>JAJHZJ010000526.1:10264437-10286529 GCA_023548195.1 Bettongia penicillata ogilbyi
CTTTGGAAATATCTTCAGGGTTCTACTGGGAAGAGAGGAATAAAGTTGTCATAGAATAAGCACTGGTCATGAGTTATGGGTTTTCCTGTATTTTAAAAAATGTTTGGTTTGACTGGGAGAAAAAAGCCTTTACTAGTTTTTAAAATTAAAGCAACTATGAAAACCCAGGCAAAAAAATTCCCAGTGATCTAAGAAATAAAGGAAGTTGTTGGAATTAACTGATTTTATTACTTGTATAAATGTATGTGATTGGATCTCCTCTCCTTTTGAGTAATACTTCTATTTAAGATAATTTCCTTGTATAATTGAAACTGATATCTCACTCACCAAAAGCAGCTAGGAAAGGCACACAGTATTCCATATGTTCACAATTGCCCTTGTCTCTCAACCATAATAAATGAAATAATTATATTAGTTAATAATTTCAAAGGAAACTTTTAGAATTTTAAACTGCAAAAACTTAAAATGACTGAGTGCCGACTTCAATAACTACCTTCAAATGTCAACCCCTTTCCACCTCTCCTCCTTTCCCTACCCCGCCCCAAGCAAAAACAGTTGTTCCATCCACTTTGCTAGTGACCAATAAGAGTGCTTTACAAAGTCAGTATATCCAAATGCTATTCAATTTTAAAATCTCTAAGGGCCTTGGAAATGTAGTCAATTTCTCAAGGTTACCTAGAAAAATTCAGGGACCTGAGCACATAATCTGATTCACTGAGTGCTCTTCCTTGCTGAGTAAACTGTGTTTCATAAAAATTACAAGGGGAAAGAGATACAGAGGCATTTGTTTTCATGGGTAGGTAAAGAAAATTGTGTGTAATCATACCTCAGTCTTCCACAGAGCTTACAAGAAGACTAACACTCTAAGAAAAAGGACAGCTTTGTTTTATAGTCCCCAGTGCCTGTATTTTAGTGTCAAAGAAAATGTGCACTTTCAGAGCTGTGCTAGTGAGCAGGGCAGTATATCTGACATACTGCCCTCTGGGAAAATCTGCCGATGGGGAAATTGTTTTGGTGATATAGTACAGCTTGTAACATGGTATTGCACTGAAGAGTGTGGTATATGTCAGTCAATGGGGTAACCACTCATTCAATCAACAAGCATTTATTGATTATTTATGAAATTATTTATTATTACTTATTAAAAATCCTCAAGGAGAAGTTTGTATTTGATTCTGGAGGTAAGAGGGAGCCACCGAAGTTTATTGAAGGTAGGGTGATGTTAGTAGTGTTAACATGATTTGAACTGTGCTTTAGGAAGATTGCTTTGTCTGTTTGGTAGAGTATGGGTTACAGTTGTGTGAGAAATGAGGCAGAGACTAATTAGAAGGCTATTGCAATAGTTCACATGAAAGAGGATGGTGTCCTGAACTGAGAAAGTGGCTAACCATGAAAATAGAGATAAAGGGACATCTAGGAAAGATGCTATGAAAGTAAAAACAGTAAGATCTGGCAACACTATGTGAAGGGGAGGATTTGAGGATGAACACCAAAGTTCAAAACCTGGGTACCTGGAAAGATGATGGTCCCCTAGATAGAATGGGCAAGTTTGAAAAAGGGAATGATTTGAAAATCAGAGGTAGCTTCTTCTAAAGCAATTTGAATACATTTCTCTATGACGTGATAAGAGTTCTGACATGAGGGATCTAGTTGCCTCACTCTTAAAGAGTAGGTTTGAATGTTCACATTTATATGTAGGAAAAATATTCAAGCAAAAATATTCAGTGATGACCTGCTCTCTGGAATGTATGCTGCAGGATACTGTGAATTTTACATTATAAAAGAATTCTCTTTGATTCACCCAACTGTTCATCTTAATCACTTAAATCAGATGCACCTCCTTGTAATTAAAATAAAATTATGAAAAAAAAAGACAACCTTTTAAGTTTTTTAGGTGTGTCAGTAAGCACCCCAACATACACAGGGGGACCTGCTACCAAAGGTCTTAGATGTGCATTCATAAAAGGAAAGCAACTTTCAAGGGGTTGACCAACACTTTAATAAAGCACAGGGATCAGAGAAAATCAAAATTTCAGAGAAAATACAGAGAAATCAAAAGTCAACAGACATGCTTCCAAAATGTTTGGCCATTACATACATACACAGTTACCAAAGAGGGAAGCATCAAGCTCTGACTTTTCAAAAAAGCCAGGGTGCAGAGGAGGGTGGGGAAGGGGCACACAGAACCTCTACCAAAAACCAAGGCCCCAAACTAAAACTTGACCCTCAGAGTATTTATACACTTTTTAGAGTCGGGGCATAACCCTCTGACCCAGTGCCTCAATAGAAAAAACAAAAGGTATTCGGTACCCTCCTACAAAATAATACCCTAATGAAGCTTCCCACAATGGGCAGGCCCATCAATGAGTGGGAAAGATCCTCCCCCATCACATTATTCAATCAGAGGTGCTTTTAGTAAAACAAAAATAGCGTAAGATCCTAATTTGATTGTCATTACAGACGGCTGTCTATTGAACAGTCATATGCGTTGTCACTTTCTCCTTTAGCTGTTCCATCTTCAGCTCCTGGGAGGATTGGTTACTTTTTGTGGGTGGAGCAGGTAAGGGCATATGTGAAAGGTGTACCCCAAATCCATCATTAATAAGGGAATGCATAACAAAAGAATGGAGAAAGCTCCCCTCCCCACTTTTTCAAAAAATAAGTTTTCCCCAGAATCGAAAGAAAACTAAAGTTGGTTTAAACTCAATTATCTTATTCTTATTCAAATATTAAATAGAATTTTTTTAATCTTTAAAAAAAATTTTCATAAGGATATCAAATTCATTGGTGTAGCAAATGTGATGGTTGGAAGTATACAATGGGAGTGTTTTCAAAGTTACTATAGAGCACATGCAGATAATATGTTGGCTTCTATTGATTGTATCCTGTGCTATGACCAATAAAAATAAATATAGAAATATATAATTTGCACATATTCTTTTCTTTTAAAAAAGAGTTCAACATTAATTTATCAAACTTATTTAAGAAATCATCTGTTAACCACACTTATGCCGAGCTTTTTGAATTTGTGTCTGATGTCTAATTGACCATTTTCTTGACATGGTGAACCATTGCATACTCTCTGACCTTGCAGCCATCGAAGAGATGACGTGATAATGGAATGCAAATACAAACTATGGGATGAAATGTCATCCTACTTATTGAATAAGTGAATTTAACACAAATATACATGAGAGAATACTAGATTTTAATTTTTCTGTGAGAAGCTATATGGTATACAAGAGTTTTAGTGTTTATTGTAGTAAGTGGGGAAAAAAGGCAAGCCTTAGACGTCCCAGATTTGAACCTCTGCACTTTCTTCTGCCTTTTTTTTAAAATTAATTCTGTGTCCTTAGTTAAATCACTTAATCATTTCATATCTTTAAAGTGGCCGATATTAATACAACCTAGCTCAATGCTTTTGGGGGGAGGAAATGCATTTTAAACTCAAACATTTTATGTAAATGTTATCTGTCACCATGGTCATTAGTATTTTAAATTACAAACCCTGAATTTCATTCATATACAGTAATTTTTCAAATAACTCTGCTAATGAAGAACAATAGTGACATGGATGATACAAATTATCAGATAATCCAAAATAAGTTGTATTTCATTTTGAAAGGTATTATATGAATTACATAATTCTGTGTGCATTAGGAGGGTAGATTTTTTGTTGTAAGGACATTAATTATAATATGATTTGACTTCTCCTAGTATTAGGCATGAATAACACAATGATATCATCTTCTACCCCTCCCCTTATTTATTAATAACCTATCATTTTCATTAATATTTGTATTCACTTTGTTTCAATGGTATGCAAGTCTCTCTTCTCAAAACCCCTCCTTTAGACAACTACTGCCTCTGGCTCTTGGCATGAAAATAACTTTCCTCATGAACAAGATAGTCTAATAGACTTTATTTATTTAGGAAAGTCATTTTACCCCATAGTAATTCACCTCTTCGCTCAGTTAAACATCTTTATTTATAAATGCAATAAAACTCTTCAAATCGGAGAAAAAGATAGTCAATTCTGTAGCTGTTACTGTGTAAAAATAAACCTTATATTTTACATTAGAATATCATAGAAAGAACACTATAATTGGAATTAGAAGTGTTAGACCTGAGTCTCAGCTTCGTTACTCTTTAGCTGTCTAACATCGGATATATCGCCTCTCTTCTCTAAATTTCATTTTCCTCATATGTAAAAAATAGGAAAACTAATATCTATAGTGCATCCTTCATGCAGCTATATGGGAAATAATTTGTGAATTGATGTTATATAACTGTGAGATAATAATAATAAACATAATAAAGTTAATAATAATATAAATAAATTATTCTACCATGCAGTGGGATCAGTAAAAGAATCTACAAGACAACAGAATTGAAAATCATCAAAATCTCACTGAGAAATGTGAATAATAGATCCCATTCACTATGTTTGGTATTCAAAAAAGCTCTAGTCTCTCTTTTATTTTGGTGTTTAACCAACTGCAAATGTAGTTGATTATCATATGCATGCCCCCTAGTAGGACCATAAGAGTGATTCAGTTTCATTTTTCTGTCATAATTTATTCCTTTATGGTAATATTTCTTGTTATCTTTGTGCTCTGGGTACTCTCTGCTTCTCATTTTATGATTTATCATTTATGGCATGTGTGAAAAAGTTATCATACTAAAAAAAATTACTATGCTGCTATAATCATCATGGACCCATCAAACTGAATTAAATTATGTTTCGTTGTAAATAGTAAAATGTATTAATTTTTTAAAAAGCTTTTTTATGCTGGTGGATATAAATAAAGTTACTTTCATATACTCTCATTAAACATCATGACAAGTACAAGCATAACAGATAGAATTGATCTCATATCCATTCACTGATATCTAGTGGCCAGCCTCTACCAAGTGGTTTGGCAATTATCGTATTCTCCTTTATATCACAGTTATTTGGGTATATGTTTTATCTCCAGTGCTAGTTTGTAAGCTTCTTGAGGGTAAGAACAGTGCTTTTTTATTATCTGTATTATTATCTTCTGAACCTAGCCGGAGGCCTTAATGAATGAAGAATTTATTAAACACTTATTGTATGAAAAGTACTTTGATAAGTGATTAAGATACAAACTGAAAAATAAGTCACTCCCTGCCCTCAAGGAAGTCAATTTCTAATATGGCAGACAACTTATCTGAAAGGTTTCAGGTTCAAAGATGACAAAACACTCTTTGTGACTTTTTTATTGTCATTTTTATGCATAAAATTCCATCATTTCCTACTGTTAAACCATTTGACAGTGACAAAGACTTTGGTGACAAGAGCTTTCTTTTCTCACTCATCAACAGATGTGGCTATAGCACCTGTAGGAGTGCTATATTTGTACAGAATTAGCATTCAAAGATGATAGCTGTGCACCCTTTGATGGAAATGTTGCTATTACAAAGGGTGTTGCTTTTAGAGTACTAGGTTGTCTCCATCAAATTCTTAGGTGAGATAGTGGTCAAATTGAAGGAGCTTAATAAATATTTGTCAATGAATGGATAAATAATTTGTATTTGGAAAACTAAAAAAAAAAAAAAAAACATTTGTGTATTTCTTAGACCACAATGGAACCCTGAATGGTTTTATGAAAATGGCACTAGACAGAACTCACTACCAAAAAACTTGTTTGTGTAGCATTGGCTCTGGGTCACTCTCCCAAACCCTGCTCCCACAGGTAGTTAGGATCCACAGAAATTGGCTGCTACTTTTTTCATCAGGGTTCTAGTGGTAACCCAACCCTGAGGGGCTTAGAGGATTTTTTCTTTTGCTATCATTCACAAACATCTCTCTGCACATTCTCCCTAATATAATCTAGCCAGTAGACGACCATCCATTGTCAATTAACCAATTGAAATCAACTAATTTTTACAAAGAAATATTTACTTGTCAAGGACCCCTGAAACCAGGGGTTCATTGTATTTTATATGTCCTCTCAGTCCTTGGGGGATAATGGATGCAAACTTAAAGTAGTTGCTATAGCATTTCCCCTTCCTCAACAAAATATGTAGAAGGACACTTCTGGCTCAGGAAGTCCTTTCTTCTTTTGGGGAGTCCTTATCAAGTTCCCTCTAGGTGCAGCATAGTGTTTGCTATTGCTTACTGGTTCCAGTTTCTGAGGGGATCTTTGATGGCTCTTCCAACCTTTAGAAGCTTACAAGATCATATGCTGCCTCTTATGCTCATTCATCTATGATCAGGAAAGAATAGACACAAAGAAACAAAATGAAACAGCAGTACTCTGAATTCTTGGACATATGATGATCCAGTTGGGAGTTAAAGCAGAAGAGATAAGCTGCTACCAACATCTCTTCCCTTTCTTAGATATCCACAACAGTTTTTTTCTCCTACTTTACTGCTGGGAGTTGGAGGGAGGAGAGAAAGAAAAGGGAGAGGCAGTCAAAGTGTCTTCATCTGTTTCTACTTTTTGTACGCACACACAGGTTTGCCTCAGTAGTAATTAAAAGACATTTCATCATTGTTCAGTAAACTGATAGGAAGCAATCATAGGAAATCTCTGGTGACTTTGAGGCAAGGAGGGAAATAGTCCCTCTCTCACACAATTCCAGAAGCTAGTTCGCTGATATGTCACATGGGTAGGTATCAGGCATAGCATATTTCACATGTTTGAGGCATTGGACCCTAATTGGCCAACCCCTCCCACTTTCCCATTATAAGATTTTTAAAAATATAAATATATTCAGATTTTAAATACTCCCTGATTCTGCCCTTGTAGCTCCAGAACTATAAACATGGGCAATGTCCATATAATACCACTATAATTAGTTGAAAAGTAGAAATAGAATTCAAGTAAAAGTTAATTCTCTTTAGTGCTCCCATTGCTCTATGATCTCATTAATAGATATTCCCTCCAATTATACGTATTGTAATCCATCTATGCCTTCCCACCCTATATGATTTTTTGTCAATGAAATCCTAGATGTTGGAGACACTAATTTCTACTAATATTCTGGGGACTTTTCTTATATTCTGTTGATATTGAGTGGATGCTGATGGAGTATATGAGCTACCAATTATCTTGCTAATGACTGGCCCATTTTTTTTCTCATATACATTTCCCCCCCTTTACAGCCTTTCTGTGCACTTTTTTTTTTTATGATCATTCATAATGATCATTCAACCTGATCATACCCACCATATGCCTTTCCCTTACCCTTTGGATGATCTTCAACTTCAATTCATTTGGAGATCATAGTATTACATGACTTGCAGTCATATACAATCAATTTCCAGTAATGGTAATATTAAAAACAAAACAAAATAAAATGACACTAAACAATGGCCATTTGTTTCAAGGAGAAGTTGGTGGTCCTTAAAAAAGTGCAGTTTTCCAAAGACAATCTTGTCTGCTTTCCTCCAATTCAATTCTGTCACCTGCTCATTGTCCATTTGCACTATTAGTTTCAGGTATATGGAGTTATAGATGAGCAGATTTTAAAAATAAGTTGTGTAGATTTTAGTATTCCCATGCAGAAAGTAACAAGAAATGATATTTAAATTTTTAGGGAGTGAGGCACAAGATTACAAGGAAACTGATGATTAGTTTTCCTTTTTTTCATTAAATGGATTGGTCAATTGACTAAATTTAAATAACCAGTTGTTTTTTTTTTAAATCATGTGAAACAGCTCTAACCTTCTAAACATCCCTTAACTGATTTAGTCAAATGCTATGACAATTGTTGTTGGAATAGCATACTTGTTAAAATCAGTTACCCAAATATGCAGAGCTTTTGATTGAACTATGTTTAATCAAAAAGCACCAGTTTTTAGCTCTAAAAAATGAAATGAAATGCAAACTGAACAACTGAACTTTGTTCTTGCTTCTCAACTGTCTTGTAAATCATGTAAATAAGTACAATAAACATTTATTGAGTGATTCCACAGTCCTTTGGTTGTACAAGTCCATCATTTGTGATGACACATAGATGCCTGACCAGGAAAGCTAAAAGTATGTTTCATGCCAAGTGATGACTTACATCAAGTTCAGAGTGTCATTCTTTCTCCAGCATTACAACTTAGTGTAATGACATTTGACAGTTATTGGCATTTTTGATATGACTTCTTTTAGCTAGCTCAGCATTCTCAAAAAATAAATAGTTTTTTCACTCTGTGATTGAAAGGGTTAAATAGTACCAATTCATTACCACTCACAAAAGGATTTATTTTGTTCTCATAAATCAGTTTTATTCCACATTTTTATTATTCCCTTGGGTGAGTTACTCCAATTGAAATCAATACAAGTGCAAGTGACACAATCAATCTAGATATTTGATTATGGATTGGAGACCCCTGCTTCTGTTCTGTGCTGTTTAGTTAGTCTCTTTCTGATAGTGTCCCTGGAGAACTGAAATCCCTTATTGGCAACTATGAATTATGAACATGTTAAAAAAAACCAGATAATAATCCTCATTTATACACTGACACTGCTGGCCAGAAGAATGAGTTTAACATTAAAAATAGAAGCTTCAGATTTGTAAACAGAGAAATTTATTAACCTTTTACGTTATTATTATTGTCCAGCATCATATCTCATCCTTGGGAGAGAATTGTTAAACTTGAAACAGAATTTATGAAAACCACTCATTGTAAGCTACATCATGAGGCAACACTGTGGAGTCCTTGGATGTCAGAGTCAGAAGCTATTTGGGAAATGAGGAAACTAAGGCCCAAGAAAGTGAAGTGATTTGCCTGCACAGAAGGAAGAACTTATCACTCGTAGACCTCTTTTCCAGAGTTTTTCTACTGCCTTTCATCCAAGTATGACCAACTTGGGGTCACAGTACTCTGTTATGCTTTCACATACATTTTAAATCACAACCACAATGACTGGATGACTTTATAGTGAGAAGGAAATTGTAAATGGGTATTCAAAGCCACCCTGAAGGTTACCAGACCTATATAGATTTATATCCATATATGAGAAATAGGAAAAGACAAAAAATAGAAAAAAGATCTATGAAATTTATGAAGAACCTTAGAGGCATCTCTGGCCTACTTACTAGTTTTCATATAAGGAAATGAGCCCCACATAGGTCATACAGATTGTAAATGGCAGAATTTGGATTGTGTTCAAGTTTTCTGTCCCCAAATTCACTCTCTTCTGGAGACAAGATCTAGATTGGCATTCAGCATAAAGTTATTATTCAGGAAACCATTATTTGTAGGTTGAATTGTCTTCTATTTACAAATTAGCCCATAATTCTGACCTTATTCCTTATTATAGCTTTCATATTTTGTTATATAACTCAAGTTATCCTAGTATGATTCTCAATTCTTAAGTGGACTTTTTTTTCCTTCTAGATACAGGTACAATTTATTTTTCCAGTTTTATGGCACTCTGAATTGTTCCTACTTCTTTTGGTTTTCCATGGTACCACTCTGTTCACACCATTTCCAGTACCTCAGATTTCCTCCAGTCAGTTTCATCTTTCCAAACTCTAATCTGGGTATGGTGGCCGTAACTATTCTTCTTCCTATAGGTTGTGGGATGGGGCTCGGCTGAGGCTGGTGGATTACTTGTGCTCGGGAATTCTGAGCTGCTTTATTCTAAGCTTCTTGATTTTCTCCAATAAGTCTTGCACCATATGGTGAGTCCCTTGAGAGCAAGGGGTCACTAGGATGCCTAAGGAGGTGTTCCACCCCAGGTCAGAAATGAGAAGTTCAAATATCCCATGCTGATTAGCAGGGAGATCAGGACCATGAGAAGCTGGATGAGATAAAGAGATCCAATCTCCTCCCATGCCCCACCTAGAAGTCATCAGAAGTGCTCAAAGTTGGTGCTAAATGAATGCGTGTCTAAAATACTGTATTTGCTTGAATACTTCTTCTTTAGCAGATATTTTGCCACTTAAATGATGGAAAGGATATGATCCCTCATTATATTAGGTGAATTGTGAACAGAGGTGAATTCTAAAAATTCAGCCTCTGTGCCCAGGAGCATAATTTTCAAAACCCATGAAGATTTCATAAAAGAAGCTAAGGAACTGTGAAAGTGGTTAGGTACTCTTCCTTTTATTTTTAACCATAGGGCCATTCATTATTCTCTTACTAGAATAGCTCAGTGTTGCTGCTAAGGGAAAAAAACGTATTTGGAATACTTTTACATGTGCAACACACGAAATCTCTGAAATTCGTGGAATTAATCTATTTTTGGTTTTTCTTATTTGTTCTTTTTTTGAGTCGCATACTCACCATACCTAAAGATTTGTGAGTAAATACTTTGTGCATACTAAGGGACGTTCAAAGCTCTGTTGACCCTATGTCAAAGTACCCCTTTCAATTTGTTTTTGAGGGTGTTTCCAACCTAGTCTTCTCCCAAAATCAAAAGAAAAAAGCCTAGTCATTAGAGGCTACTCAGAGGACAGTCATTAAATGGAGCAGAGTATTGAAGTGACTTAGAATCAGAAGTCGTAGGATCCATTCCTATTCCTAAGGGACTTCGTGGAAGTTTGACTTTGGGTAAATCACTTTATATCTCTGAGTTTCAGTATCTTCATTTGTAAAATGAGGATGATAAATGGTTCATTACCTACTTTATAGTGTTAGGAGGAAAGAACTTTTAAAATATGGAAATACCATAGAAATGAATAATTCTGTACGGGAAACCAGAAAATAACTGAAAATAGTTAATAAAATTATTTACTTGATTTAATTTTGTAAGATTATGTGCAGATGTCATTTCATGTCTATTTTAGCTTGTCAGCTATTACAGTCATTCAAGTAGTTAAAAAAATACAGCTACTTTTACTTTCACAGATTTTAGGAAAGTTAAAAAAAACTATTCATTATTAGTAAAGAAATGGTGACAGGCTCTCCTCTGAGACTGATAGGGGATATTGGGTTTTTCATTTCATCACGGTAAAACTCAGTTCTCAGCATGTTCAGTAAAGATCTCCCAGCCCAACATATAGGAACAAAGATAGCCATTGATAAAATAGATGTGTTCACTTCCAGAGCATGGTTTGGAAGCCAGAGCCCACCATCCATTTGTAACAGTAGTGCATCTGCCAACTCCAGAGATGAGGAGCAAGTAGTTCCTTAGCTGATTGAGACAAAAGCATCAGAGCACTCATTTGGAAAAATAACACTTTGTTCAAAGAGTGAACAATAAGTCATGCTAGAAAAGTTTAAAAAAATCTGAGTTCTTAGAGAGTAAGGAATAGCTGAAGAAGGCTCACTATTCTATTTCTTCACCCTCCCCCATTTTTTGCCATAATGAATCTTTAAGGCTAGCCTTAGTTCATGAGAAAGAATATTTATCTGTTGTGTCCCTTTAAAAAATGGATAAAATCACATCCATTTAGAAAGCCCTGACTATAGCAATAGAATCAGAAGGAAGTATTTTTCAAAGGGTCTCTTTTTTGGGGGGGGAGGGAGATTAGAAATAATATTTTAGCCAGACAAATGTAATATACATTTCTAGGGTGCTTAGGGAATTTTTAAGTTGCTTCCAGTTGAACCATAAAAGAGGATGTTGAATATTATAAAATAAAAATTCTTGATATTATACATTGGACCATAGTAGCTGGTCAGAAGTTGGGTTCCCCCCACCATGATAAATATAACAGTCATCATATCTTCTCCTCCTTGTATGGATAATGCATTTTACTTATTGTCAATATAATTTTGCTTCTTAATGGGATCTTTCCCATGCATTAATAGGTCCATGTGACCTGTTTAAGTCACATGGAAGCCTGAGTCATATGAGTCTAAGTCACATGGAACAGGAAGAGGTGGAGCTAGAGCAGAGCTGAGAGGAACTTGGCAATTAGAGCTGGCAAAGGTGTTTGTGATTGGTTTAAGGGAGCTGGTGTGTGGGAAACCTAATAGAGGTGAGACTCAGGGATGGTGTAGTTCTCTGCATTGTTATTGTGTTTGGGTTTCTTTGTTGCTGTGATGGATTTGGCTTTCTGGTGTTTGAACAAATGTTTTAGTTCTGTCTTCCATGAGGAGAGTCTGTTGTTATTTCATGATTCAGAATTGTGCCATGGCTGCTGTAGACGCTGTGAATATCACATTGGCGCTACACTCCTCCACTAGTGAGAATTTGTATACTCCATTAAGGCTTGCAAAGCACTATGGGACTATCTCATTGCAATGGTGAGAAATAGGCACTATTATTATCCCTATTTTTCACTTAAGGAAACTGAGACAAGCAGAGTTTAAGTGACTTGTCCAAGGTCAAATATCTAATAAGTCTCTGAGAAAGAGTTAAATTCTTTCAAGTCTAGATCCAGAGCTTTATCCACTGTGCTATGCAAACAGCCTATTTTCCTCATAATACTCTGCTATAACAATGAATTGAAAATTTCATGCAATGGTCTTTTTTTTTAAGTCTTTTAAACTATCCCATGTTTCTTGGATCTCCATCATGGGACTAGGTAATTTTACCTCCTATGTATTTGGATTTTCCCAGATGGCTTCTGATTTATACCTCAATGCAACTGCACTGTAGAATGGTCAATGAAGTTATGGAATATTCTAAATAAAAGGAGGAATTTCTCTACTCATATTGTTGCAAAGGATTTCAAATGTTCCATTGATGCAGTACTGCCTAAAATATTTATTTTCTAAGTGTCATGATACTTATTGAAATTCTGAGGGAATGGATATCAATGATGAAGGGTGCTAAATACTTCTTTTGGTGAAGGATCTGACAAAGTATGCTATATGAAGTAGGGATCCAGACTCTTTAGCATTTTTAGGCATCTCTATGAAATTCTTTTCAAAATAATTTAATTGATTCTCACTTAAAAAAACTTTTATTTTCACACTCAATGACTTAGTGAAGTCATTGTATTCCCATGTAACAGAGAAATACAATTAAGCAAAAAAAAAAATCCATATATTGGCTATATCCGACCATGAGATCTTTATTCTATTCCCTTACTACATTATTTCATGTCTAAGTGGAAGCAAGTATACTTACCCTTCAACTCTTATAGTCAGTCACTGCTTGATCAGAGTTTGAGGTTCTTCATATTGTTTGCCTTTATTTTATTCTGGCTGTTGTGAAGATTAGTCTCTTGCTTGTGGTTATATTGCTTTCTATCAGTTCATATAAGTTTTCTCTATTTTCCTTTTATTAATTTTAATGGCACAATAATATTCTCTCACATTCATATACTATTGGCTTCTAGTTTTTTGCTACCATAAAAAGTACTGCTATAATATTTTTGTGTACTGTGGAAACTTTCCTCCTGACTTTGACCTCCTTGAAGTTCATCCCTAGGAATGATTATTTCTGGATCAAAAAGTACATACAGTTTAATAACTTTTCTAGTGAAATTCCACATTATATTCCAGTTGGACTAATTCATAGCTCTACTAATATCATATTACTTTGCTGGTCTTTATATAGCCCATTTAGACATTATTTTCTTTTGCCCTCTATATTGATCTACTACTCATAGGATCCAAGAGCTATTTTAATCTTTTTTGCATCTTATTACTAATTAATTATTACTTTGCATCTGATTACTTATAATTTATAGTATTCTTTTACATTGTTGATAATTTACATTTCTTCTATAAAAAGTATGACCTATTTGTATACTTTGCTTATTCATCTATTAGGAAATGGATCTTCTTACATGTATGTATCAATTCACTGTCAGGCCATCAGTGAAGATATTTGCTATGAAAATTTTTTTCTAAAGGAACTGTATCTTTTCTTATTCTACTTGAATATTTTGATTTTGTTTATGCATAAACTTATTAATTTCATGTACAGTAACCTAAATTGTCAATTTAGTATTTTATGATTATCTATCCCTTGTTTGATTAAGATTTTTCTGTATTTTATAATTGTTCCAGATACCTTCTTCCATTCTCTTCACTTTTTCTACTATTGTGATATTCCAGTTGCATGTACATTAATAATTATTATGAAGAGATGTTATGAACCTAATTTTATTTACCAGATTGTTTTTCTTTTAAAAATAAGTATTTTAACATTGTAATCATTTATGAATTACTCTCATTCTATAAAGTAAAACAATAGAGCAAACTTAATAGTATAGTGACCTCATCTAACAGTGCAGGCAACTGTAGTACTCTACATGTATCTGTTTTTATAATTATCTAATTAAAAGAAGCTTACTTTTTGCTTGCCACACCCCACACCATAATAAAAAAAGTCAAATATTTCCTCACTGGCAACATACAAATACACACACACACACACACACACACACACACACACGTCTCATTTGCAACCCAAATCCGTCACCCTTCTGACAGAAGATGAATAGCATATTACGTCCTCCATCCTTTAGAATCATGGATGATCACTGTATTGATCATAGGTCTTATAGTTTTCAAAGCTCTTTATCTTTACAGTATTGTTGTTATTGTGTAAAATATTTTCTTGGTTCAACTAACTTCAATCACCTGTTTATAAAAATCTTCTAAATTATTCATTGTTATAGTATCAATATTACTATACAAATGTTTCTGATTTTTTTTACTTTATTCTGCACGTTTATGTAAGTCCATGTTTCTTTGCAATTGCATATTTCCTCTTTTAGCATAGAAGATTTTAGATCAGAAAATTCTAATAATTAAAATAGCAATAATTCACATTTTTATGGTGCCTACTATGTGCCAGATATTGTACAAAATGTTTTACAGATACTATCTCATTTGATTATATTTCACAACTTATTCATTCATTCCACAGTTTTGGACAACTTCTTAGTTGTTATCTTCTTTCCTTTCGCCACCACAAAAAATGATGCTGTAAATGTTTCTATGTGTGTACAAGACCTTTTCCTATTGTTCTGATCTTTTAAGATGTTACTTAGCATTGGCATAGCTGAGTTCAAGGTCATACATTCAAACTACTTTTCTCAGTAATTCTTGCTGAACAGTGAGTCCTTCCTTCAGAAATTTGTGTTCCTGATTAAAAATCAGACTATTATATTGAATTCCTTTTGGTTCTTCCTAACATAATTCCTTCTGTAGCTCAACTCACAATTTCTTTAAATTATTCCCCAATGTTTGTGAGGATTATTGCCTCATAAGGTAGTTTGAGCTATGATAGTACTAGACCCTGTTCATTCTTACTTTCTTCCTTATTGCCCTTGAAATTATTGAATTTTTGTTTCTCCAGTTGAATTTTTTAAATTATTGTTTTGTTAGTCCAGTAAACTAATCTTTTAGTAGTTTGACACATTGTTAAATCCGTAAACTAATCTAAAGATTAATCTAAAGACATTGCCGTGGCTCATCCATAAAAATAATATCTAGCTATATAATAATATCTATCTATATAATAATAATATCTATCCAATTATTTAATGTTTTGAATTTTCTTAAAGAATTCTATGGTTTTTTTCCCTTCATAAGTCCCATAAATGTCTTCATAGTTTAGTAGCAAGGCATACTATTGATTCATAGTTATTTTAAATAGAATTTCTTGGCCCCAGTCACTGAGCCACCGGCGAGGACTCAGCAGCCTCCCCCTTGTGCCCCCTCGCTTCCCGATGCTCCGTCCCCAGTGCCTGCCTTCTCCAGCCACCACCTTCCGCAGGCCATTTCCACCGAGGAAAAGGAATCGTTATTGTATGTTCGCTATTCAGAACCTCCACTCTTTCGACCCCTTTGCTGATGCAAGTAAGGGTGATGACCTGCTTCCTGCTGGGACTGAGGATTATATCCTTATAAGAATTCAACAGAGAAACGGCAGGAAGACCCTCACTACTGTCCAGGGGATCGCTGATGATTACGATAAAAAGAAACTAGTGAAGGCATTCAAGAAGAAATTTGCCTGCAATGGTACTGTAATTGAGCATCCAGAATGTGGAGAAGTAATTCAGCTACAGGGTGACCAGCACAAGAATATATGCCAGTTGCTCGTCAAGACTGGACTGGCTAAGGCCGACCAGCTGAAAGTTCATGGGTTTTAAGTGCTTGTGGCTCACTGAAGCTTAAGTGAGGATTTCCTTGCAATGAGTAGAAAAATTCCCTTCTGTCCCTTGTCACAAGTTGAAAAACCTCACAGCTTGTATAATGTAACCATTTGGGGTCCGCTGTTTAACTTGGACTAGTGTAACTCATTCATGTAATAAACTGAAAAGAGCCAAAAAAAAAAAATAGAATTTCTTGACCCATTAATACCACTACTAGATCTATTTCCCAAAATGATTAGGGAAAAAGGAAAAGAACCTGTTGGTTTTACCTTATTTATATCATCTTTCTTGGTGGTGTCAAAGAACTGGAAATTGCTGGGATGCCCATCAATTGGGGAACGGTTGAACACGTTTTGGTATATGATTGTGATAGAATACTTTTGTGTATAAGAAATGATGAGCCTGATCATCTTAGAAAAACAGTGGTATTCTGGCATCTCTTCATTACTTTGAAGAGCAAAATGAGCAGAACCAAAAGAATGTTGTATATGATAAAAGTAATATTGTTTTAAGAATAACCTTGAGTGGCTAAGTCATTTTGATTATTATGAATACCCAGATTAGCTACAAAGAACATATGAAGGAAGAGTCTATCTTTATTAAGAGAGAGAAGTGAGAAATAGTTTAAATAGAATGATTTTACATATGTGCATAGATCTGTATGTGTATGTATAAATACAAACACATACATCTGTACTTACATACAGAGTTCTGTCTAATGACATGCATTTCTAGGGTGGGAGTAAGGAAGGGAAAAAAAGAAGTTACATAATAACTTTATTATATTTGTAAAAGGAATAAACAGCAAATTATTCATAATAGATTTGTAGTTTCATGTACAATCATTTCCCCCCTATTCTACTATGTTATGGAAATGCTTGTTTTAGTTCTTAAATTCAGAATAAAATATGTTAAATTTTGAAAATATATAATTACTGGGGCTGAACCAAGATGGCAGAGTAGAAAGATGAATATACTCCAGCTCTTCCCCCACAGACCATAAAATATCTGTAAAAAATGACTGTCAACAAATTCTAGAGCAGCAGAAGGCACAGAATGACACAGATATTTCCAGCCCAAGATAGCCTGGAAGGCCAGCAGGAAAGCTCTATCACACAGGGCATGGAGCAGAGTGCTGCCTAGCCTTGGCTACTGTGGCACAGGGAGGAACAGGACAAGAATAGGCATCAGGGGCAGAATCCCTGGCAGCAGCTGCGATTCTCAGATCCCTCACCCCACAAATGCTAAAGACAACTTCAAAGGTCAGTGAGAAAGCTTTTTCACTTCAGTGACAAGGGAGCAGGGTCCTCCCCTAGCCCCAGCCCCAGGCAGTGCAGCAGCAGTAGCAGCAGCGAGTGACAGCAACAGTGTCCATTTGTGGAGCCCTCAGCCTAAAGTGCCTGGGGAAATTGAGCAGCTGATCTGAATCTCAGCCATAAGCACTGCCCAGGAGTGAAGAGAAGCACTGGCATGGCAGAGCTGGAGATGGCTGTGGAGATGGAATTCTGCTACTCACAGATTCTGTGCAGAAAAGTTTTTGGTTGCTCCCAGACTAGTGCACAGTTCAGGAGAGGAGTAAACTCCTCTCCCTGGATTGTTCCACCTTGATAGAACTAAGAACTTACAGGTCCCCAGAGTATACCCTACTCTTGACAAAGGAATCAAAAGTCAAATAATTGGCTGGGGAAATGCCCAGAAAGGGGGAAAAATAAGACTACAGAAGGTTACTTTCTTGGTAAACAGGTATTTTATTCCATCCTTTCAGATGAGGAAGAACAATGTACATTTTCAGAAGAAGTAAAGGTTTCCAAAACCTCCAAAATAAATATGCAATGATCTCAGGCCATGGAAGAGCTCAAAAAGGATTTTGAAAGTCAAGTAAGAGAGGTGGAGGAAAAATTGGGAAGAGAAATGAGAGCAATGCAAGAAAATCATGAAAAGCAAATCAACAGATTGCTAAAGGAGACCCCAAAAATGTTGAAGAAAATAATACCTTTAAAAATAGGCAAACTCAATTGGCAAAAGAGGTCCAAAAATCCAATGAGGAGAAGAATGCTTTAAAAAGCAGAATTAGTCAAATGGAAAATGAGGTTCAAAAGCTCACTGAAGAAAATAGTTCTTTAAAAATTAGATTAGAGCAGATAGAAGCTAATGACTTTATGAGAAACCAAGAAATTACAAAACAAAACCAAAAGAAGGAAAAAATAGAAGATAATGTGAAATATATCACTGGAAAAGCAACTGACCTGGAAAACAGATCCAAGAGAGACAATTTAAAGATTATGGGACTACCTGAAAGCCATGATCAAAAAAATACCCTATGTATCATCTTTCATGAAATTATCAAGGAAAACTGCCCTGATATTCTAGAACCAGAGGGCCAAATAGATATTGAAAGAATTCACCAATCACTTCCTGAAAGAGATCCAAAAAGCTAAACTCTTAGGAATATTGCAGCCAAATCCCAGAGTTCCCAGGTCAAGGAGAAAATATTGCAAGCGGCTAGAAAGAAACAATTTGAGCATTTTGGAAATACAATTAGGATAACATGAGATCTAGCATCTTCTACTTTAAGGGATCAAAGGGCTTGGAATATGATATTCCAGAAGTCAAAGGAACTAGGATTAAAACCAAGAATCATCTACCCAGCAAACCTGAGTATAATACTTCAGGGGAAAAATGATCATTCAATGAAGTAGAGGACTTTCAAGCATTCTTGATGAATAGACAAAAGGTGAATAGGAAATTTGACTTTCAAACACAAGAATCAAGAGAAGCATGAAAAGGTAAACAGGAAAGAGAAATCATAAGGGGCTTACTAAAGTTGAACTATTTACATTTCTATGTGGAAAGATAATATTTGTACTCTTGAAACTTTTCTCAGTATTTGGGTAGCTGGAGGGATTATAAACACACACACACACATATGAATGTATGTGTAGACAGAGAGCACAGGGTGAGAGTGATCATCTCTAAAAAAATAAAATTAAGGGGTGAGAGGAATATATTGGGAGGTGAAAGGGAGAAATGCAATGGGGCAAATTATTTCTCATAAAAGAGTCAAGAAAAAGCTTTTTCAATGGAGGGGACAAGGTCAGAGGTGAGAAGGAAAAAAATGAAGTTTACTCTCATCACATTTGGCTTACAGAAGGAATAAAATGCACACTCAATTTGGAATGAAAACCTATCTTACTCTACAAGAAAGTGGAGGAGAAGGGGATAAGTGGGGGGGAGATGATGGAAGGGAGGGCAAATGGGAGGAGGGAGCAATTAGAAGTCAACACTCTTGGGGAGGGACAAAAGAGAGAATAGAAGAAATGGGGGGGCAGGATATGATGGAGGGAAATATCGTTAGTCTTACACAACATGACTCTTATGGAAGTCATTTGCAAAACTACACATATATAGCCTAGATTCAGTTGCTTGCCTTCTCAGTGGGGATGGGTGGGGAGAGAGGAAAGAAGAGAAATTGGAACTCAAAAGTTTTAGGAACAAATGTTGAGAATTGTTTTTGCATAAAACTGGGAAATAAGAAATATAGCTAATGGGGTATAGAAATTTATCTTGCCCTACAAGACAAGAAAGAAGATGGGGATGAGGGAAGGAAAGGGTGTTAGAAGAGAGGGCAGATTGGTGGGAGCGGTAATCAGAATGCTCAGCATTTTGAGGTGGGGAGAGGGGAGAGATGAGGAGAAAATTTGGAACTCAAAATTTTGAGGAAATGAATGTTGAAAACTAAAAATAAATAAATAAATTTAAAAAATTAGCTACACTGAAAAGATATATGTATAATTTCTTATTCTATTTCCTCCTGTTTTTCTTAATAATATGAAAATATGAAAATAATATGAAAAAATATGAAAAAAATGCTGATAATTTCTGTGGTTTCATTTTATGTACTAATTTACTGGGGTTATTGTTTCAATTATTATTTTTCTTTGAATCCCTGTAATTCTTTCATATCATCTACAAAGAGAAATAATTTTGTCTCCACTTTTACTGTGTTTATTCCTTCAGTGTTTTTCTCTCATCATGTCTGTAGCTAGTAATTCTAAAATCATGTTAAGTAATGCCGATAAAAATTCAAAATCCTCCTTTATTTCTGATTTTATTAAAAAGACTTCTAGTGTTTCTCCATTATGTATAGTACAATCTCTTGACTTTAGATGGATAATGTTGTCAATACAAAAGGAAATCCATTTTTTTTTTGCTTTTTGTGTTTGAAGATATGAAAGATGTGTGTGCAGTGTGAAATGTTGGTTTATACTTAGTTTTTGTCAAACTGTTTTCCAGTTTTTCCCAGCAGTTTTTGATCAAATAGTGAGTTTTTTATCCCCAAAAGACTGGATCTTTGGGTTTATCAAACACTAGATTACTATAATAATTTCCTACTGTGTATTTTGTACTTAATCTATTTCACTGATCTACCACTTTGTTTCTTAGCCAATATCAGATTGTGTTTTGGTGATTACCACTTTGTAATAGTTTGACCTTTGGTACAGCTAAGCCACTATCCTTTACATTTTTTCCCCATCAATTCCCTTGATATTCTTGACCTTTTATTCTTCCAAATGAGTTTTGTATTATTTTTTGAGCTCATTTTTTTTGTTATTTGATTGGTATGGTATTGAATAAGTAAATTAATTTAAGTAGAATTCTCATTTTTATTATATTGTCTCACCTACCCATGAACATCTATTATTTCTCCAAGATCTGACTTGATTTGTGTGAAAAATATTTTGGAATTCTGTTCATATAATTCCTGGGCTTGTCTTGGCAGGTAGACTCCCAAATATTTTATGTTATTTATAATTATTTTAAATAGAAGTTATCTTTCCATCTTTTGCTGCTGGATTATGGTAGTAATATGGGGAAATGTTGATGATATATGTGGGTTTCTTTAATATCTTGCAGCTTTGATGAAGCTATTCATTGTTTCAGCTAGTTTTTTTTAGTTGATTCCTAGGATTTTCTAAGTATAAATCATTATGTTATCTGCAAAGAGTAATGGTTTTTGTTTCCTTGTTGCCCTATTCTATTTCCTTCAATTTCTTTTTCTTCTCTTATTTCTCTACTAGCATTTCTAATTGAAAGAAACTTCAGAGTTGTCTTGCATCATTGTTTTGCTCAGAATAGCTAAGTCATTCACAACTGACCATGTTGTAGTATTGCTGTTACTTTGTACACAGTACATTTCCCTTTTGCTCATGTAAGTCTTTCTGGGTTTTACTGAGAGCAAACTGCCCATCATGTCATATAGCACAATAGTATTCCATCACAATAACATGCCACATTTTGTTCAACCAGTCCCCCAATTGATGGGTATCCCCTTCAATTTCCAATTCTTTGCCACCAGAAAAGAACTGCTATAAAATATTTTTGTATATATCCATTTCCTTTTTGTTTTTTTATCCCTTTTTGGATGTAGACCTAGTGGTATTGCTAGGTCCAAGGGTATGCAGGGTTTTATAGCCCTTTGGGCATAGTTCCAAATTGCTTTGTAGAATGGCTGAATCATATTGAGACTATTTTAGAGGGAGATGTGTTTAACTGGAAACTTTCTCATGCAATTTCTTTGGCAGAAGCCTCCATTAGCTTTTTCTGGTATGCTCTCCTACATGGCTTTCAAACTTTGACGCAATTCAGAATATAATTACACAAATGAAGATATACATGGGAAGCATTTATTAAGCACATATTCTATGCCAGGCAACTGAGAATTCTGATTAAGCACAGCATTGGCATTGCCATAATATCTTTCATGAATCAACTTATTTCTCAGAACCACACTGTCTGTTAGGTAGCATAAATATGCATATAATTTTTTCCACGTGTTAGACAACTGTAGGTCAAAGAAGTGAGTTGGCTAGTTTAAGACTACATATATAAATAGAAGACCCAATTATATAATCCTTGAATAAACTTCTCAGCTAAGAACTCTGTGCTCTTTTCAGTGTAGCATGTTGCTTGCAAAAGTAGAGCATTCCTAGAACAGGACTTTCCTGGTTGTCCATAAGGTTGTCCCTTATGAGTGGATGGAATGAAGCTCAATGTGTTACATTGTAATATTTTGCCCACTTAATAAAGTAATTAGAAATATCTTGTGTACAATCTTACAGA
>JAJHZJ010000527.1:0-545000 GCA_023548195.1 Bettongia penicillata ogilbyi
AAGGCTAAATTATATTAAACAACTCTCCAGTGTGAATTCTATTATGTGCACGAGTAGGGAACTCTAGTTCTGAAAGCCTTTCTACACTCTCTCTGAAAGTCTTTCAACATTCATTACATTCTTAAGGTTTCTCTCCACTGTGGATTCTCTGATGTGCACCAAGTAGAGAGCTTAGTGTGAAAGCCTTTCCACACTGATTACATTCATAAGGTTTCTTTTTAGTGTGGATAATCCGATGTACAGCAAGACTGGAGCTAGAACTGAAAGACCTTCCACACTGATTACATTGATAAGGTTTCTCTCCAGTGTGGATTCTCTGATGGATTCGAAGACTGGAGCTACACCTGAAAGTCTTTCCACATTGATTACACTCATGTGGTTTCTCTCCAGTGTGGATTCTCTGATGGGCTGTAAGACTGGAGCTAGAACTGAAAGCCTTTCCACATTGCTTACATTCATAGGTTTCTCTCCAGTGTGGATTCTCGAATGGACTGGAAGACTGGAGCTAAACCTGAAAGTCTTTCCACATTGATTACACTCCATAAGGTTTCTCTCCAGTGTGGATTCTCTGATGGGCTACAAGACTGGAGCTAGACCTGAAAGTCTTTCCACATTGATTACACTTGTATGGTTTCTCTCCCGTGTGGATTCTCTGATGTTCTGCAAGACTGGAGCTAGACCTGAAAGACTTTCCACATTGATTACATTCATAACGTTTCTCTCCAGTGTGGATTCTCTGATGGGCTACAAGACTGGAGCTATACCCTGAAAGTCTTTCCACATTGATTACACTTGTATGGTTTCTCTCCCGTGTGGATTCTCTGATGGTCTGCAAGACTGGAGCTAGACCTGAAAGACTTTCCACATTGATTACATTCATAACGTTTCTCTCCAGTGTGGATACTCTGATGTAGAATACGACTGAAGTTCCGTCTGAAAGTTTTGCCACACTGTTTACATTCATAAGGCTTCTCCCCAGTGTGGATTCTCTGATGTACCGTAAGGTGGTAGTTCGCCCTGAAAGTCTTTCCACATTGTTTACATTCATAAGGTTTCTCTCCAGTGTGGATTCTCTGATGTACCGTAAGTTGGTAGTTCTCCCTAAAAGTCTTTCCACATTGATTACATTCATAAGGTTTCTCTCCAGTGTGAATTCTCTGGTGTAAAGTAAGATGGGAGTTGTCTCTGAAAGCTTTTCCACATTGATTACATTCATAAGGTTTCTCTCCAGTGTGGATTTTCTGATGTATGATAAATCTGCAGCTATTTCTGAAAGCCTTTCCACATTGATTACATTCATAAGGTTTCTCACCAGTGTGGATTCTCTGATGTAGGGTAAGTGTGGAGCTATCTCTGAAAGTCCTTCCACACTGATTACATTGATAAGGTTTCTCTCCAGTGTGGATTCTCTGATGGATTCGAAGACTGGAGCTACACCTGAAAGTCTTTCCACATTGATTACACTCATGTGGTTTCTCTCCAGTGTGGATTCTCTGATGGGCTGTAAGACTGGAGCTAGAACTGAAAGTCTTTCCACATTGCTTACATTCATAAGGTTTCTCTCCAGTGTGGATTCTCGAATGGACTGGAAGACTGGAGCTAAACCTGAAAGTCTTTCCACATTGATTACACTCATAAGGTTTCTCTCCAGTGTGGATTCTCTGATGGGCTACAAGACTGGAGCTAGACCTGAAACTCTTTCCACATTGATTACACTTGTATGGTTTCTCTCCCATGTGGATTCTCTGATGGTCTGCAAGACTGGAGCTAGACCTGAAAGACTTTCCACATTGATTACATTCATAACGTTTCTCTCCAGTGTGGATTCTCTGATGGGCTACAAGACTGGAGCTAGACCTGAAAGTCTTTCCACATTGATTACACTTGTATGGTTTCTCTCCCGTGTGGATTCTCTGATGGTCTGCAAGACTGGAGCTAGACCTGAAAGACTTTCCACATTGATTACATTCATAACGTTTCTCTCCAGTGTGGATACTCTGATGTAGAATACGACTGAAGTTCGTCTGAAAGTTTTGCCACACTGTTTACATTCATAAGGCTTCTCCCCAGTGTGGATTCTCTGATGTACTGTAAGGTGGTAGTTCTCCCTAAAAGTCTTTCCACATTGTTTACATTCATAAGGTTTCTCTCCAGTGTGAATTCTCTGGTGTAAAGTAAGATGGGAGTTGTCTCTGAAAGCTTTTCCACATTGATTACATTCATAAGGTTTCTCTCCAGTGTGGATTTTCTGATGTATGATAAATCTGCAGCTATTTCTGAAAGCCTTTCCACATTGATTACATTCATAAGGTTTCTCACCAGTGTGGATTCTCTGATGTAGGGTAAGTGTGGAGCTATCTCTGAAAGTCCTTCCACACTGATTACATTGATAAGGTTTCTCTCCAGTGTGGATTCTCTGATGGACTCGACGACTGGAGTTAAACCTGAAAGTCTTTCCACATTGATTACACTCATATGGTTTCTCTCCAGTGTGGATTCTCTGATGGGCTACAAGACTGGAGCTAGACCTAAAAAGTCTTTCCACATTGATTACATTCATACGGTTTCTCTCCAGTGTGGATTCTCTGATGGACTCCAAGACTGGAGCTAGATGTGAAAGTCTTTCCACATTGATTACACTCATATGGTTTCTCTCCAGTGTGGATTCTCTGATGGCCTGCAAGACTGGAGCTAGACCTGAAAGTCTTTCCACATTGATTGCATTCATATGGTTTCTCTCCAGTGTGGATTCTCTGATGGTCTACAAGACTGGAGCTAGACCTGAAAGACTTGCCACATTGATTACATTCATAAAGTTTCTCTCCAGTGTGGATTCTCTGATGTAGGATAAGTGTGGAGCTATCTCTGAAAGCCTTTCTACATTGATTACATTGATAAGGTTTCTCTCCAGTGTGCATTCTCTGATGTACAGCATGAGCTGAGCTAGACCTGAAAGTCTTTCTGCATCGATTACATTCATAAGGTCTCTCTCGAGTGTGGATTCTCTGATGTACAGCAAGATTTGAACTGTTTGGGAAAGGCTTTCCACATTGATCACATTCATGAAGTTTCTCCAAATGGCTTTTCTGATGTAGAGTAAGATGGCCTTTAAATCTGAGTGCATTTCCACAGGGATTACATCATAAGCTTTCTCACCATGGTGGATTTTCTGAGGTTGAGCAAGACTGGAGCTCTTGTAGGAATGCCTTTCCACATTTATCATATTCATAAAGTTCCTCTCTAGTCTCCATGCTCTGATGTACAGCAAGACTACAGCTGCAACTCCCAGCCTTTCCACACTGACTGCATTCAGGAGGTTGCCTCTCACTGTCAATGATGTGATGAATAAGGAAGGATGAGTGTTCACTAAAATGTACACCACATTCATGAAGCTCATGTGGGTTCTCTCCAGTATGAATTTTTTGACAGTAAATCAGGGAGGACTGTTGACTCATGTTTTTCCCACAATGATGATAACCGTAAAGTTTACCTCTAGGGTAAACTTTCTGAAATACAGCACAGATTTGTCTCCTAGTGAAGTCACAGGCACCATCACTCATGAGATTTTCTTGGTGTGTTTCTTTCACAGAAATACTTAGCTTTTCAGCAGTCTCTTTCTTTCCAGGTCTAATCATTCCTTCTGCAAAAAAACAAATAATGAAACATATGTACAGAGACACGTGTACACAACATACACAATTATAAATACTTCCCTTCACTGGAAAAAAGTAAATTGATCTACATGATACTTCTTCAGGTAAAGATAAAAGTCTTCCAAGTTAAGCAGAATAACTTGAGTTGGAAAGACCTTCTCAGACAATCACATTGGATCCTCAGAAACACCTGTGAAACTGGCAGACTCAGAGTTCTTGCTACAACCTCAAGTCAGGCCATGAACTCTGAATGGCTGAGTTACCTGAAAAGTATCCCTGCAGGTGAGATTGGACCACCAACCTGCAAGTGGGTATGTTGTGTTAACAGAAGTGAATGGCCCTTTTCCATGGCACTTACTTTTGTTCAACCTTTTTTAAAGAAAAAAGGTTTTATTTTTGCACTTTTTTCTCCCTCTCTTTGGGTCTTCCTATTACCTGAGCACAAAAATATTGAAATTAGGCCAAATCATAAGTGTACAAAAGGGCTTTAAACTCAAGGAAAAAGAAGAGTCAATCAGTGGAGATGGCAAACTTAACTGTTGCCTTATTTTAAGAAACTGCCATGGCAACTGCCAACCTTGAGCAATCACAACTCTGATGAGTCAACAGCCAGCAACACTGGACCAGAGACCCCACCAGAAAGAAGATTAGGGACTCACTGAAGGCTCAGGCACAGGTAGCTTTTATTACCAATAAAAGTATTTTTAATTAAAATATGTACTTTGAAAAAACAAAACAGTACTGTGCATGCCATAGAAAACAGTATTTATAAATATAAATTTTATATGCACTGAAAAACCAAAAATGGAGGTGACTCACTTGATTGCAACACTGGGTGTACTGCAGATCTCCGGAACTGATTCTGCAATATCTCTGAGGTGTACCGGGATTTGTTTTCACTCTTGTCTTGATTTTTCAGTTTTTTCCCCCTAATTCTACTCTCCTTAATCTATGATTACAATCACTCCTTGAGTTCCCCCTTTATTCCACTGTATCCCATTGACCTAGATGTCTTTTACACTCCCAAACACTCTCCTTTCCCTGGATCACTTAAGACCAAGGTTCCTGATCTGTTGTTCCTTCTCAACCATTTCCATGTTCCTCTGACAGACTGACAGCTCCTTGGCCTCAGGGACTGCCTTTTCCCTTCCTAAAACTTGCTGAGATGCCGAGAAAACTGGAGGTGCGTAATCCATGCTTACTGACTGACAGGACCCATGGCTGACACCAGGTCCCAGCTTCTGCCTCAATCCCTATTTTCTGTTCTCTGCTTATCTGGCAAATGGAGACCTGTTTTCTCACTCTTTCACTTTATCTCCTATTTGTGTGAACTTTGTCTGCTTCTAAACATGATGGGACCTGAGTGTGCCCAGAGAGAACACTGCAGAGACTCTTTTTAGCCTCCTGAAGCATCCCATACTAAGGGACACCTAGGAATTTCTAATTAGCACTTGGCCAAACTGAGAGCGCCTGTCAGCTCACTGAATCTGGCCAACAATTCTCCAAGAAGGCGCCACAGACTGGGCCTTGGAGATCATGGAAGGGCCACAAGTTGATAATTTAGGTAAAGCATATCCTTGGATTAATTCTAAATGTGGCAACAACCTTTGCTACTGCTTCAATGCTACTTAATGGAAAGAGCTGCCTGGGGTCAACTACAATTTTGGGGTATTTAAATTCAGGGTGGACCCTCACGGTGGCAAGGGCATCCTTTGAGTCTCTTTGGGTAGTTAAGTGGTGCATTAGGTACTGATTAGGAAGACTAAAGTTCAAATCCAGCCTCAGACACACTTACTAGCTAGGGAACCCTTCCTAAGTCACTTAGGGCTCTTGAGCCTTGATTTCCTTGTCTATACAATGAACGTGAAATGATAGGAAATCACTCCAGCATCTTAGCCAAGAAAACTCCAAATGAGGTCAAACTGAAACAGAAATGACTGGAAGGACTGAAAACCATGACCTGACTCCCTATCTCCTTCACCACAGCAGCTTTACCAAATGTCCCTGATTGCTTGCTCCCACTGTCCATTCCTCTACTCACCTTCTCAGTGGAGAAATGTGCCTTTTATTTTTTCTTTGAAAAAATTAGATACTTATCAAGGGCTATCTTATCCTCCTCATTTTCCATCCCTGAAGTGACTTTTTTTTCTCTTTGATGTCACTCTCAGATGAAATGATGCCCCTGCTAGCTAAAGCAAACTCCTTTCCATGAGTAAATCATCCCATTCCAGGGACATCACCCTCCTCAGTATGCTGCTCCTCCAGTATTCCCTTTTTCCACTACTTTCCAGTCTCCCCCACACTAATGACTCCTTCCCTACTGCTACAAACCACTTCTTCCTAATGCTCAAAACATGGTCCTTTGATCCATTCAATCCCAGAGATATTTTTCCATGGTCTTTCTTCCATTTCTTGGCTAAACATCTGGAAGTGCCCAGTTACAACTTGAGTCACTGACTCTCTTCCCCGAAATTCTCAGCAGTCTAGCTCCTAGTTTCATTGTTCAACTGAAATTCCCCCTCTCTAAAATTACCAAAAACATCCGCATTGTCAAATCCACCGCTCATTTCTTCATCCTCATCTTTCTTTCCTTCTCTACAGCTTTTCACAGTCACTCACCCTTCTTTCTCTCTCTCTCTGGGATTTAGAGACACTAATCTCATTGTTCTCCAAACCAAACTCATTCTCTTTCCTCCAACCCACCCATCTTCCTACTTTCCTAATGCTCTCCAAGGAATCCTCCCATTAGAGCACGTTCATAAACGAGGTGTCATGCCTTCCTCACTGACTTTCAAAAACACTTCTGTCCCCCATATTCAATCTGCTCCTAAGTCCTCTGATTGCACCCAGATAACATCTCTCCCATAACACCCCCTTCTGTCCCAACACAGTCCTGAACACCACACACCAGAAGCTATTCCAAGAACCTGATACTTGTTCCAGCTGCTCCAAGTCTCCCTCCACTCCAGTCATTCCACCACTCCCTTACAAAGATCACCTTCCTAAAGTTCTTGACTGACCATATCACCACATCCTCAACAATCTCCTGGGGCTCCCTAGGAAAAGGATCAAATATAAAATCTCTTCTAAGGCTATTAATCACCTACCCTCTCTCTTTACATACCCCTCTCCTATTCTTCTGAATCTTCTTTACCTTCACATCCCCACCAAACATACTATAATCCAGTGGTATGAGCCTCACTTCTATTTTGTGAAGGGGACACTGTGCCTTCCAAACATTTGGGCTGTCCAAGCCATCTCCAGACATGGAATGCCATCCTGGCTTCCCTGAAGCCCCAGCTAGGGCCCACATTCCACAACAGGCTTTTCAGTCCTCCTTTAATATAGTATATTTCCTCTCTCAATGAGATCCAATCTGTCTTGTCCATAACAGGTTTCTACATGATTGTTGGCATGTCACCTGCCCTCCCAGTCTGAGAACACCAGGAGAGCAAGGGATATTTCTTGCATCTCTTTATGTTGATTAAGAGAGGGTACGGCACATAGCAACAACTTTCTAAGTCTTCATTGATGAGAAAAATGCCTAAGAAAGAAACCTTATTTAAAAGCCTAAGCCCCTTTTGCACTTTCAGGGAAATTCCATGCCCCCAGATTCTAAACAATGCAATTTTTTTAGGATCATATATTTATCACTAGGAGACAGCTTAATTGCATGGTATCTAACTTCCTAATTTTACAGTAAGGGCAAACTGAGAAACAGTAGGGTTCAGTGACTTGTGCACAGACTCACTGCTAAAAGTCTCTGAAAAAGAACCACAACTCATGTTGAGGGCCAGGGTGGAGGGTGGTTGACAAGACCAGGAGAGACTTTCCGGGAAACTGTTCTTTGAAACAGTGCTCATTATCAGGAATGGCTCTCCATGCCCCCCAGGTGTTGTCTCTGTGAGACAAACAACAGAATTACAGAAAACAAGGGATATGTAAAATAGATGCCCCATGGCTCACAGTCTGAAGACTGATTTCATCACCCTGACTGATTTGATCACTGTGACAGCAGACTAGCAGAATGTCACGTACACTTGCAGTATCTTGTCTATATAAACCCCAACCCTCAGATCAATAAAGGGAATTAGTCTGCTCTTTTCCAGACTCCCCTGACTCTTTTCCTTCAACCACTTCACCCAGCTGTGTATGGGGCACAGGCCACCCACTATAAATTCAGGTGTTCCTGCCCCCAAATCTAACACTTGCTTTGCTACAACACCAAGAGACACAACTCTCATGTGACTGTTTTTACCTCACTCACCTGGACAGCAGCTCCTCAAGCCTTCTTCCAGCATCAATGGCACCTCCCTTTCCTCCAAATAAGAACCCAAATAATCTCTGGGAACTGGAAGTCCTAATAATGTGGAAAAAGGAATAAGCATGAAGAAAGACTTAGAATTTAGTTCTCTTTAGGGAAAACAGTGTATATACAAAGCTACTCCATTTTGAGAATCATTCCTTCATGTTCACAAACCTCTGGCTTATTCTTCCATTAATGGTTGTAATCCAACTAACCAAAGAAGGATGTGCCAGACCAGCACTGAGCTCCAGTAAATTAGAGCTTGATGGATCAGCTCTGGCTCTGCCTCCTCCTCAACTCCTCACTCCATGAAACCTATAAAAACCTGGTTACCATTCATTTAGCAAGTCCTTGCTCTTCTGGTGAGATTCTCCTTTTGGGGAACTTTATAAACCTTAAGTAGTCAAATTCTAACTCTTGGCCAGCACCTAATTCCTGCCATTGACAGGGGCATGCAATCAAGGAGGTAAAGATGGTGGCCAGAAGTGCTTAAGCATGATTTCCATAGCATTTATTTTTGAGACCTTTGGGGAAACATGGGGGAGAAGATCATGGAGCCAATGGAGAATCAGAAAATTTGATCATGGTGCACCTTCCTCAAAGGAGGCACTCACTGTAGAGTTCCCATTATCCAGAAATTAGAGGCAGCTGGTAGTGCAGTAGGACAAGGCCTGGGAATAGACTGAGGAAAGCCAAGGTTTAAATCCACCCTCAGAGAGTTATTAACTGTGTGTCTGGAAAAGTCACTTAACCTGTTTGCATCAGCTTTCTCAAATGCCAGATGGGGATAATAATATCCGCTAATAACATAACATTGTAAAAGAAAGGACATAACACAACAGCTGATGAACAGCAGGTGAAGAGAAAAGCTTATTGCCCTCTCTCCTTTCTCACCACCTGTACTGGGTAATGGAGGCAATGTAGAGGAAGATTAAGGACAATTGTGTTAACACTAGGCACAACTAGAAATTGTGAGTTTCAAATGGATGCTTCTCAGAAAGTAAGATATCCTAAATACTTGGCCTATCCCAAAGAGGAAGAGGTTACAGCTCTTCTGTACAGGCTGAGCAATTTTCTGATATTTGGCAGAGAAAATTAATGTCCAAGGAGAGGTTGGGCTAAAAATTCCATGAGATTAGTTCTACATTTGAGATGCTTCAACACTGACCTTATCTTGGACTTCAAGCTACCTAGAATTGCCATGAGACAGCTGCAGTAGCAACAATAGAACATACATGTTATCTTCACACGATGGCTGACCTTCTATAGGACAACTAGGCAGCAGAAGGACTGTGTTTCTTGGACATCAGCACATATCCCATTCTAGTAATAGATAAATTCTTCAAAGGTAGCACACTGAGGAATGAAGATACTTCTTTGGTAGCAGACTAAGAGTGGCCAAGGAAAATGTCCTTACCCAAGGAGAGAAGGTTGTGGGCATTCTCCAGCATGACCTCCTTGTAAAACTCCTTCTGAGGATGGTCTAAGAGGTCCCATTCCTCTGGGGTGAAGTCCACAGGACACATCCTGGAATGTCACCAGCTCCTAAAGCATCAAGAGTCACAAGATTTAGACCTGAAAAAGACTCCAGAATTCCGGCAGTCTAACCTTCACAAAGGGAGAAGAGGAAACTGAAGCACAGAAAGGGGATTGACCTAAAATTCTTATCCTAGTTTACTGAGAATCAGCATTTAAAATCACAGTCATTAAGAGCTCAATGAATACTTGAGAGAAGTATTTGATATGATCAACTGGAATGAAGTGCAGGAAAGTCTTACTATGGAATCTGGGACAATGTGTGTGTTTTGTCTATGAGATGGAAAGACCAAAGGAACGGAGAGAAAAATGAAACTTCCTCCATATCACAACTGATAAAATATTTTATCAACAGTATTTTGTCAGAATTGTGAGAAGTTGACAAGTAGAGTACACTGTGGGGTGTTGGGGCGGAGAATGTTTGACTTTTGAAAAGAGAGGGAAGAAAAAATCTAGTTAATTTCCTGAGAGCTTGAAACAAAATCTTATCTAGATAAAAGATGAAAAGGATTCATAAGATATACTAATTACAATCTAGACTGAACTGAAAGAGATGAGACTTTCCATCCACGTGAAGGAGAATTCTGTTATTACACTGTGTCTTGGGGCTGCCCTTTGTATGATCTGTCATGGCCAAACATCTTATGCCTTTTCTTTATGATAGCTTTCATTTGTCAATAGGTATTATTTCCTTATTAAAGTATTTCCTTATATAGTTGTTCATTTTTGCTGTTCTTTGTGTTCAAAGCAGACCAAAAGGGCATCACTATGTAAGGGTTAAAGTACAATGTGTCTGACCAGGGGTGATCAGACTCATAGAGGCCAGAAGGTTCTAGCAGAGTTTGGGAACAAATAGTGCACATGAACATTTGGGGTGGACATGCCTCTCAATTTACTCATCTCACTTTTCTTTGAAATACTGCAATTCTGCCTTGCTAGCACAGCACAGCATGTTCTTTGATGCTGATAACATGCTGGGTGGTCCTTTGCCACTGTCTCCCATGTCTAACCGTTGATTCCAAAATTCTTCAGAAAGGCTTTGGAAATATGGCCTTATACTATGTCTTCTGACCACACTGAGTGCCTTCTTTGCACGTATTCTCCATAAAACAGTCCTTTAGGCAAACATCCTTTTGGCATTTGAACAACATGGCCCATCCATCAGAGTTGTGCTCCCTGCTGTACAATGTGAAGGACTGGCAATCTAACTTGAGAAAGGAACTCAAGTGTTCAGTACTTTGCCTGGTGACCTTCAGAGTCTCCCTAAGACAATTCAAATGGGATTCAAAGATTCACAATTTCTCCATTTGCTGCAGTCAGTCGATGGTGCCATGCTGAATGGTGGACAACCTCTATTTTGTTTTTCTACATTTTCTGAAAATTTATTTCTACCACATGTTACTTCTTTAAATATTTGTTGTTTTTTACATTTTAGAGTTCCAAATTCTATCCCTCTTTCTAGTCCCTCCCCCCAATTTAGATAATAAGGAATAAGACATAAGTTGTACATATGCAGTCATGTAAAACATTTCTCTACTAGTCATTTTGTACGAAAAGACTTGGAAAAAATAGGAAAAGAATGTAAGAAAAAAGGTGAAAAATAGCATGCTCCAGTCTGAATGGCAAACAGTTATCAGTCCTTTCTCTGGAGACAGACTTTGGCATTAGTCCTTGGGGCATTTTCGTGGATCACTGCATGGCTGAGAAGAACCAAGGCACTCCCAGTTCTTCTCTGAACCACACACATGCTGTTACTGTATACAATGTTCTCCTGGTTCTGTTCACTTCAAGCTGCATCAGTTCAAGTAAGTTTTTCTAGGTTTTTCTGAAATCATCCTCCTTGTCATTTATAGCACAATAATATCCCATTACAATCACATACTAGAGATTGTTCAGACATTCTCAAACTGATGGGCATCTCTTCAATTTCCCACTCCCAAGCAACACAAAAAAGAGCTACTGAGAATATTTTTGTACAGACAGGTCCTATCCTCATTATTTTGATGTCTTTGGGCTATAAGCATAACAGTGGTATGCTATTATTGGATCAAAGGTTATGCACACTCATTTGGGCACTTTCAAAGTGTTCTCCACAATAGTTGGATCAGTTCATAACTCCACCATCAGAACATTAGTGGCCCAGTTTTTCCACATCTCTTCAACCTCCATCATTTTCCATGTTCATTATGTTAGCTGATCTTATAAGTATAAGTTAGTGCCTCAGAGTTGTTTTAACTTAGCATGTGCCTAATATAAAATTTAGAGCATTTTTTTCATGATTACAGATAGTTTTGATTGAATATTCTCAAAACTGACTGTTCATATTCTTTAATTATTCATCAACTGGAGAATGATGTATATTTTTACAAATTAGAATCAATTCTCTATATATTTATGAAATGAAGCCTGTATCAGAGATACTTGTGGAAAAAAAATTCTCCAATTCTCTCCTTTCCTTATAATTTTCATTGTATGGGTTTTGTTTGTGCTAAAACTTTTAAATTTTACATGATCAAAATTATGGACTGCACATTTTGTATTCTTCTCTAGCACCTGTTTGGTCACAAATTCTTCCCTTATCCATGCACCCCATGGAATTTTTACAAAAAATAACTGTGGACTAGGGAGGAAGATGTTGCAAACATATGTAAAAAGGCAGAAATTACCAACAGAGCCTTTCATTCTGTAACAAAATAAGAATGGAAATTGCCTCAAAGACAACCAAAAGTCAAACCAAATGGAGAACAAAAATATTTATACATTTAATTCTATAAATGACGGGGAGAAACGGGGGCACTGTGCATAGACTGTTGGAAATGGAGTCAGGAAAATCTGAGTTCAAATTCAATCTCAGACACTTACTAGCTACGTGATCCTAGGCAGGGCTTTTCCTTCTGTTTGGTTCAGTTTCCTCCTCGGAAAAATGAGCTGGAGAAATAAAAACCCCTCCAGCATCACTGCCAAGAAAACCCCAAGTGGGGTCACAAAGACTTGGACACGGCCGAATAACATCAATATCAACAACACAAGTATGGAGGTCACATTTCACAGCAGAAGGAATAACAAAATTCATTTGGAAAAATAAAAGAACTGCAGTAATATCACGGGGAATGATGGAAATAAGTAAGAATAGGGGAGGAAGAGACATCGAAATATAGTAAACAGCACTGGTCATCAACACTATGTGGGATTGGGGGGAGAGAGGGAATGAAAGACAGAGAGGGAGAGAGAAATGAATGGAACAGATCAAACAAGGGAGACTCTGAATCATCACAACTCAGTAACTCCATGTTTGGTAAAGTGGACAAAAGACTGATTAAGGAAAAAATCCATATTTGGCTTAAAAAAAAAACAAAACCCTGCTGAGAAAAGTAGAAAGCAGTCAGGAAGGAAATTAGGAATAGACCAGCATCTCATACAATACTCTACAATACATTCTAAATGGATGTTTCACTGCTGTTCAGTTGCTTCAGTCATGTCTGACCCTCCATGGCCACATTTGACATTTTCTTGGTACAGACCTGATATACTAAGAGGGTAAAATAGAAATTGAAAGAATCCACCAATCATCACCTAAAAAAAGATCCAAAATGAAAACTGCCAGGAATACTACAGCTAAACTCCAGTGCTCCCAGTTGAAGGAAAAATAAAGTACAATCAGCCAGAAAGAAGTAATTCAAATGGCATGGAACTAGAGTCAGGCCAACACACAAGTAAGGAACTTATACATTAAAAATAATCAGAGGGTGTGGAACAGAATATTCACTAAGACAAAGGAACAAGGATGGTGAGAGAATCACATACCCAGAAAAACTGCATATAATCCTGCAGAGGAAAAAAATGGTCATTCAACAGAGGATATTCAAGCATTCCCAATGAAAAGACCATCACTGAACAAAAATTGATCTTGAAATACAAGAACCAAGAGAAAAATCAAAAACTAAATAGAGCAAATGAAAGAGATTCAATAATGTTAAACTGTTTATATTTCTACACTGGAAGATGATAAGTGTAACTCTGAAGACCTTTAGGACTATTAGAGCAATTAAGAGCATTGGAGTATTTGAAACTATACTAAACTATATTTGGAATCATATTAAAAGGTGTACAAAAATGTGGATGCCCTTTGACCCAGGAATAACAAAATGAAGCTGCTATCCACAAAAGGTTTTTTTCAAAAGATAGAAAAGGACCTACTCATACTCTTTCTGTGGTGGCAAAGTATGGGAGATTGAGGAGATGCCCACTGACTGTGGAATGCCTTTACAAGCTGTAGTATATGACTGCAGTGGAATACTACTTTGTTACACAACACGATAAGCAGGATTTCAGAAAAACCTAAAAACACCGAAATGAACTGAAACAGAAGGAACTTAGTAGAAAGTAACAGCAATATTGTACGATGAACAACAGTGAACATCTTAGCTATATTCAGCTATATAATAACCTAAAACAATCCGAAAGGATTCATGACGAAGAATCCTCTCCTCCCTCCACAGAAAGCATTGGTTCAGAATATAGACCTAAAGCACACTAGTTTTCACTTCCTTTCTTTTTAGCACAATTTTTTTTCCTATGAAGTAATAAGAAAATGTTTTACGTGACTGCATACGTAGAATCTATTTCTGATTACTTACCACATGCAGGAAGGGTAAGAAGAAGGGAGCAAGTAGAGAACTGTGACCTCAGAATTAGGAATAAAGATGTTTTTACGTATAATTGGGGAAAAATGAAGTATTGCTTTAAAAAAAGACTAACAGCCAGTGGCAGCTGGGTGACACAGTAGATAGAGTGCCAGACCTGGAGTCAGGAGGATCTGAATTCAAATTTAGCCTCAGACACTTACTAGCAATGTGACCTTGGGCAAGTCACTTCACCCTGTTTGTCTCAGTTCCCCCTATGTAAAATGTGCTGCAGGAAGAAATGGGGAAACACTAAAGTATCTCTGCCAAGAAAACCCCAATGTGTCACACAGAGCCAGAGAAGACTAAAACAACTGGAAAACAACAAATAGCCATTCCCCAATAGATAAATGGTTAAAGGATCTGAACCAAAAATGATCAGAACCAACTGCCAAGTATTCCTAGCCATATGAAAAAATGCCCCAAAACACTAAGAAGAGAAAAGTAAACCATTCATCTCACACTCTGCACAACTGACAAAACTGACAGTAGCACCAGTCAGTGAGGCAGGAGTTGTGGGAAGCTGGGCACACAAATACATTGTGGATGGAGCTTATGGAAGTGGAGAAGATCATGCAGATCTGAGTTCAAATGCTGCCTCAGACACTGACTAGTTATGTGACCCTGGCTGGTAACTCATTGAATCTGTTGGCCTCAGTTTCCCAAACTGTGAAATAAAGATAAGAAGAGCAATTACCTTATAGGGTTGTTGTGAAGATGGGGCAAAAGGGGATTTGGGGGAGAAAGGAAGACACTTCACTGGGTCTTTGCTTTTGAGCCCTATGCCTCTTTGATAAGAACTGAGTGTCTCCTTTAGGACCTCCCTTTCTCCCACTGGAAAAGAAAACTCCCAGAATTCTAAAGAGCTCCCCAAACTTAGTCCTTTCCTATATCCTCTCTAACAGGGGAAGTACTAGGCCCTTAATAAATGCTAATTAAGGAACAGCTAAAGAAGGCATTCTTTGGCCAGGTCCAAACAGCTTTGGAAGGGCCTTTGAACATGGGAATGTGACCCAAAAGACAACTTAACGGGTCTTCTTGAGCCGCCAAATTTTCCAAAAACACAGGAACAGAGCATGCAGGAGGCCAGGAACACCTCAGCCCCTGCTGACAGTATTTACTCCTGTCACCCCTCACTGCCCCCCTCAGTATATCCTTGATGATTCCCAGCTACAAGACAGTGTGCAGCACCAGACAGATTAAATATTTGTGCAGATCAGGCCATGGAGGATAAGGAGACCATCCAGCCTTCCAGGTCTGCCAGGGAGAGCTTGGCCAAAGAAGCAAAGGGGGTGGGCAGTTCTATGGAAACGTGGAGTAGGGGTGGCAGTCATGGATACAGGAGCAAAGACAAGATCCCTACAGAATAGAGAAGAAGGAGTGAAGAGGTCTTTAGGATGGGAGCAATTGGGGGTGAGGGGGTAGTTGGTGATTGTCATGCCAATATGCCATGGATTAATTCAAAGGAGACAGAATAGGATGGCGGTGTTAGTACTGTTTTCAACTTCCTGCGTATTTTTGTAAAGGAACAATCCTTAGGGAGGGAATTGCCAGCTTCACAGACAATCGTCTTTGTCCACAGAAATGTCCTCTGGGAGGGTCAAGTCTGTAGAGAGAGTGCACTCACCTGGTGGTGGGGGTCTGCAGCTGCCAAGGGCCATTCCTTCCGGCTCCACACTCTCAGGCTGGGCCAGGCTTTGGTCTTCTACAGACTGAGCTGGGGAGAAGGATCCTGAAGCCTAGAGGTAGGGTCAGGCTTGACAAAGATAGTCCCACTGTCTCCTACTACTATTCTTTCCCCTTCCTTTCCCACATTGTTATTCAGATAACCAAGGGCAGAAGGTACTTGGGATCCCACGTGGAACAAGAGTAGTCAATGGCTCCTAAATCAGAGATTTCCCTCTGACTGGGTCCAGAACATGAGCAAGCCAGCTCCTGACCTTTCCCCCACCCCCACCTAGACACTGAACAATCCTCTCAATTATCCTGTATTTGTGGCCCCCACCCAGCTCAAACCCTTCTTAGTGGGTTACCTCATAATCACCACAGGCCCTTCTTTACCTCAGGATCACCATAGGCAATCTGCCACCCCTCAATCCCATCCCAAATTTTCCCACCATCCTTTTTTTTCTCTACAAAAGTCAGTATTGACCCAACCGGACGGGCAGATTAAAAAAAAACAAATCAAACCCTCCTCTATAGGCAACTCAATCAGCCTTGTCTGTGAATGAGAAAAGGTCTGAGGGGCCCAGTTCCTTGAAGGCAGATCCAGACCTTCACACCTGCAATTTCCAGGTTCACTCAAGCCTTTCCCTTCTGTTTTCACTCAAGCCTGGATTCCTGAGGGTAAGGTGTAAATTTTGGGAAAAGGTGACACGATCTTAAATCGGAGGGTTGAGGGGGCAGACCCAGGCTTTTGAGAAGTGATCTGGAGTCTGGAAAAGAGTCAGTAGGAGGAAGCTTGTCCAGGAACCAGCCTGGGGAGGGAGGATTGCTCCAGGGGGACCTGGAGCTGGACTCACCACAGGCTCAGAGGGGGAGGACGGGACCCAATGGGATGAACAGCCAGCAGGTCTGTGAGGGGCTGGCTCAGACCTACCTGGCACCTGCACCCACAGATGGCCAGCAGAAGGTCCAAGAGAAGACCACGTGATCCGCGATCTGAGGAAAGAAGGCTGCGGGAGCTCCTGTGCAAGGGTGCAAGGCAGAGAGATCTCAGCACAAGTTTCGGTTTTCAGCCAGCCCACTCTGGGAGGCTCCTCCCAGCCTCTGAAGCCCTTTCCTCCAATCTCTTTTCTCCTTCTCCTCCCCATTCCCTGCCCTCCATCAGCTGGACAGCCTTGTCCACTGGGATGGCCCCTCTTCCATCCTAGACTCCACCCAGTGCTCCTGTTCCACCTGGACCACCCCCCACCAGGCTGGGTCGTCTCTGAGAGCTCCTCCTCCCCATCACCCTCCCATGTGGTTCTTATTGGAGGAAAGATTCGGGACTTCAGGAGTTGGGAGGGGGAGAACGAGGCCAAGGCGAGCTGGAGATACCCAGGGAGCAGGGGATTCACAGGCTGTGGAACTTACTTTGAGGATGGGGGTTGTTCACAAAATGCAGGCCGTTTGAGTAGCACATTCCTCCTGGTTTGAATTATAATGTGGCTTATTTAAAGTCAGATCCCAGCAGGATAATTGGGATGTTTGACCAGGCAGATCCACCCTTAATGTGAAGTAGACTTAAAATGCAGCATTTAAGCTGTTGACCTGAACTATTTTCCATTTGCTTTCTGCCTCCTTTCACAGATGAGGAAATCAAGGCCAAGAGCCCTAAGTCACTTGCCCAGGGTCCCAAAGCTAGTAAGGAGCTGACGCTGGATTTGACCTTGAGTCTTCCTGACCAGTACTCTATCCAGTGCACCACCTGGCTACCCCAAGGGAGTATGTTACTTTAATGTCAAAGGATACCCCTTGCCACTGTGAGGTCCACCCTGAAAATCCGTACCCTAAGTTTGTAGGGCACCCAGGCAGCCTACTTTTAAGATTTTCTCTCTTTCCATTTAGCAGCATCTAAGTACTAAGTAGCAAAGGCTGTTGCCTCACTTAGAATCATTTGAAACATATGCTTTACATAAATCATCTACCTCTGTCCCTTCTTTGATCTCTAAGGCTCAATCTTTGGCTCCGTCTTGGAGAATTGTTATGCAGATATATTGAATTTGACTGCCACTCTCAGTTTGTTGAAATGGGAAGTAGAAATTCCCAGGTTTCTCATACTATTAGATGCTTCAGGAGCCATAAAACAAGTCTCTGCGATCTTCAGTGTGGACCTGGTCTGGTCCCATCAGGGTGAGAACCAGACAAAGTTCCCTCAAATAGGAGATAAGGTGCAAGAGAGTAAGAGGGCTGAGGCCAGAATCTGCTTTTGCCAAATAAGACAGAGACCAGGATGCAGGAACTGAAGTCGAATCTGGGACCTAGTGTCAGTCATGGGCCTGTTAGTCCAGTCGATAAACATGGATCAAGCACCTCACCACGTTTTAGGAAGGGAAAAGATGCAGTCTCTGCTGTCAGGGAGCTGCCAGTCTGTCATAGACACGTGGAAATGGTTGAGAAGAAGCAAGACATCAGGATCCTTGGTGTTAGGTGGATCCAGAGAAAGGAGAGTGTTTGGGAGTGGAAAGACATCTAGTCCAATGGGATACAGTAAAATAAAGGAGAATTCAAGAGTCAAATAATAACTTAAGGAGAGTAGAATTAGGGAAAAAGGATTCAACTCAGGACAAGAATGAGAAAAAGTCCAGGTACACCTCAGAGATTCCAGAATCTGTTGCAGAGCTCAGCAGTAAAGCACATATTGCCATGCAGTGAGTCACCTGTACTTTTGTTTTTTCAGTACATGTAAAAGTTATGTTTATAAATACTGTTGTCTATGACATGCATAACATTATTTTGCTTTTTAAGAGTGCATATTTGAATTTGGAAATATTTTATTGGTAATAAAAGCTAAGTATATCTGAGCCTTCAGTGGGTCCCAAACCTCTTTCTGGTGGTAGCTCTGGTCCAGTGATGCTGGCTGCTGACTCATCAGCGTTGTCATTGCTCAGGTGCCATGGCAGTTTCTTCAAATAAGGCAACAGAGGTTACCATATTGATAGTGATTGACTCTTCTTTTCCCTTGAACCTAAAAACCCCATTGTAGGTTTGTAAATTGGCCTAATTTCAGTATTTTGTGTCTCAGAGAATAGGAAGAAACAAAGAGAGAGAGAAAAATATCACGCATGCAAAAATAAAACATTGTTTTCTTGAAAAAAGGTAGAACAAAAGTAAGTGCCATGGAGAAGGGCCCTCTGGTTCCGTGGACAGAACATGCCCACTTGCAGGGTGGACGGTCTGGTCTCAGCTGCAGGGATACTTTTCAGGTCACTCAGCCATTCTGAACTCATGGCCTGACTTTGTATTCTGGTAAGAATGTTGAGTCTGCCATTTTCACAGGTGTTCCTAAGGATCCAGTATGATTGTCTGTGAAGCTCTTTGTATGTCAAGTTACCCTACAAATCTGAGCTAATGGCATTTTCAGACAATTGTGATTGTGTCTTTGCAGACTGTTATCTGCACCTAGGGAAGGATCAAGTAGATCAGTTTATTTTCTTGCAATGAAGGGAAAGGTTTATAATTATATGTGTGTGTGCATGAGTCTTTGTATACGTATTTTACTACCTGTTTTTTTGCAGAAGGAAAGATTATACCTAAAAGGAAAGAGACTACTGAAAAGCTAAGTGAAAGAAACACACCAAGAAAACCTCATGAGTGATAGTTTCTGTGCCATTACTGGGAGATAAATCTGTGCTATAAAGATGGAATCTACACAGGAGAGAAACCTTATGGTTGTCATCACTATGGGAAAACCATGAGTCAACAGTCATCCCTGATTTACTGTCAAAAAAATTCATACTGTAGACAAACCACATGAGTCTCATGAATATGCTGTATCTTTTAGTGAACACTCATCCTTCCTTTTCCATCACAATATTTGACAGTGAGGGGAAACTTCATAAATGTAATCAGTATGGAAAGGCTAAAGTTTGCAGCTGAAGTCTTGCTGTACATCAGAACATGGAGACTAGAGAGCAAACTTATGAATATGATAAACTTGGAGAGGCATTCCCGTAGAGCTCTAATCTTACTCAACATCAGAGAATCCACAATGGTGAGAAACCTTATGAATATAATGACTGAGGAAATGCATTCAGATTAAAATGCCATCTTACTGTACACCAGACACCCCACACTGGGGAGAAACCTTTTGAATGTAATCAATGTGGAAAAGCTTTCAAAGAGAGGTCCAGTCTTACTGCACATCAGAGAATCCACAATGGAGAGAAATTTTATGAATGTCATCAATGTGGAAAGGGTTTCAGAGGAAACTCCCATCTTGCTGTATACCAGAGAATCCACACTGGAGAGAAACCTCATGAATGCAGTCAATGTGGAAAGGCTTTCAACACTTATATGCTCTTAGATAAGTGGGAGTTACCTAGAGGCATAAATCAATTCTGATTTGTTAAAACTTAATGAGAATGAGTATTCTAATGAGATTTGGACTTATTTCAATGAGGGACTGGGGTGGGGGGGCATGAATCTTGACTCCTTTTTGGACAAAGAGACTTATTTCTATCCAGATAGCCCTTACCTAGGGCAATCCAGACCAGAGGGGTCCACTACCCCTCAGACCTGTTTAACTAAAACACAATGGGCCAGAATTCACCTAGAATGAAATTCTTTAAATTTGGTCAGATCTAAATTTTCACAAGTCTTGCCCAAGATTTCATCAGATCATCAACCCTGCCCTTCAAAGATAGACTGAGTCATAGTGGCCAATCTCTGAATGAGGAAATGGGGGGAAAGCTTAGTCCTAATTCAAAAATTATTTATATGGGAGAAATATTCATTCCTCTCACATCAGAGAATCCACTGTAGAGGACATACCTCATTAATGTAATAATGAAAAGTGTTCAAGCTAATGTTGCCCTTTGTTTCCTATCAGAATTCATATTAGATAACAACCCTATTCCCAAAATGAATGTTCAAAGACATTCAGATGGACTATGGAGCATGTTACACATCAGACATTTCACCTTATGGTCAAGCCCTGTCTGGAGTCAGGGAAGGTCTGCAGCTGGAGATCATTTCTTCCTTTATATCAAGGATTCCTAGTGGAGAGCAGACTTATGAATGTGGTTAATGAGTACCTGCCCTTTCCTAGAATAGGCACATCATGAGACAGCACAATATTCACACTAGAAGGAAGCCTTGTAAAAACCACAATTGTGGGAAGGTCATCACCTGAATCTCATAAATTTTTATTTGTGTGCTGCAAATGTACATTGGAGTAAGCTACCTACAGATAAAACTTATGAATCTAATTAATGAGCTGTGGTCTCTCCCTGTAGCACAGACCTCACTAGATATTGTATATTTCATATAGTGCATGAACCCTAAAAAGGGATTAAATTTATCTCAGAAACCCCAAGGTTTCTCAAGACTTCCCTAAAATATGCCACGGTCCCCTGGGGTGAAGCCTGCCACTGGCTTCTTCACTTGACTGCACTCTCCCACTGTAGTGAGACACCTTTCCTGCTCATCCTTCAAGCTGTCTTAGACTGGTAATATGGTTCATTCCTCTACAACTGATTCTGAGTCATTATTGCAACGCTGTTTTCAAGGGAGTCTGGAAGAGCCTAGACAAGTGAATGTCTCGTCTTACTATCTTGGCTTCAGTAGTCCTTGTGCCCATGTTTTCAAGCAATACTCCCTTGATAGCTCACATTTTCTTGAAAAGGTCTTTTGTCTTTCCCATTCAGTTGTTTTCTTCTATTTCTTTGCAATGCCCATTTAAGAAACCTCATGTTTCCTTGTTATTCCCACAAATTGTGAATTCATTTGGGGAAATCTCCCCTTTTCTTTTCCCTTTCCTTCTTTCCTCAGGTATTTGTAAGGCCTCATCAAGCAGGCATTTTTCTTTGTTGGTCTTTTGCTTAGGAGTATATTTATTTGTTGCCTCCTGTACAATGGCTCTTCAGCCACTCTTGTCTCCCAGATCTAGTCCCTTCAATCTATGCATCACTATCATTTCCTATCCATAAGCCATGCTATTTTATCGGTTTTCCCTGTTTTCTTCCATTTGAGTCTGAATTTTGCAGTTAGAACCTCAGGACGTGGGCCTCAGTCATCTGCTGATTCACATTTTGACTCATTGTATGGAATGTCTCCTCTCTCTGCCTTTTCCCTAGAACATTGTTTTGCAGTTTTATGGTTCCATGTAACTTTGACCTCTTTGGAGTCAGTGGTTGGAAGATAGAATTGTTGCTGTGCCATTGAATGCTTTTCCTTGGATTTGAACAGTACTTAAGTATATATTGGGAAAATCTTGCTGGAGATAAAAGTTAGGGATCTAATTAACAACATTAAGTCTCTTACTCAAGACCTCATTAGATTGCCCTGTATAAGAGACTTCATTAAACACCCAAATTTACTTACTCTGATTAAATCCCTAAAAATACTTTTCCCCTTGAAATCTTGATGTTTCTCATTATTCTTCAATAATATTCCTTTGAACTAATATGCTGTAATTTCTTTAACTGTTCAACAGTTGATGGGTACTCATTTTGTTCTTTGCTGGAACAAAATTTTTCGCTACAAATATTTTTATAATAGACAACAATCCACCTAGAGTGTTAAAATCATAGCTGAACAAAATGTTTTTCTATGTAAGTCGACAATTTGGAGAATATATTCAACTGGATTGATGTCATTTAAATGGCAACAAGATTTTGTTTTAAGTTTTTCTCATTAGCTCATTAAAATTTGTTTTCAATCTGTAATGTTACTTTTGTTATGCTTCAAAATTTTATTGTGGTTTTTGGGAAATTGTTTGGTAAGTAATATTAAATTTAAAAATCATGCCTAGAGGGTGATGCAATTATATTCTTCAGAAATTCACTTCTGTTTTGTTCTGGAGGTTGTGAAATGGTGAATTAAACTGTTAGAGAATGTAATTACAATGTTGAAAAACTGCTAGGTATTTAATTGGATGAATTTAATTTAAAAAAGAAAAATAATAATAGCTTTTGGGAAAAGTAGAGTAGACAGATTCTCCTTCTCTGAGGAGTTCTTTGGAGACTGACCAAATGCTTTGGGTTACCAAATCTAAGCCCTGGGGCAGAAGTTGCTTAAAGTAGTTGATGAAATAGAAGCCCAAGTCAAGACCTTTTCCCCTTGGATCAGGAGGGCTTTTGCCCCATCTCTCTGTAGGGCCTGGGAGAGTCTGGCCTTTGTGGGGGTATGGTGGCTCCTTGGATTCCCCTTCCATTTCTCTCAGCCCAGATACTCCCTAGTTGATCACCATTTAACATTCTCTTCCTTTAATCCTAGCATCCTTTTCATATTATGTGTGTGTGTTGGTCCTTCCTTGCTGAAGAAGACCATGCCATCAGAGAAATGATGACATGAGTTGCACTTTACTTTGTTCTGAGTGAAGGAGGGCTGTGCAGGTCACCAGCCTCACTTCTCCTCCAGAGCCATCTGAATCCACTGACTAGATATATTCATCAGGATGACTGGAGATGACCCAGGGGATGAGGCACTTGGGTGTAAGTGACTTGCCCAAGGTCATACAGCTAGTGAGTGTCAAGTGCCTGAGGTGAGATTTGAACTCAGGGCCTCCTGACTCCTGCACTGGTGCTCTATCCACTGCATCACCTGGTTGCCCCATTCCCAACTTCTTTTGAAGTTCCCAAAATTCTCTTGAAGTCCAAGTTGCCCAGCCTGGTTTGTGGAGTGTCTAGACTACCAGCTGCTCCCATCAGGATCCTCCCTGAGGTTGACCTATGAAGACCATGTCTAGGACCCTGGGACCACCTGGAGACACCTGGATGCTTTTTCTATATTTAAGGTCCATCTTGCCTCCATGAAGGCTCTCAGACTGTCTAGCTGAGGTTCTATCTGGCCTGCTTGTGAATACAAGCTTTACAAATGCTTAGGCTCCTTTAAGAGTCAACTCAGTATGGTGAATCTTTAATGAACTTTGTTTTCCTTTGGTTCAAGAAGGCTTGTGTTGAATTCATTCAAGCAGGACCCGGCATGTTGGTATTTTGGGGTCACCAGAACCCCTAAACCTCATCAGTTCCTTCTTGAATTCCTTGCTGACCTAAGGGGATCAACTGCTCAATGTGTTTCTACGTTGACATAACAAACTCCTTTTAATTCCCCTTGTCCTGCGTTTTGCCTTTTTCATCCAGGTGAAAGCCTGAGTGGAGAATTTACGATGTCCTCTGTACTTTTCTCAAAGAGTACATAATCATACATTTTAAAGCAAAGTACAGCCCATTAAATATAGAAGAGTGTGGAAACATTATAACCAATCTCACAGCTTAAGTCATAAATTCATACCATTCAGATCAAAAGAAAATTACGTTTTTTTAATGGTACAATTGCATATCCCTTTTAAAAAATTGTTTTTTCAATTTAAAAACATATACAATGGTTCTCCCAAATCCCCATTTGAGAAAATTTTGGGGGCATAATAACAACAAAAGAGATGTTACAATGTTAATACATGAAACAAAATTGCCAGTCCAACAACATTAATTCTTCTGATTATCTTACTTAGAACTACCTTAGAAAAAGCACTTTGTCCATTTATGCGTTTGACCCTCTAGGCTGATTGCATTCAGGGAGGAGCAAACAGTAATTCTGATCCAGTTACATTGGATTCTTACTCTTTGTCTCCTAAACACTTGCCCTTAAGTGCCCAAATTTTAAGTCTATTTCACATTAAGGGTGGGATCTGCCCTTAGCTGGTCAAACATTCCAATTATCCTGAGGACATGGACTCCTCTTTTGAACTTGATGCTGCTAAATCATGAATTAAGCTGATAGAGTATGTGGCTCTAAAACTTTCTATATACAATTAGGTATATTTTGAATCAAAATCAACAGGTAAGATTTTGTGTTTGGGAAAAGTAAAATGGAGCCTGTGAATTCTCCTTTTCTGGGAAGTTCTTTGGGGACACTCAGCAGGTAGGTATCTTGGGATATTCTTTTGGGAAAAGCCCTAAAATTTTTTCAGTCTTGGAAAGAAGTTGCCTGAAGAAAGTCATGAAGTGGTTTAGGAACATTATAAGATCCCACCTGGAAATAGCATGCATGGCAGCTCCATGTTTGGAGTCATCTCCATATTAGGAGATCCCAGCCTCCTATTCAAATCGGGACTCCCTTGATTGAATACAATTGATAATTGTCACATCTTAGAATGCAGAAATTGAGGAAAATGGCTCCAATCCCCATGATATTGCAATTCACTCATGGTGATTCAACAAATATTGATTATGTGTCAGACTGTGTGCTAACTGCTTGAGGTACAAAGTGGGGTGAAAACAGCCCCCCTACCCTCAAACAGCTCACTTTCTAAACTGAACTCATTGATTTAATCAAGGAAACAGGTCAACCAGCTTTTATTAAGCAACAGGCATGAACTGAACAACTTGTAGGCTCTTGAAGTGCCAAGAAGGGAAAAAGAAACCAGGAGGTATCTTTGTATATATCTACATATACACACACACACACACATACACACTTACATATATACATACACACATATAAAATCAGAATCCAGGACTTCAGTGGATAGAGTTCTGGATCTGGATTCAGGGAAATGTGAGTTCTAATCTGACCTCAGACACTCCTTAGAGACTTGGTCTCAATTTTCTCTACTGTCAAATTGTAGCAGGGAGACCTGTCTACATAAGAGTTTAATTTTAGGATAAGATGAGATAATTTGTGAAGTATGTGTTTTTGGAAGAGATTACATACCTAAGAAATGTCTACTAAACAAATGTGGCAATTAAAGAGTTCAATAATTCCTTTGGAAAGAGAACTTTCAGGAGAGTGAAGATGAAAACCAATTTGTAAAGGGTTAAGGAATATGTGGGGGGCAGAAAGATGAGCCAGTGGATAGAGCACTTGGCATGGTGCCCATGAAGATGCTCAGGAAGATGAAGACTCATCTTCCTGATTTCAAATCTGCCCTCAGACACTGTCTGCGATCCCAGGTAAGCCACTTAATTTTGTTTCCTCATCTGTAAAATGAGCTAGAGAAGGAAATGGCAAACCACCCCAGTATTTTTTGCCAAGAAAACCCCAAATTAGGTCTTGAAGAGATACACAGGAAAGAAAATGCAGGAGAGAAGGCACCATAGGTTTACATGAAAAGGTTTTAGAAGACAAGAAAGCAAAGGTTTGTAGGTTTGTTGTTGTTTTTTTTTTTTGAGGGTTTGGGGTGGGGTGGGGTTACCTATTAACAGTGACACTTATAGCTGCTAAAAACATGGATCAAATTGATGGATCAGACTTACCTCCTCACTTAGACCAGTGACCCAAATGGTAGAGAAAAAACAAACATTTATATTGAGACATAGGAGAGGGTGGGGTGGTTGGGAAGACTTACACTTTGCTCCTTGGGGGAAAGTGCCTTGCTCCTCTCTGATAATTAAGTTAAGTTAATTCCTTTATGGGCTGCTGTGGTAATCTTGGTTAGAAAATAAAAACCACCCACTCAGCATCTCACAGTTGTCCTTCCTTTTGGGGAGACCAAACCAGCTAATTTTATTTGAGGAGAGACAAAGAAGGAGCAGTGACTTTTGGGGAAGTGTTCAGTCTAAACTGGTTTCTATTCACAGGTAAAGGAAACAGGGGTCCCAGATGAAACTGCTTAGCAAGCAAATGGAGTGGGGAAGGGCTGGAGGGATCATCTAATTCAACCATGCCTTTGTTCTAATTGTGAGAGGCCACACTTTTGAGCTTAACTGAGAAGTGGGGCTTGACAAAATTGAGATTAGTGTCCATTATGGAGTAGATTCAATTATTAAATGATATAGCATCATTTTAGTTTTTTTCACTATAAATTACCTCATGCTATCATTCTCATTCACCTCCTAAAACCTAAATTAATCTGCCCCTTCATTCCTGTCCCTTCACTGGCACCAGGATGCCTTTACCCTTGGCGTGAATGTGAGTACATACTTCTATGTATCGGTTCTTTTTCAGAATACAGGTAGCATCTTCCTTCATAAGCCATTTATGGTGAATTTGAGTATTTACAATAGTCAAAATAAGTTATTCAATCAAAGACTTAAGAAAAAAGTGGACCTTTGGAACAATAAAAAGGAAATCCTGGGAGATGTGAGTATGCCCAGAGAGCAGGGTCTGTTATGCCTGGGGACAGAGAGGAAGGAGCTGCTGCTCTGAGTTGAATCCCCTGAACAGCCTGGGGAGGTTTTAGTTCAGAGCTGAAGCCCTATGGGAAAGGGAAGCTCCCAGACAGCTGACAGTAATCATCTGCAGCATTCTTAGGCTCCAGGCTGCTGATGGTGAGAGTGAAATCTGCCCCAGATCCACTGTCACTGATCCAGGCAGGCACTCCGGATTCCAGGCTGGTAGCATAGTGGATGAGGAACCTGGGGGCTTGGTCAGGTTTCTGGTACCAGTGTAAATAGCTGTAACCAGAACGACCTGTTACACTCTCACCGGCCTTGAAGCTGAAGGTGATTGATTCTCTCTCTTGGTGATTGGGACGAGGAACCTGGAGAATAGGTCAACACAGTGGCTCCTTGGGAATCTAGGAAACTAGCAAAATTGAGAAAGTCAAACTTGTGTGAAGGTTCATTTCAAAGTTTAGAAACAAGTCAGTTTTCTGGAGACCAATGACATCACAAACAACTTGCAAAGTTTTTGAATTTACTGATAAAATGGAACAAAACCCATCTTTCCCTCAAATCTCATAAAATTAGTAATGAGTGCAGGTCATGCTAGTCTACCCCCATCTGCCTGTGTTGTGCCTGAATTTCCTCACCCACTGGATGGAGGGATCATTAGGGTTTTAACCCCTTGTAACCTGTGATCTTCTAAACCCTTCACTGCTCTACTGGGTCTTATGCTGAACCCAGAGCACCAGGAGCCAGAGGAACTTCCATGGGGAGACCATCCTGGCTTTTAGATACCTGCAGAGAGAGCACTCAGAGCCCTGGGAGGGCAGGAAGGAGGGAGGAAGCTTTTACATACTAAGCAGGACTCACTTACAGGTGCCTTGGGTCTCCATATGCAAAAGAGTCCCAGGTCTAGTAGGACCCTCTCCTCAGGGATCCTGAAAACCCCACTGAGTCATACTAGCTTAGACTGGCTCTGGTGAAGGAGCCTCACTCTTTTCTGTCCTCAGATGTGTGACCTTAAGGATGATGATAAGACCATGTTTTGTATCTGATACAGGAATGATTGCACCTAGGTGTGGATAAAGAAGGGGTGGCTCGTCTATGGCCCAGGATTGGATTCCCCAGAACCACAAGAGAACTCCAAGTCCCGGGAGGGGGATGGCAGACATGGCAGGACCTCACAGCTCACAGGATTTGGAGGTGCCTCATCTGAGTGCTCATGTGCCTGCCCCACTACCTCCCTCTGTTGGAGAAGGTGTGAATTCAAGGAGACAGTAAATAGGGTCTATCTAATGGACAGATCCTAGCCTTGGACCTTGGAAAAACCTAGGAGAGCCTCATTCCTAGGTAAATGGGTTTTGAAGGTCACTAGATGAGATCACTGTGGCTATTCTGAGAATTGTGGAAGAAAAGGTTAGGTCTCCCCTAGTCCCCATAATCCCATTCTAGACAGGCCCTGAAGATGAGGACCCATTCTGTGGCCCATCCTATACCCTACCAGTTAGTGTTTCTAGAGGTGTGGCTCTGCGTAAATGAGTGTGCCAAATGTCAGGCTAGGAAAGTGAAGATGACTGGCTTTGAGACAAGGAGATGGGAGAGAGTCATTTACTTCTGGCCAATCACTTCTGTTCTGCAGGAATTCTAGGGACCCTGTGTGGTCCACCTACCTCCAGTCTTTCCTCTCTACAATCAATATAAAGTGAATGAATATGTGGGGGGAAATGCTCTTTAGCTGGGTACAAAGCAGAGTGCTAAGTTCCAGGGAAACCAATGCAAAAGCAGACACAGTCCATCTTCTCTAGGTGCTCTTATTCTAATGGAGATTGCAATGGAATAATAAAAAATGATGATGATGATAATGACATAGCTGTCTTTTGTTGAGTACTTCCATGTTTCTAAAGTACTTTCAAACGCTGTATTATTTGATGATTATAATTCAACTAGCAAGTAGGTGCTATTTAGATAATAGCATTGATAGGGGGTACTATATCCATTTCACAGAGGAGGAAATGGAGTTAATCAGAGGAAGAATGACATGTTCAGGGTTTCATAGCCAGTAAGGGTCTAAGGCAGCATTTGAATTTAGGTCTGTCTGAAACCAGCTGCAGTACGCAGGAATATATTGGTATAGGTATTAACATAAAAATCAATTTATCCAGATGGGATTTGCTGTGATAAGCCCTGAAAGGAAAAAAAAAGTCTACCTATGAAATTTGGCATCTTCTTTAGAACTAAGGACCTTTCAGGGGTGAAACAAGGATGTCCATCATCACCACTGTTACTCAATGTGCTACTAGAAATGTTAGCTTTAGCAATAAGAGAAGACAAAGGAATTTCAGGAATTAGAATAGGCAAAGAAGGGAGCAAGCTATCACTCTTTGCACATGATAGGATGATGTACTTATCTGATATATCCCAGAGAACCAAATAAATAACTACTTGAAATAGTAAACAACTTTAGCAAAGTTTTAGGATATTAAATAAATCCATATAAATCATCAGCTTTTCTATATTACTAACAAAGTCGAAGAGCAAGTGACAGAAAGAGAAATCCACTTAAAGTTGCTGTAGACATTACAAAATATTTGGGAGTCTACCTGCCAAAACAAACACAGGAATTATATGAATACAATTACAAAACACTTCACACAAACAGAGTCAAATCTAAACAACTGGAAAAATATGAGATGCTCATGGGTAGGTCAAGCTACTATAATAAAAATGACTTCTAACCAATCAAACTACCAAAAGTGTTGTTGTAGAGATAGAAAAAGTAATAACAAAATTCATCTGGAAGAACAAAAGTTCCAAAATATCAAGGGACTAAATGAAAAGAAATGCAAGGGAAGGTTTCCTAGCCATATCCGATCTTAAATTGTTTCATAATGCAGCAATCATCAAAACCACTTGAAACAGGCTAAGAAGCAGAGTGGTGGACATGTGGAATAGGTTATGTACACAAGACACAGTATACTATAGCAACATAGCTTTTGATAAACCCCAAGACCCAAGTTTCTGGGATAAGAACTCACAAATGGACAAACACTGTTGGGAAAGCTGGAAAATAGTATGTTAGAAACTGGGCATAGACATACATCAGACTCTGGATATGAAAATGAAGTCCAAATGGGTACACAATTGAGATATAAAGGGTGACACTATAAGCAAATCAGGAGAGCAAGGAATATTTTATCTGTCACATTTGTGGAAAACGGAGGAATTTATCATCAAACAAGAGATGGAGGACATTATGAAATGCAAAGGGAATAATTTTGAGGACATGAAATGGAAAAGTTTTGCATAAAGAAAACCAATGCAACCAAGATTAGGAGGGAAGCAGAAACCTGGGATTTTTTTAATGTCTCTGATAAAGACTTCATTTCTAAAATGAGAATTTTAGAATTGAGGTCAAATTTATAAGAATACAAGTCATTTCCCAGTTAATAAATGGTCAAAGGATATGAACAGGCACTTTTCAGATGAAGAAATTAAAGGTGTCTATAGTCATGTGAAAAAAAATCACTGTTCATTAGAGAAATGAAAATCAAAACAACTCTTAGGTACCACATAATACCTATCAGACTGGCTAACATGACAAAACAGGAAAACGAATATGTGATGGAGAAGGTATGAGATAACTGGAACACTAATTCAGAGTTTGTGGAGTTGTGAACTGATCCAATCATTTTGGAGAGTAATTGAGAATTATACCCAAAGTGCCATAAAAATGTGCATACCCCTTGACCCAGCAATACCATTTCAAGGGCTATAACAAAGAGATCATCAAAATAGGAAAAGGATCCACATGTACAAAAATATGTATAGCAGCTCTTTTTGTAGTGGCCAGAGAACTGGAAATTGAGGGCATGTCCATCAATTGAGGAATGACTGAACAAGTTGTGGTATATGGCTGTAATGGAATACTACTGTGCTATAAGAAATGATGAGCAGGCCAACTGCAGAAAACCTGGAAGGACTTATATGAACTGATGCTGAATGAAGGGAGCAGAACCAGGAGAACATTGTACACAGTAACAACCACATTGTGTGATGACTGAGTTTGGTACAGTTAGCTCTTGTCAGCAATGCAAGGACCTAAAACACCTCCAAATGATTCATGATGGAAAATGTTTTCCTAGTCCAAAGAAAGAAATAAGGAGTCTGAAGGCACATTGGAGCATACTATTTGCTCCTTTTTTTTTGGTTTATTTTTGTTTTTTTCTTTCTCATGGAATATTGATGTGATATAGGAAACAATGAGCTAGTTGATTTAGAAAAACATGGAAAGCCTTGGACTTTTGAAGGAAGATGCTGTCCACCTTCAGAGAAACAGATGATAAGAGGAAATGAGCATAATATGACCTTACATATATGGGTATGAGAGTATATGTGAATATATATATGTTTATAGATACCTAATTATATATATGTATATGTTATATCTACATATAAATATAGTTACATATCCATGTTTAATTGCAGCATTGCAGCCTTCTTTGCAGTGTTGGGGGAGGGAAGGGGGAACACAGAGTAAAAAGTGCACAGCAGATGACAAAAGAATAGCAAAGAAACAAAGCTGGGTACCTTCAAAAAACTGTGTAGTATTTATCAAATGGGTTTCCTTGAAAAGGAAATGTATTGTTTTATATTAAATCTTCTCTTATGGTCTACTATGTACATGGCAATTTTCTTTCTTTTCTCACTTTGAGCTTAAGTATAAAATTACCAAAAAAAAAAAAAACCCACCTCAAAATAGAGTGAGGACCAGAGAAGTCACCTAACAGGGGTAAAGGTCGAGGCATTCATGGTCATGGTGGATGTCAGTGAGCCAGCTATTGTGAGCAAAGTAGTAGAACAAGACCTCACAACTATACAGAAAAAGTATAATTTGCCAAATACTCTGCATTAGGTCTTTTGCCCCTCACAATGGCGCTGGAGATAGAGGGGCTCCTATTAGCCCCTCTTGGGGGTGGAGGAAAAGTAGGCTCAGAAAACTTCTGTGGTTTTTAAGATTCAAGGGAAAGGAGGATTCAAACCAAAGAACCAAAGACAATTTTCCTATTACTATCTTAGCAGATAAATATTAGAACTGATTCTGGAATGGAGCATCCCTGGGCTACACAGACTCTCTAGATCCATGCACTGTTAGCTCATAATCACAGGACCAAAGTCTTTTAAGATGTTTACATCACTTTTCTTCTTGATACTTGCTTGAAGACAAGATTCTAGCCACACAGACATGCATATACATGTGCAAACACACACATGTACGCACACACATATGGCTTTACTTTTCCTCTCTGTGCCTGGGCATGGGCTGTCCCCCATTCCTTGTACTGTTCCCATTCCTAACACATACCTCTCAGGATCCAGGACTTTCTGTAAGACTCAGCTCAAGCAGATTGCCCACAGCAATAAAATCCTCCATCATGATAAAAGGAGGGATCATTTGAATTCAAGAACTCTGTGCTGCTACTCAGCCCCCATTAATTGGTCATCGAAGGATATCCTTGAGGACAAACAGCCAGGATGTGGATGAACTATATCAACAGGGTTATTTCATGAGCCATCTTCAACCATCTCTGAGTAAATTATGGAATGACTGCAGGGTCTTGAGTCTTCCTGTCTAACAATGACTTCTGCAACCTGGACCATGTTTTACCCTTCTATAAAATATGGGACCTGACCCCTCAATAAAAGACCCAGGGAAATCCACTTAAAACTTAGGTTACAACTGTATGTTGGGTTTTCCCGATTGAGAATGTGGAAAGCTAGTCAAGGTACCAGGTAAATTACTCCAAAGACCATGATTGAATTCCTTTACCTAAAAGACATACCCACTGCAAAAGGATCCCAAGTGTCCTTTGAAAAGAGCCTTGAAGAAGGAACAGCAGCAACACATTTCACACTATTGCACTCTCTGAAGGTGGTGAGAATTAAACATCAGAAAGTAAAGCAATTTGTAGGAAGAGGAAATGGACATTTCCTCTCAGCTTTGCACTGTGGAAACCTATATCTATATTTTGGGGCAAGCCTGATGGCGAATTGGGCTGGCTCTCCCATGTATTGGCTATCTTCTCTAAGTGTAGACTTACAGAACTCTCCTCCTACCAGTCAGCACTGTGTGAAGTGCCCAGGGACCCTGAACTTCTCAAATCCCAAGCAGGCCCTAAAGGTGCAGAAAGCTACCTCAGGATCACATCTCAGTTTTCTAAGGAAAGAAAAAAACCCAGACTAAGACCCACCGAGGCACGATGTAGATTTTCTGTACAAATACTGAGATGCCAGAGTGGGAGAAAGTCCTCCATTTTCCCTCTGTTTCCCGAAAAGGGGGTCTCCACTAGGAACTTGATGTGCAGGTGATAAGCAGAGAGTGATTATTGGGAGAACAGCTATTTCATTACAAATTTCAGCATATCTTCATCTCATTTTCATAGATTCATCAATCAGATCTCAAAGAGCTTATTAAATGATTCCCCTAAATTGCAGAGCTACTACATGTTTCAGATGAGAATTCTCTGGATTGAATGTCAGTAGCTTCCTGCTACTAAAACACATTTTTCTCAAAGCTACATTCTCCCAGACATGCCAAATGGCCATGGGTCATAGAACACAGTGGTCTCAAAAGAAGTCCAATTATATTTTACCCAAAGAAAAGGAGAGAGAGATTCCTCAGGAATCTAAGATTAGCAGACTTCAGTGGCCAGTGAGTCAGACTCCACTGAACTTGCAAAGTCACATTTACAAAATATCCCTCCCTGTCTACTGTCTACTCCAATGTACTCCAACATAACCCAACTCATTTCATAATATGCTGCCAAACTTGCAGAGTGGAGGACTTAATGGTAGTCAGTGATGGTCATTCTCAATTGGTTTTTTGCTCTAAGGGGAGAAAGTGAAGTTCCATCAAGAATGATAGGCAGAAATGAAATTTTATTGGAAGGCAGTAGGCAAGTCCCCAGAGAGGGGAATTGCTGGATGAACTCTGAAGAATATGCTGTCCTTCTCTGTCCAGGTGCTGGTCCTCTCTTGAGCACATGTCTGGGAGAGGAGGGTATTAAACTGGGAAGCAGCATTTCCTTAAATTCTTAAAATCCTCATTCTTAAACCACTCCTTGGGGGTCTGTCATTGGGTCAGCCCCACAGGAAGAGGATGCTGATGGGGATAATAGTCAGTGGAGCCAGGTTTACTGATTTGCATGTCCAGCAGGTTTATGATCTGAAGTTGGAATGAAAGTTCCAAAATAGTCCTCTTTTTATTTTACAAATTCCCTGTCTGTCCCCCTAGAAAAGTCATACAGTTGGCTAATACTAGATGAATAAAGCCTAACATCCTCTAAGAATATGGAATGTCTGAGGCTGTGACCTGGGGGGAAGCACCTCCTCCCTAGAGGTGAGGGGCTCAGCAGGCTGGGGAAGCTTTTGCTTGTGGCTGCAGGATTGTGGGAAACAGGAATCATTGTATTTCCAAGATTAGTTACTGGCAGCAAACACTGCCTCCACAGGACTGGGGGTGAAAGTGAAATCTATCCCAGACCCACTGCCAGTGACCTGGGCCAGGACTCTGGAATACAGTTAAGAAGTTACATAGATCAGCAGTTTGGGTGACCTTCCCGGCACCTGTTTGTACCAGTGCTGGAACTGGCCCTGCCACACATTGTCACTGTCTCCTGGAGCCACAGACAGGGAGGAAAGACAATTTTGTGGAAAACAATGAATTCCGAAATTTCTGGCAATCTGTTGGTTTTTTGTTTTGTTTTTTATCAATTTTTGACATGAACCATATTTTCCCACAGGCCTCTCAAGCATTTTTATATTTGGTTTTTATTGGATGGCCTGGTCCTGCCTGTCAGTCCATCTGCCTTGCTGCACTAAAGGTTCCTCACCCACTGGATCCAGGGAATCTTAAGTTTCATTTTATTTGGTTTTCCAATGATTTCCAGTGGTTTTCCTCTACACTGAGACTCATTCTCTGATCTGCTGTGTCTTACCCTCAGCCCAGAGCAAACAAGAGCCAGAGGCGCTGACAGGGGGGAAGTCATCCTGTCCCTTGGAGATCTTAGACAGAGCACCCTAAGGCCTAAGACAGGCAGCATGAGGGGGCTCTATATCCTGAGCAGGGCCTGTGGGAGCTCCCTTGGGTATGTAAAAGAGCCTCAGGTCTGGTATAACCCTCATCTCAAGGCCATGTCAGTCAGACTAGGTCACATCCCCTGAGGTTGTTCCTGGGGGACATGGCTTCCTTTTTTATGTCCTTGAATTTGTGAACTCAGGAACATAGAGAAGTTCATGTTTTGTGTCTGACACAAGAATAGTTGCTGATACTTGTGGATAAATGAGGGAAGGCTCCATCTGTGCACCAGGACTAGATTCCCTGTAACTAGGACAGAACTCCAAGCCCTGGACAGGTGGCAGAGATGGCAGGACCTCAGAGATCCCTTCTCAGACTCTCCTCCTGCACCTGTCCCTATACCTCTCCCTGCTAGAGAAGGGAGGAAGCCAAAGAAATAGTAAGGTGGGTCTAGCCAAGGCTGGACAGGCCTTGAGTCACCAGGGTGCCTGAGAAAAACCTGGATTAAGGAATCCAGGGTCTTAAACCTAAATCACCCTGGCACTCACTGAATGGCCAAGAATCAGTTCCAGCCCAAGCCTCTGGGGGCCGTGTTTGGGTTTTTCTGGCTCACAGTGAATGTAAATGGCAATCATTTCTGCTCTTGTAAGAAACCCTGAGAGTCCTTCCCTCCTAGACTGATTTTTTTTTTCTTTTGTTGAATAGCAAACGAGAGCATATTTTGCTTCATTTCTTATGGGAACTTAGATCACTAGATGGCCTTTACTTTGGACAAACTGCGACCTGGGCAAGCCCTTTGCTTAAAGAGGACAAGGTATCCCACTGCCTCTGGAGCAATCTCCAGTCATCCTGATCTGTATCTTGCCAGTGGACACATGGCTCTGGAGGAGAGTGAGGCTGGTGACTTTGCAGGGCCCTGCCTCACTGAAATCCAATTCATTTGCAAGTCAAGACATCACCCTTATGATGTCATCGGTACTCCTGGAGAATGAAGGCCAAACAAGGGTTTAGTGAATGCTTGCCCCAGGCCTGATCTGTCCACCTTTCTCTTCCTCCCACAGCTGCAGAATTACTGATCCTCGGGCACTTTGCAGCTGCTGGGACAGGGTGGGCAGAGTGTATAGAACTTAGGTGACACTTCGAAGCTTTACCTAGAAAGGTGGGCTAAAAGGTTACCCAAGGGCACAGGACTGGTAGAATCACTGCAACTGCTGCCCCTACACTTCTACATTCTCCTCTGTATAATTAGATCTGGGATGAGAGGGGTTAACATGAACTTCTGTAGTTGCTAAAGAATCCCTGTTCTGAGATACTCCCTTAACTCTGAGAGTGAGGAATGTTAAGTGATCGGGATTAGCCAAGGTGAATGTGTAGGGCTAACCACAATCTTAGGAGGTTTTTTTTTTCCAGTAATTTCAAATGATCAGTTCCCCAAACTTTTTATGATTACTCTCCCAACATACAAATCTGCTCAAATGATTTTACCTCAGATGGTCCAACTTTCCATTGTAATTCCAGGTTGGCCAGACCAGAACAACAAGGAAAAGTGTTCAAAGTTTTGTTGGTTTATTTCCCAGCTGCAGCCCTGGATGTCCCACTGCTTGCATTTAAATCTTACAAGACAAACTCATTCGCAGCACACCAGATACAGACAGAGATGTACACTGACAGACATGTGATGACAGCACAAATGCCAGCGGAGCTCACACACAAAAAAAACAACAGAGAGAGCAATTAGAAGCTTGTTAGTTCGTCCGTGGATTGTAACTGTCCTCTTCAAGACCAGAGTCCTTAAAAGGAAAAGCAGGGAGGGGGAAGGAAGAGGCAATGGAGGCTTGAACAGAGGTTGCCTTCCTCAGGGCTAAGGCAGGTAGGGGAAGGTGAGGGGGAAAAGAGAGCGGCTAGGTGTCATCATCTACCCCTGATCAGAGGCCTTGAAGGGAGGGGGGAGGGGAGAAGGACAGAGGGGGAATCAGGCGGAGGGAGCGAAGGACACACTGGAAAACTTTGAAGAAGAAAGGAATTTGGCCAGTACTTGGCTAGTGCTGAAGCAGCTCTGCGAGCCCCAAAGGGAAGAGGCTTCTCTCTTTTGTTCTCCCCCAGCCATGCCAGCAAACTCAAGGTGAAACATTCCTGCTGCTGGCTAGATGTTTTGTTGGCCTTGAAACATACTTTGGTTGTAAAATAAAGTAACTTTGACCCATCCAGAAGAGCCCTGTGGTGGCCACCATCATTTACAGCTATCTTTAGTTAACTGACACTAGTGCTGCAATAGCTGTGATTATCAGGTGGATAAGGGCTTGACACATGGGAAGCAGGGGTCTTATCAGCCAGATTTCTAATTTTAGCTCCTTTTTTTTAAATGACCCATAGCTATCTGATTTTCCTAGATCGATGCTCAGAGGAGACCCAATTAGTACAAAGCAATTTAACCTGAATTGGTCTCTGACCCCAGAGATAGCGTGAAAGGGAATTTCTGGATGCCAATCAAGCTAATGGGAGTCGTTTGGAGGCTGGAAGGGAGAGGACTTACACTGACCCTGTCAAGGCCCAGGACTCTAGGAAAAACGGATCCTCTGGAACCTGAGTCCTGGCATTGGTGAGATGAGGAAATGGCCGTCCCATTCCTCAGTTCCAATCCACCTTGGACGCCAATACTGTTGACTTGAAAGTTTGGTTGCAGGAGAGGCAACAGGACAAATGCATACATTTAGTAATTCATTCCCCTTAAAGTAATGGTTACATAGTACTAAGGAGCCAGATATTATCTGACAGCTGATACAAAAATTGGCCAGGCTTTAATCTGTTTTAGGACAAAGAAGGTGGGCTGTGTCCTTCAGATTTATGGTCTGCATGAGTGATTAATTAGACCATTAGAAAGGAACATCTTAATTGCATAGGTTGTAAATACAATAAGACAGCAGAATTTGACAAAGTTTCAGCTGAAATTTCAACCCAGGATGTCTATGTTTTCTTTACCATTAACATACCATAACATAGTATATGTCCACAAAATGTTAAAATATGGAAAACGTCCCATTGTTCAGAAAAAGTGTCTTAGGTTAAAAGTCCCTTAAGGAGTGTTAAGTGAGCCCTACCTGGTTTTTGTTGACATAGGAAGAGGCATTCTCTGAGTTTCCTTCAGAGAGAACAGAGATTATCACAACATTTATATTAAATATCATAACCTGACACCAGTTTTTTTGGGTAGCACATACCTTTCTCATCTCCATGTACTAAGGATCAGTGGCATCGGCCTCCATGTTGTTTGTCACACATGAATCTCCATCTTGTGATGCTGCATGTTCATTACTTTCCACCACTGCCTCCCCCACCCATTCCTTGAGTACTGTCCCTCCTTGTCTCAAAGTTTCCTGGTTTCACAGCTTCCTTCAAGAAGCCTTGCTTGGTCCATCATCTGTTTATTTCTTCCAATTTCCCTTGTATGTAGATTTTATGTAGGAAACAAGGAATCAAATGGCTTTTTATCAGTCTGCTTAGTGCCAGGCACAAAAACTTTACTTTATAAATATTATCTCTTCAGATCCTAACAACCCTGTGAGGTCCTAATGATGGGGGAAATTTGAAACCCTAAAAGGAGAAATCCTTGAACTTCCCCACATATTTCAGGAACCCAGCATCTGGCCCACTCTAGCCCACCAGGATTACCGAACACTCCTTCATCCTATCTAGGCTCCTTTCTCTAATTCCAGACCACCTCAGGATACTTGCCACTGCCAGATGCCATCCACATCATCTCCCAGTCTTTCTATATAAAAATATCAGTCTCAATCTTGTCAAAAGCAGATTTTTCAAATCTTGCCCCGTCTTGTACTGGTGTCACAAATAGTGCAAACTCACCAAGCATCTGACTGGCTTCTATTGGTGACACAATAAACTTGCTACTTGGACTGAAAGATCTGAGTGGTTGAATTCTTTTGAGGACCACGCCCAACTGTGCCCTTGGATTTCAGGATTCCTAGAACACCTAGACTGCAAGACTGTCAACTCCCTTTTACAGTGGAGAAAAATGAGGCAAACTACTCAGTGTCTGAGGCAAGATTTGACTGATTCAAGGCCAATCAATCTATCCCCAATATTTCAATTATGCCATCTTTGGGTGTGGGGGTCACATAATTGTTTGCAAATTGTCCATTTTCTTTCTCCATTCTGGGAATCTCGAGAGCCTACCCCTTGCCTGGAAAAGATCTAGTGTTTAACAAAAACTTGACTTAAATACTTGACCAGATCCTTCAGAATGTGAGCTCCATGTGGGGAGGGGTACCTGGATTGGTAACCCCAAATCCTAACACAGAGCCTGGCATGCAATCTGGGCTTGCTGAATTGACATGATGGAGTACCTGGACAATAAGGATTGGAGTCATTTTCTCATTTTCTGCATTCCAAGATCTGACTATCAGTTTTATTCAAGGAAGGGGACCCATTTTGAACTTGTTAGAGTCTATTCAGACTGAATTTGTTCAGAAGTGTAGGAACTGTCATACATATTACTCTAAGTGGAATTCCATAATTTTCATAATCAGGTGCCAGAAAAACTCATAAAACTTGGATATTATAAACAAACTTGAAAGCTCCCCTCCCCAAACCTTTCTTGACCTTAGAAAACTTAATTACTCAGTAAAACAGTTCACTACTTTAGAATTAGAAAACCTCTACTTTAAGAAACTGCTGTCCCAGGGCTGATAAGATTTTGGAACCTAAAGCATTTGGTCAGTCCCCAAAAAACTCCCCACATAAGGAGAATCTCTGTCTTCTCTGCTTTTCCCAAAAGCTAAGTTATTTTATTTTTAAAATTAAATATATCCAATAAATACTTAGCAGTTTGTGAACATTGCAATCACATTCTCCGACAGTTTAATTCATCATTTCATAGCATCCAGATCAAAAGAGAAGTTGATTTCCTGAGAATAATTGCATCACTGTCTAGGTATGATTTTTAAAATTAACATTACTTATCAAATAATTTCCCAAAACCACAATAAAATTTTGAAGCATAACAAAAGTTACATTACAGATTTAAAACAAATTTCATTGTTTTGACAAGAATAACTTAAAAAAAAAACTTGTTGGCATTGAAATGACACCAATTCAGTTGAATATATTTTCCAAATTATCACCTTACATAGCAAAGCATTTGTCCACCTATGATTTTAACACTCTAGGTGGATTGTTGTCTTTTAACAAAATATTTATAAGAGAACATTTTGTTCCAGCAAAGAACAAAGTGAGTACCCATTAACTGGAGAATGGCTAAAGAAATTATAGCATATGAATTCAAAGGATTATTATTGAAGAATAATGACAAACATCAGGATTTCACTGGGAACAGCTGTATTTTTAGGGAATTCATCACAGTAAGTAATTTTGGATATATAATGAGGTCTCTTACACTGCAAATGAGATCTTGAGCAAGAGACTTAATCTTGTTAATTAGATCCCTAAGTTTTATCTCCAGCAAGATTTTTCCAATGTATACTTAAGTACTGTTCAAATCCAAGGAAAAGCATTTAATATCAGAGTAACAATTCTATCGTCCAACAACTGTCTCCAAAGAGGCCAAAGTTGCTCAGTTCTGTGAAACAAAAAACTGTAAAATATTCTTATAGGGAAAAGATGTGGGAGCATGACATTCTATACAATCAGTCCAAACATGACCTGGATCTGAGGCTCAGAACCTAAATTCTTTTTTTTTTTTAATTTATTTAACTTTTTTTTACATTTTCACAAAATTTTGGGTTCCAAATTTTCTCCCCATTTATCCCTCCCCCCCACCCCAATACATCAAACATTCTAATTTCCCCTATCACGAATCTGCCCTCTCTTCTATTATCCCTCCCTTCCCTTGTCCCCATCTTCTCTTTTGTCCTGTAGGGCCAGATAACTATCTATTCCCCATTACCTGGATTTCTTATTTCCTAGTAGCAAGAACAATACTCAAGAGTTGTTCCTAAAACTTTGAGTTCCAACTTCTCCCCATCCCTCCCTCCCCACCCATTCCCTTTGGGAAGGCAGGCAATTCAATATAGGTCATATCTGTGTAGTTTTGCAAATGACTTCGATAATAGTCATGTTGTGTAAGACTAACTATATTTCCCTCCATCCCATCCTGCCCCCTATTGTTTCTATTCTCTCTTTTGATGCTGTCCCTCCCCAAGAGTGTTCAAATTGCTCCCTTCTTTCATTGCCCTCCCTTCCATCATCCCTCCCCACTGTGCTGCTTATCTCCTTCTCCCCACTTTCCTGTAAGATAGGTTTTCATACCAAAGAGTGTGCATTTTATTCCTTCCTTTAGTCAAATGTGATGAGAGTAAACTTCATGTCTTTTTCCTCAGCTCTCCTCTTTTTCCCCCCACTAAAAAGTATCCTGCTTGCATCTTCTGTGAGAGATAATTTGCCCCATTCCATGAACTCTCTCCTCCCAACACATTTCTCTTATACATTTACCTTAATTTTTTCAAGCTATGATCCCATCCTATTCAATTCACTCTGTGCTCTCTGTCTCTGTGCATGCATGGGTATACTATATGTGTGCGTCCACGTGTATGTGTATGTGTGTGTGTGTATGTAATCCCACCAACTACCCAGATACTGAAAAGTTTCAAGAGTTACAAATATTGTCTTTCCATGTGGAATGTAAACAGTTCAACTTTGGGTACATGTGTGTGCGTGTGTGTGTGGTCCCACCAACTACCCAGATACTGAAAAGTTTTAAGAGTTAGAAATATTGTCTTTCCATGTAGGAGTATAAACAGTTCACCTTTGGTAAGTCCCTTATGACTTCTCTTTGCTGTTTACTTTTTCATGCTTCTGCTCATTCTTGTGTTTGAAAGTCAGATTTTCTTTTCAGCTGTGGTCTTTTCATCAAGAATGCTTGAAAGTCCTCATTTTCATTGAAAGACCATATTTTCCCCTAAAGTATTATACTCAGTTTAGCTGGGTAGGTGATTCTTGGTTTGAGTCCTAGTTCCTTTGCCTTCTGGAATATCCTATTCCACACCCTTCAATCCCTTAATATAGAAGCTGCTAGATCTTCTGTTATCCTGATTGTATTTCCACAATACTGGAACTGTTTCTTTCTAGCTGCTTGCAATATTTTCTCCTTGACCTGAGAATTCTGGAATTTGGCCAAAGTGTTCCTAGGAGTTTCTCTTTTTGGATCTCTTTCAGGTGGTGATCGATGAATTCCTTCAATACTTATTTTACCCTATGGTTGTAGAATCTCAGGGCAGTTTTCCTTGACAATTTCATGAAAGATGATGTCTAGGGCTCTTTTTTTGATCATGACTTTCAGGTAGTCCCATAATTTTAAAATTGTCTCTCCTGGATCTATTTTCCAGGTCAGTTGTTTTTCCCATGAGATATTTCACATTCTCTTCCATTTTTTCATTCTTTTGGTTTTGTTTTATGATTTCTTGGTTTCTTGTAAAGTCATTAGACTCCATCTGTTCCATTCTAATTTTGAGAGAACTATTCTCTTCAGTGAGCTTTTGAACCTCTTTTTCCATTTGACTAATTCTGCTTTTGAAAGCATTCTTCTCCTCATTGGCTTTTCGACCCTATTTTGCCAATTGAGTTAGCCTGTTTTTCAAGGTATTATTTTCTTCAGCCTTTTTTTAGGTCTCCTTTAGCAGGGTATTGACTCGTTTTTCATGCTTTTCTTGCATCTGTCTCATTTCTCTTCCCAGTTTTGCCTCCACCTGTCTACCTTGATTTTCAAAATCCTTTTTGAGCTCTTCCATGGCCTGAGCCCATTGGATATCTATTTCAGATGTTTGGGATATAGAGGCCTTGACTTCTATGTCTTTCCCTGATGGTAAGCATTGTTCTTCCTCATCAGAAAGGAAAGGAGGACACATCTGTTCACCAAGGAAGTAACCTTCTGTGGTCTTATTTTTTTTATCACTTTTCTGGGCATTTTCCCAGCCAGTTACTTGACTTCTGAGATTCCTCTCCACCCCAGCCTTACCCGTGCTTGGGGTCTGAGATTCAAATGCTGCTCCCCAGCCTCAGGGCTTTCAGTGGGGGGAGGGGCTTCTATTCAGCAATAGATTAAGTCTGCTGCTCAGGTGGGGCTAGGGCTGCCGCCCAGGCTCAGTTTCCTCAGGGGGTTTATGCAGAGACCTTCAGTAATGGCCCTGAACTCCCGCCTGCTCCTGGAGCCTCTGTCCACTGCCTCCCCCACTACTTCCTCCCAAGGGGACCCGAACCACAGAGACACTCGACTCCCCTCTCAGCCAGTCCAGAAGGCTGTCTCACTGACCTTTAGCGCCTGTGGGTGGAGGGATGCTCATGGCTGCTGGAGATTCCGTCCCTGTAGCCTGCACAGATCTGCTCCTCTCGGGGCTGCACGGCCAAGGAAGGGCCTCCGCTCCACGTCCGGTGCCCGATGGACCTTTGGGGTCGGTTTTTCAGGGCTCTCTGGAACAGAAATCTCCTCCACTCTGCTGCTGGATGGTTTACACTGCTCCAAAATCCATTGGGAGTTCTTTGCATAGGGAATTTATGGGCTGTGGGTTCGGAGCTCACATATTTGAGTCTTTCTTCTCCGCCATCTTGGCTCCTCCCCCCTAAATTCCTTACTGCAAAATTAAGACTCAAATTTAAGAAATCAGGGAAAACCATTAGACCCTAAAGATATAATTGAAACAGCATGGCTTATGGAAAGGAAATGGAAGAGATGCACAGATTCAGGGGGTTAGATCTGGTAGAGAGAGCGCCTGAGGAGTCACTGACAGTGATTCTTAATATTGCACAGGGAGGCAAAAAGTAAATATATTTCAAAGAAAAAGAGCAACAAGACACAACGGCTGTCTGGTGAGGCCTTACAAATAGCTGAGGAAAGAAGGGAAAAGCAAAGGGGAGATTTCCCCAAATGAATTCATAATTTGTGAGAATAGCAAGGACAGATAAGGTTTTCTTAACTGGGCATTGCAAAGAAATAGAAGAAACCAAAGAATGGAAAGACAAGGGACCTTTGCAAGATAATTTGAGCTATCAAGGGAGTATTTCCTGAATATATGAGCATGAGGACTTCTGGGGCCAAGGTGAGGCACTCACTTGTCTAGGCTCTTCCAGATTCCCTTGAAAACAACCTTGCAATGATGGCTCAGAACCAATTTGGGAGCAGTGAACCATATAACCAGTCTAGGACAGCTTGAAAAGTGAGGAGGCAAGGTGTCTCACTACAGTGGGAGAGTGTAGTTAAGTGAGGAAGCCAGTGACAGGTTTCACCCTGGGATGCCATAGCACATGTTAAGGACGTTGTGAGAAACCTTAGGGTTTCTGAGATAAATTCAATCTCTTGGGGGCCGGAATCAAGATGGCGGAGTAGAAAGACGCATGTATACAAGCTCTGAACCCAAGCCCATAGATTTAATGTAAGAAGAGCTCCCCAGAAGTTCTGGATCACTGCAGGGGGTGCAGAAACATAGTGGAAGAGATTTCCGTTCCAGAGAGCCCTGGAGAGCCATCCCTAGGGTCCATCTTGCCCCAGAAAGCGGACCCAACCCCAGCGCTGCCCTGGCTGCGGCCCCAGAGCAGCTGATCCGAGCAGACTTCAGGGACGGAACCTCCGGTGGCCTGGAAGGTCCCTCCGCCCACAGACTCTACAGGTCAGTGAGAGACACGCCTGGGCTCACTAAGAGGGGACCAAGGTGTCTCCGTGGCTCAGGCCCCCTCGGGAGGAAACGGTGGAGGCAAAGGCGGGGGTGGCGGCGGAGGCAGCGGCGGCCTGGCACTCCCCCAGCAGCAGGCAGGATCTTCATTACTGAAGGTCTCTGCATAAACCACCTAAAGGAGCTGAGCCTGGGAGACGGCCCTGCCCCACCTGCTCCATTTCTGAAGGTCTCTGCATAAAGCCCCTGAGGGAGCTGAGCCTGGGAGGCGGCCCTGCCCCCACCCGCTCCATTACTGAAGGTCTCTGCATAAAGCCCCTGAGGGAACCGAGCCTGGGAGGTGGCCCTTCCCCCACCCCAGCACCAGAACTAAAGCTCACATCGATTAGCAGCCGTGCCTGCCGCGGAAAGCCCATTTGAATCTTAGACCCCAAGCACTAGCGGGGCGGATCTAGGCGGGGGTGGACAGGAATCTCAGAAGTCAAGTAACTGGCTGGGAAAATGCCTAGAAAAGGGAAGAAAAATAAGACTATAGAGTTTTTTTGAACAGATGCAAATGATCCTGACTTTCGGATCTGATGATGAGGACATATTCTTGCCGTCAGGGAAAGACGTGGAGGGCGGGGCCTCGGTACCCCAGACATCCCAGGGGGATGCCAGGTGGGCTCAGGCCTTGGAGGAGCTCAAAAAGGATTTTAAAAAGCAAGTTAGACAGGTGGAGGAAAAACTGGGAAGAGAAATGAGAGAGATGCAAGAAAAGTATGAAAAATGGGTCAATACCTTGCTAAAGGAGACCCAAAAAAATGCTGAAGAAAATAACACCTTGAAAAATAGGCTACCTCAATTGGCAAAAGAGGTTCAAAAAGCCAATGAGGAGAAGAATGCTTTCAAAAGCAGAATTAGCCAAATGGAAAAAGAGGTTCAAAAGCTCACTGAAGAGAATAGTTCTCTCAAAATTAGAATGGAACAGATGGAGTCTAATGACTTTACAAGAAACCAAGAAATCACCAAATAAAACCAAAAGAATGAAAAAATGGAAGAGAATGTGAAATATCTCATGGTAAAAACAACTGACCTGGAAATAGATCCAGGAGAGACATTTTAAAAATTATGGGACTACCTGAAACTCATGATCAAAAAAAGACTCTAGATATCATCTTCCATGAAATTATCGAGGAAAACTGCCCTGACGACAACCAGACGGCAAAATAAGTATTGAAAGAATCCATCGATCACCACCTGAAAGAGATTCAAAAAGAGAAACTCCTAGGAACATTGTGGCCAAATTCCAGAACTCCCAGGTCAAGGAGAAAATCTTGCAAGCAGCTAGAAAGAAACAATTCCAGTACTGTGGAAATACAATCAGGATAACACAAGATCTAGCAGCTTCTACATTAAGGGATCGAAGGGCGTGGAATAGGATATTCCAGAAGGCAAATGAACTAGGACTCAAACCAAGAATCACCTACCCAGCAAAACTGAGTATAATACTTCAGGGGAAAATATGGTCTTTCAATGAAACAAAGGACTTTCAAACATTCTTGATGAAAAGACCAGAGTTGAAAAGAAAATTTGACTTTCAAACACAAGAATGAGAAGAAGCATGAAAAAGTAAACAGCAAAGAGAAGTCTTAAGGGACTTACCATAAGTGAACTGTTTACATTCCTACATGGAAAGACAATATTTATAACTCAAAACTTTTCAGTATCTGGGTAGGTGGTGGGACCACACACACACATGTACACGCATGCACGCGCACACACATACACACATGCACACACATACAGAGACAGAGAGCACAGAGTGAATTGAATAGGATGGGACCATATCTTAAAAGAAATGAAGGTAAATGGTGAGAGAGAAATGTAGTGGGAGGAGAGAGGGTGAAATGGAATGGGGTAATTATATGTCATTTAAGAGGCAAGTAGGAGACTTTTTACTGGAGGGAAAAAGAGGAGAGCTGAGGAAAAAAAAAACCAAGAAGTTTACCCTCATCACATTTGACTAAAGGAAGGAATAAAATGCACACTCATTTTGGTATGAAAATCTATCTTACAGTATAGGAAAGTGGGGGAGAAGGAGATAAGCAAGGGGGGGGAATGAAGGAAGGAAGGGTAAAGGGAGGAGGGAGCAATTTGAAGTCAACACTTGGGGAGGGACAGGATCAAAAGACAGAAGAGAAACAATGAGGGGCAGGATAAGATGGAGGGTAATTCAGTTAGTCTTACACAACTCGACTATCATGGAAGTCATTTGCAAAACTACACAGATATGGCCTATATTGAATTGCCTGCCTTCCCAAAGGGAATGGGTGGGGAGGGAGGGATGGGGGGAATTTGGAACTCTAAGTTTTAGGAACAACTGCTTAGTATTGTTGTTGCTACTAGGAAAGAAGACATACAGTTAATGAGGAATAGAAAGTCATCTGGCCCTACAGGAGAAAAAAGAAGATGGGGAGAAGAGAAGGGAGGGATGACAGAAGAGAGGGCTGATTGGAGACAGGGAAAATTAGATTGTTTGATGTATTGGGGTGGGAGGGAGGGGATAAAAGGGGAGAAAATTTGGAACCCAAAATTTTCTGAACACGAATGTAAAAAGTTAAATAAATAAATATTAAAAAAAAAACTTCAATCTCTTTTTTGGGCTTCATGCACTGTATGAAATATACTATGTCTTGTGAGGTCTGTGCTGCAGGGAGAAAATATTAATCATTAACTAGATCCCTAAGTTTTATCTGCAGGAAGATTTCTTCAATATACACATTGGAATACACAAAAAAATTGAGATTCAGGTGATGACTTTCCTACTACTACTGCTTTTATGAGGCTTCCTTGCATTGTCAATGCCATGAGGTCTACTGACCTGTCTCTTCCAGGAAAAGGCTGGTCCTCACTGATCACATTCTTAAGTCTTTTCTCCATGAGGAATCCTTGATGTAAAGGAAGAGATGATCTCTGGTTGCACACTTCTCCAAAGTCCAGACAGGACTAGATCATAAGGTGAAATTTCTGATGTCTACAAGCTCTATAGTGCATCTGAATGTCTTTCCACATTCATTATGGGAAGTTTCTATCCCATGGGAATTCTGATAGGAAATGTCAGAATAACACAAATAATGACTTTAGCTTGAACACTTTTCATATTGACTAATTACATATGTCTTCTAGAATGGATTCTCTGATATGAGAGAAAAGAATGTTTGTCCCATATAAATAAACAATTATTCAATTAGGACTAAGCTTTTCCCCATCTCTTCATTCAGAAATTGGCCAGTACAGGTGATTCAGTCAGTCTTTGAAGGGCAGCACTGATGATCAGATGAAATCTTGGGCAAGAACTGGGAAAATTTAGATCTGACCAAAATGTAAAGAGATTTTATTATAGGTGAATTCTGGCCCATTGCATTTAGTGAAACAGTATGGAAGGGAATTGGACCTCTCTGGTCTAGGTTGCACTAAGTAATGGTGATCTGGCTAGAAATAAGTCTGTCCAAATCTGAATCAAGATTCAGGCCCATCCCACCCAGTACCTCATCAGAATAAGTCCAAATCTCATAATACTCATTCTCATTAAGATTTAAGTAATCAGAATTGATTTATGCCTATAGGTAACTCCCACTTAGCTAAGGGAATATAAGTTTTGAGAGGTCTCCATGATTCCTATTTGGTTCGTAAGAGATAGCTAACTGACCATTATTTTATAAAGGAGCCATAATTAATTACCCAGAAATGATGTCTCCTCAAATTTGCTTTTATCAGATTTGTATAATAAGATGAGAGTGTAAATAAAAGGTTCAATTATATTATACAACTCTCCAGTGTGAATTCTATTATGCGCACCAAGTAGGAACTCTAGTTCTGAAAGCCTTTCCACATTGATTACATTCATAAGGTTTTTCTCCAGTGTGGATTCTCTGATGTAGACTAAGTTTGGAGCTCTCTCTCAAAGTCTTTCCACATTGATTACATTCATAAGGTTTCTCTCCAGTGTGGATTCTCTGATGTACAATAAGTTGGTAGTTCTCCGTAAAAGCCTTTCCACATTGATTACATTCATAAGGCCTCTCTCCAGTATGGATTTTCTGGTGTAAAGTTAGGTGGGAATTCTGTCAGAAAGCCTTTCCACATTGATTACATTCATAAGGTTTCTCTCCAGTGTGGATTCTCTCATGTAGACTAAGTTTGGACCTCTTTCTGAAAGCCTTTCCACATTCATTGCATTCATAAGGTTTCTCTCCAGTGTGGATTCTCTGATGTACAATAAGTTGGTAGTTCTCCCTAAAAGCCTTTCCACATTGATTACATTCATAAGGCCTCTCTCCAGTGTGGATTTTCTGGTGTAAAGTAAGGTGGGAATTCTGTCTGAAAGCCTTTCCACATTGATTACATTCAAAAGGTTTCTCTCCAGTGTGGATTCTATGATGTAGACTAAGTTGGGAGTTTAGTCTGAAAGCCTTTCCACATTCATTACATTCATAAGGTTTCTCTCCAGTGTGGACTGTCTGATGTAGGATAAGTTTGGACCTCTTTCTGAAAGCCTTTCCACATTCATTGCATTCATAAGGTTTCTCTCCAGTATGGATTTTCTGATGGCCTACAAGACTGGAGCTAGACCTGAAAGTCTTTTCACACTGATTACACTCATATGGTTTCTCCCCAGTGTGGATTCTCTGATGGGTTGCAAGTAGGGAGTTTTGTCTGAAAGTTTTTCCACATTGATCACATTCATAAGGTTTCTCTCCAGTGTGGATTCTCTGATGTACAGTAAGTTGGTAGTTCTCCCTAAAAGCCTTTCCACATTGATTACACTCATAAGGTTTCTCCCCAGTGTGGATTCTTTGATGTGCAGCAAGAGTGGACCCCCTTGTGAATGCCTTTCCACACTGATTACATTCATAAAGTTTCTCCATATGGATTTTCTGATGTTGAGTAAGATTGGAGCTCTGTAGGAATGCCTTTCCATGTTTATCATATTCATAAAGTTCCTCTCTAGTCTCCATGCTCTGATGTACAGCAAGACTACAGCTGCAACTCCCAGCCTTTCCACACTGACTGCATTCAGGAGGTTGCCTCTCACTGTCAATAATGTGATGAATAAGGAAGGATGAGTGTTCACTAAAATGTACACCACATTCATGAAGCTCATGTGGGTTCTCTCCAGTACGAATTTTTTGACAGTAAATCAGGGAGGACTGTTGACTCACGTTTTTCCCACAATGATGACAACCATAAAGTTTATCTCCAGGGTGGACTTTCTGAAACACAGCACAGATTTGTCTCCTAGTGAAGTCACAGGCACCATCACTCATGAGGTTTTCTTGTTGTGTTCCTTTAACAGAAATACTCAGCTTTTCAGTAGTCTCTTTCATTCCAGATCTAATCATTCCTTCTGCAAAAAAACAAATAGTGAAACATATGTACAGAGACACATGTATACATACATACATACACACAGACACACACACACAATTATAAACACTTCCCTCCACCAGAACAAAGTAAACTGATCTACATGATACTTCTTCAGGTAAAGACAAAAGTCATCCAAGTTAAATTGACACAATCACAATGTTTGAAAATGCCACTACTTCAGACTTGCAGAATACCTTGGCTTGGAAAGACCTTCACAGACAATCACACTGGATCCTCAGAAATACCTGTGAAATTGGCAGATCCAGCAATCTTTCTACAACCTCAAGTCAGGCCATGAACCCTGAATGGCTGAGTTACCTGAAAAGTATCCCTGCAAGTGAGATTAGATCACCAACCTGCAAGTGGGCATGTTCTGTTCACAGAACTAGACGGCCCTTTTCCATGGCACTTACTTTTGTTCAATTTTTTTTTAAGAAAATATGTTTTAGTTTTGCATGCGTGACTGTTTTCTCCCTCTCTTCGGGTCTTCCTATTAAGTGAGACACAAAAATATTGAAAGCATACAATGGGGCTTTAAACTCAAGGGAAAAAAAGAGTAGATCAATGGAAGTGACCAACTTAACTGTTGCCTTATTTGAAGAAACTGCCATGGCAACTGCCAACCTTGAGCAATCACAACTCTGATGAGTCACCAGCCAGCAACACTGGACCAGAGACCCCACCAGAAAGAAGATTAGGGACTCACTGAAGGCTTAGGCACAGGTAGCTTTTATTACCAACAAAGTATTTTTAATTAAAATATGTACTTTGAAATAAGAAAACAGTATTGTGCATGTCATAGACAACAGTATTTATAAACACAAATTTTATATGCCCTGAAAAACCAAAAAACCAAAGTGAGGTGACTCACTTGATTGCAATATTTACTGCAGAGCTCTGGATCTCATTCTGCAATACCTCTGAGGTGTACCTGGATTTGTTCTCATTCTTGTCTTGACTTTTAAGCTTTTTTCCCCTAATTCTACTCTCCTTAATCTATTATTACATCCACTCCTTGAGTTCCCCTTTATTCCACTGTATCCCATTGAACTAGATTATCTTTATACTCCCAAACACTCTACTTTCCCTGGATTACTTAAGACCAAGGTTCCTGATCTGTTGTTTCTTTTCTTTTTTTTTTTTTAAATTTATTTATTTAACTTTTTACATTCATTTTCACAAAATTTGGGGTTCCATATTTTCTCCCCTTTTATCCCCTCCCACCACCCCAATACACCGAGCAATCTAATTTTCCCTATCACCAATCTGCCCTCTCTTCTATCATCCCTTCCTTCTCTTGTCCCCATCTTCTCTTTTGTCCTGTAGGGCCAGATGACTTTCTATTCCCCATTAACTGTATTTCTTATTTCCTAGTAGCAAGAACAATACTCAAGAGTTATTCCTAAAACTTTGAGCTCCAAATTCTCCCCATCCCTCCCTCTCCACTCATTCTCTTTGGGAAGGCAGGCAATTCAATATAGACCCTATCTGTGTAGTTCTGCAAAGGACTTTGACAATAGTGATGTTGTGTAAGACTAACTGTATTACCCTCCATCCTATCCTGCCCCCCATTGTTTCTATTCTGTCTTTTGATCCTGTCCCTCCCCAAGAGTGTTGACTTCAAATTGCTCCCTCCTCCCATTGTCCTCCCTTCCATCATCCCCCTACCCAGCTTATCCCCTTCTCCCCCACTTTCCCTTATTGTAAGATAGGTTTTCATACCAAAATGAGTGTGCATTTTATTCCTTCCTTTAGTCGAATGTGATGAGGGTAAACTTCCTGTTTTTTACTCACGTCTCCTCTTTTCCCTCCACTAAAGAGTCTCCTGCTTGCCTCTTTAATGAGATATAATTTACCCCATTCCATTTCACCCTCTTTCCTCCCACTACATTTCTCTCTCACCATTTACCTTAATTTCTTTTAAGATATAATTCACTCTGTGCTCTCTGTCTCTGTATGTGCATGCATGCGTGTGTGTGTGTGTGTGTGTGTGTGTGTGTGTGTGGTCCCACCAACTACCCAGATACTGAAAAGTTTTAAGAGTTACAAATATTGTCTTTCCATGTAGGAATGTAAACAGTTCACTTTTGGTAAGTCCCTTATGACTTCTCTTTGCTGTTTACTTTTTCATGATTCTTCTCCTTCTTGTGTTTGAAAGTCAAATTTTCTTTTCAGCTCTGGTCTTTTCATCAAGAATGCTTGAAAGTCCTCAATTTCATTGAAAGACCATATTTTCCCCTGAAATATTATACTCAGTTTAGCTGGGTAGGTGATTCTTGGTTTGAGTCCTAGTTCCTTTGCCTTCTGGAATATCCTATTCCACACCCTTCCATCCCTTAATGTAGAAGCTGCTAGATCTTGTGTTATCCTGATTGTATTTCCACAATACTAGAATTGTTTCTTTCTAGCTGCTTGCAAGATTTTCTCCTTGACTTGGGAATTCTGGAATTTGGCCACAATGTTCCTAGGAGTTTCTCTTTTTGGATCTCTTGCAGGAGGTGATCGATGGATTCTTTCAATACTTATTTTACCATCTGGTTGTAGAATCTCAGGGCAGTTTTCCTTGATAATTTCTTGGAATATGATGTCCAGGCTCTTTTTTTGATCATGACTTTCAGGTAGTCCCATAATTTTTAAATTGTCTCTCCTGGATCTATTTTCCAGGTCAGTTGTTTTTCCCATGAGATACTTCACATTCTCTTCCATTTTTTCATTCTTTTGGTTTTGTTTTATGATTTCTTGGTTTCTCAGAAAGTCATTAGTTTCCATCTGTTCCATTCTAATTTTGAGAGAACTTTTTTCTTCAGTGAGCTTTTGAACCTCTTTTTCCATTTGACTAATTTTGCTTTTGAAAGCATTCTTCTCCTCATTGGCTTTTTAAACTTCTTTTGCCAACTGAGTGAGCCTATTTTTCAAGGTGTTATTTTCTTCAGCATTTTTTTGGGTCTCCTTTAGCAAGGTATTGACCCGTTTTTCATGCTTTTCTTGCATCTCTCTCATTTCTCTTCCCAGTTTTTCCTCCACCTGTCTAACTTGCTTTTTAAAATCCTTTTTGAGCTCCTCCAAGGCCTGAGCCCACCTGACATCCCCCTGGTATGTCCTGGTATGTCTTGGTATGGTATGGTATGCCCCCTGGCACAGGGGTGGACTCTGCTGTCCGGGGCGTGACGGACCCCTGGGGACAGCTCTCTAAGGCTCTCTGGAACGGAGATCTTTTCCACTGTGTTTCTGCGTGCCTTGCAGTGATCCAGAATTTATGGGGAGTTCTTCTTGCAGGAAATATACGAGCTGTGGGTTCGGAGCTAGCATACGTGAATCTTTCTACTCTGCCATCTTGGCTCCACCCCCAATCTGTTGTTTCTTCTCCACCATTTTCATATTCCTCTGACAGACTGACAGCTCCTTGACCTCAGGGACTGCCTTTTCCATTCCTAAAACTTGGTGAGATGCCAAGAAAACTGGAGGTGCTTAATTCATGCTTATTGACTGACAGGCCCCAGCTTCTGCCTCAATCCCTATATTCTGTTCTCTGCCTTACTTGGCAAATGCAGACCTGCTTCTCACTCTTTCACTTTATCTCCTATTTGTGTGAACTTTGTCTAGTTCTAAACATGATGGGACCTGAGTATGCCCAGAGAGAACACTGCAGAGACTCTTTTTAGCCTCCTGAAGCATCCCATACTAAGGGACACCTAGGAATATCTAATTAGCAGTGGGACAAACTGAGAGTGGCTGTTAGCTCACTGAATCTGGCCAACAATTATCCAAGAAGGTGCCAAACCTTGGGCCTTAGAGATCAAGGGAGGGACACAAGTTGATAATTTAGGTAAAGCATATCCTTGGATTAATTCTAAACGAGGCAACAACCGTTGCTAGTACTTAGATGCCACTGAATGGAAAGAGAAAAATCCTGAAACCTGCTCCCTGGGTCAACTACAATTTTGGGGTATTGAAATTCAGAGTGGAACTCACAGCCGCAAGGGTTAGCTTTTGAGTCCCTTTGGGTAGTTAAGTGGTGCAGTAGGTACTGATTAGGAAGACTGAAGTTCAAATCTAGCCTCAGACACACTTACTAGCTTTGGAACCCTTCGCAAGTCACTTAGGGCTCTTGCCCTTGATTTCCTTGTGTATAAAATGAGCCTGAAAGGCAAATTGGAAATCATTCTAGCATCTTAGCCAAGAAAACCCCAAATGAGGTCATAGTGAAACAGAAATGACTGGAAGGACTGAAAACCATGACCTGACTCCCTATCTCCTTCACCACAGCAGCATTCCCAATTTTTTTATTTCTTTCTGAAATGTCCCTGATTGCTTGCTCCCACTGTCCACCCCTCTACTCACCTTCTCAGTGGAGAAATGTGCCTTCTATTTTTACTTTGAAAAAATTGGATACTTATCAAGAGCTATCTTATCCTCCTCATTTCCCATCCATGAAGTGACTTTTTTTTCTCTTTGAGGTCACTGTCAGATGAAATGATCCCTGTTAAGGCACAAGCTCAGATCTCACATGAACGGTCTCGGGTCAGGTAAAGGTGAGGGCTTAACCACTGAGCTCTCATGAGGCTCCCTAGAGAACAACTGGGAATTGAGGAGTGAGACACGAATTATCTTGTTTTTCCACCTCTTCTCAGTGGGAACTTGTTGGGGAGAGCATCCCACCCTTGAGGTTGGTCTGAGCAAGTTTTGTTAATTGGCTAAGGGGCTAAGAGCACGCTGTCCATGAGCCAACTATGTAGCTTGGAGAGCTTAACTGGGGACAGGAAAGCCTGAAAAGGAGTGGGGTTTCCTTTCTCCTTGCGAGGGAGAAGGAGGCTCATGTGGGGAGAACTCATCCTGCATGTCAACATGTAGTCTCTATCAGTAATAAAGCCTACACCTCTGCTTCACTCTGGCAGTCTCTTCTCTCATAAGTTTATCCAGCTGATCATGGAAGACCTGGAGTAGGTAAGATGACCTGGTAGCCAACGGCCTGCTAGCTAAAACAAACTCCTTTCCATGAATAAATCAGCCCATTCCAGGACATCTCCTTCCTCAGTATGCTGCTCCTCCAGTATTCCCTTTTTTTCACTACTTTCCAGTCTCCCCCACACTAATGACTCCTTCCCTACTGCTACAAACCATTTCTTGTGAATGCTCAAAACATGATCACTTGATCCATTCAACCCCAGAGATATTTTTCCATGATCTTTCTTCCATTTCTTGGCTAAACAGCTGGAAGTGCCCAGGTACAACTGCAGTCACTGACTCTTTTCTCTGAAATTCTCAGGAATCTAGCTCCCAGTTTCATTGAACTGAAATTCCTCTTTCCAAAATTACCAAAAACATCCACGTTGTTAAATCCACTGCTCATTTCCTCACCCTCATTTTCCTTTCCTTCTCTACAGCTTTTCACAGTCAATCACCCTTCTTTCTCTCTCTCTCTGGGATTTAGTGACACTAATCTCATTGTTCCCCAAACCAAACTCATTCTCTTTCCTCCAACCCTCCCATCTTTCTACTTTCCTAATGCTCTCCAAGGCATCCTCCCTTTACAACAGGTTCATAAATGAGGTGTCATGCCTTCCTCACTAACTTTCACAAACACTTCTATCCCCCATATTCAATCTGCTCCTAAGTCCTCTGATTGCACCCAGATTACATCTCTCCCATACACCCCCTTCTGTCCCAACACTTCTACTGTCTTGGTTCAGGTCCTGAACACCTCACAACAGAACTATTCCAAGAACTTGATACTTGTTCCAGCTGCTCCAAGTCTCCCTCCACTCCAGTCATTCCACCACTCCCTTACAAAGATCATCTTCCTAAAGATCTTGACTGACCATATCACCACATCCTCAACGATCTCCTGGGGCTCCCTAGGAAAAGGATCAAATATAAAATCTCTTCTAAGGCTATTAATCCCCTACCCTCTCTTTTTACATACCCCTCTCCTAGTCTTCTAAATTTTCTTTCCCTTCACATCCCCACCAAACATGCTATAATCCAGTGGTATGAGCCTCACTTCTATTTTGTGAAGGGGACACTTGGCCTTCCAAATGTTTGGGCTTTCCAAGACACCTCCAGACATAGAATGCCATCCTGGCTTCCCTGAAGCCCCAGCTAGGGCCCACCTTCCACAATAGGCTTTCCAGTCCTCCTTCACGACAGTACATTTCCTCTTTCAATGACATCCAATCTGCCTTGTCCATAACAGGTTTCGACATGATCCAGTCTGAGAACACCAGGAGAGCAAGGGATGTTCCTTGCATCTCTTCATGTTGCTTAAGAGATGGTATGGCACATAGCAATAACTTTCTAAGTCTTCATTGATGAGAAAAATGACTAAGAGAGAAACCATATTTAAAAGCCTATCCCCCTTTTGCACTTTCAGGAAAGTTCCATGCCCCCAAATTCTAAACAATGCATCTTTTTTAGGATCATAGATTTATCAGTAGGAGACAGCTTAATTGCATATCTAACTTCCTAATTTTACAGAAGAGGAAACTGAGAATCAGTAGGGTTCAGTGACTTGTGCACAGACTCACTGCTAAAAGTCTCTGAAAAAGAATCCCAATTCAGGTGTTCCTGCCCCCAAATCTTAACACTTGCTTTGCTACAACACCAAGAGACACAGCTCTCATGTGCCTGCTTTTACCTCACTCACCTGGACAGCAGCTCCTCAGGCCTTCTTCCAGCATCAATGGCACTTCCCTTTCCCCCAAATAAGAAACCAAATATTCTCTGGGAACTGGAAGCCCTGATAATGTGGAAAAAGGAATGAGTATGGAGAAATACTTAGAATTTAGTTCTCTATAGGGAAAACAGTGTACATAGAAAACTACTCCATTTTGAGAATCATTCCTTCATGTTCACAAACCTCTGGCTTATTCTTCCATTAATGCTTGTAATGCAAGTAACCAAAAAGGATGTGCCACATCAGCATTGAGCTCCAGCACATTAGAGCTTGATGGATCAGCTCTGGCTCTGCCTCCTCCTCAACTCCTCACTCCATGAAACCTATAAAAACCTGGTTACTGTTCATTCAGCAAGTCCTTGCTCTTCTGGTGAGATTCTCCTTTTGGGGAACTTCATGAACCTTACTTAGACAAATTCTAACTCTTGGCCAGCATCTAATTCCTGCCATTGACAGGGGTATGCAATCAAGGAGGAAAAGATGGTGGCCAGAAGTGCTTAAGCATGATTTTCATAGCATTTATTTTTGAGATCTTTGGGGAAACATGGGGGAGAAGATCTTGGAGCCAACAGCGAATCAGAAAATTTGATCATGGTGCACCTTCCTCAAAGAAGGCACTCACTGCAGAGTTCCCATTATCTAGAAATTAGAGGTGACTGGTAGTGAAGTAGGACAAGGGCTGGGAATAGACTGAGGAATGCCAAGGTTTAAATCCACCCTCAGACAGTTATTAACTATGTGTCTGGAAAAGTCCCTTAACCCCTGTTTGCTTCAGTTTTCTCAAATGCCAGATGAGGATAATAATATCAGCTAATAAGATAATATTGTAAAGAAAGGACATAACATAACAGCTGATGAACGGCAGGTGAAGAGAAAAGCTTATTGTCCTCTCTCCTTTCCCACGAACTGTACTGAAATGGAAAGATTGAGAATTATTCAGAGGCAAGATCAGTTAGGAATTTCAAGAGCATCTTTATTAGCCAGGCTGGTGGAAAGACCTCATGTAGAGGTTTCTCATGTAGAGACCCAGAGGAGACAGCCCAAACTGAGGTGGGTGAGCACATTTTAAGCATTTCGGCACTACTTGGTACAGCCTTGCAGTTTCCACAACAAACAGAGTTCTGACAGAGCAAGAGGGGGCCTTGTTTTTAGGTAAGAGCCCCCAAAACAGGGAGTTGTCAGGGTACTGCTAGGCAAAGAACCCCAACAGAAAACAGGTGCCAGGAGAGGTACCCAATCAAAGACTGGTTGTCATTCAACAAAGAAGTAGTTGTCAGGAAGTGGGGGCTCAGCAAAAGGTAGTTGCCTGGCAAGAAGGGCCTAAGATTAGGTGGGGCACAGGTGGTTACCATGCAAATAGACTAAACAAAAATGACTGTTAACAATTCATCAGATATTTCACAACCCAAAGGGGAATAACGTTTTGACAGGGGCCCAACAAAAACCTGTTGCTACGCAAGTTATCCAACCCTGCCCAGTAACCTAACAGATATCTCTCAACCTAGGGGCCCAGGGAGGAATAATGTCCCTTTCAGCACTGGGTAGTGGAGGCAATGTAAAGGAATATTAAGTACAATTGTGCAACACTAGGCACAACTAGAAATTGTGAGTTACAAATTGATGCTTCTCAGAAAATAGGATATCCTGAATACTTGCTCCATCCCAAAGAGGAGAGGAAACAGAGAAAAGCAGGCTGAGTACTTTTCAGATATTTGGCAGAGAAAATTAATGTCCAGTGAAGAGGCTGGGCTAAAAAATCCATGGGATTAGTTCTACATCTGAGATGCTTCTACACTGACCTTATTTTAGACCTCAAGCTACCTAAAATTGGCATGAGACAGTTGCAGTAGCAACAACAGAACATACAGGTTATCTTCACAGCAGGCAACAGAAGGACTGTATCTTTTGGACACTGGAGATCAGCACATTTTCCATTCTAGTAATAGATAAATGCTCCAAACTCAGCACACTGAGGAATAAAGATACTTCCTTTATTAGCAGACTAAGTAAGAGTGGCCAGGGGAAATGTCCTTACCCAAGGAGAGTAGGTTGTGGGCATTCTCCAGCATGACCTCCTTGTAAAACTCCTTCTGAGGATAGTCTAAGAGGTCCCATTCCTCTGGGGTGAAGTCCACAGACACATCCTGGAATGTCACCAGCTCCTAAAGCATCAAGAGTCACAAGATTTAGACCTGAAAAAGACTCCAGAATTCACAGTCTAACCCTCATCAAGGGAGAAGAGGAAACTGAAGCACAGAAAGGGGATTTACCTAAAATTCTTATCCTAGTTTACTGAGAATCAGCATTTAAAGCGACAGTCATTAAGAGCTCAATGAAAACTTGAGAGAAGTATTTGATATGTCAATTGGAATAAAGTGGCGGAAGGTCTTCCTATGGAATCTGGGACAATGTGTGTGTTTTGTCTATGAGATGGAAAGACCAAAGGAACAGAGAGAAAAGTGAAACTTCCTCCATATCACAACTGATAAATATTTTATCAACAGTATTTTGTCAGAATTGTGAGAAGTTGACAAGTAGAGTACACTGTGGGGTGTTGGGGCGGAGAATGTTTGATTTTTGAAAAGAGAGGGAAGAAAAAAATCTAGTTAATTTCCTGAGAGCTTGAAACAAAATCTTATCCAGATAAAAGATGAAAAGGATTCAAAAGATATACTAATTACAACCTAGACCGAACTGAAAGAGATGAGACGTTCCATCCAAGTGAAGGAGAATTCTGTTATTACACTGTGTCTTGGGGCTACCCTTTGTATGATCTGTCATGGCCAAAACATCTTATGCCTTTTATTTATGATAGCTTTCATTTCTTAATCAGTTATTATTTCCTTATTAAAGTATTTCCTTATATAGTTGTTCATTTTTGCTGTTCTTTGTGTTCAAAGCAGACCAAAAGGGCATCACTATGTAAGGGTTAAAGTACAATGTGTCTGACCATGGGTGATCAGACTCATAGAGGCCAGAAGGCTCTAGCAGAGTTTGGGAACAAATAGTGCACATGAACATTTGGGATGGACATGCCTCTCAATTTGCACATCTCACTATCTTTTGAAATACTGCAATTCTGCCTGTCTAGCACAACACAGCATGACAGAGCAAGAGGGGGGCTTGTTGTCAGGCAAGAGCCCCCCAAACAGAGAGTGTTGTCAGGGTACTGCTAGGTAAAGGACCCCAACAGAAAACAGGTGCCAGGAGAGGGGCCCAATCAAAGACTGGTCAGGAAGGGGGGGTGCTCAGTAGAAGGTGGTTGCATGGCAATGGGGGTCTAACACTAGGGGGGCATAGATTGTTACCATGCAAATGGACTAAACAAAAAATGACCGTTAACAATTCATCAGATATTTCACAAACCAAAGGGCAATAACATTTTGACAGGGGCCCAACAAAAAACCTGTTACTAGGCAAGTTATCCAACCCTGCCCAGTAACCTAACAGATATCTCTCAAGCTAGGTGCCCAGGGAGGAATAATGTCCATTTTACCATAAAACAGTCTTTTAGGCAAACATCCTTTTAGCATTTGAACAACATGGCCAATCCATCAGAATTGTGCTCCCTACTGTAGAATGTGAAGGACTGGCAATCTAACTTGAGAAAGGACTTCACTGTTCAGTACTTTGCCAGGAGACCTTCAGAGTCTTCCTAAGATAATTCAAATGGGATTCAAAGAACATTCACAATTTCTCCATTTGCTGCAGTCAGTGGATGGTGCCATGCTGAATGGTGGAGAACCTCTATTTTCTGTTTCTACATTTTCTGAAAAATATCTCCCTCTACTACATGCCTCTTTTGAAATGTTTGTTGTTTCTTAAATTTTAGAGTTCCAAATTCTATCCCTCTTTCCCTCTATTCCCTCCCCCCTATTGAGATAGTAAGCTATAAGATATACGTTGAACCTATGCAATCACATAAAATATTTCTGTATTAGTAATTTTGTACAAAAAGACTTGGGGAAAAAAATGTAAAAAAAAAGGTGAGAAATAGTATGCTCCAGTCTGCATGGCAAGCAGTATCAGTCCTTTCTCTGGAGACAGACAGTAGACTTTGGCATTAGTCCTTTGGGCATTTTCCTGGATCACTGCATTACTGAGAAGGGTTAAGTCACTTACAATTCTTCACTGAATCACACACATTGCTGTTACTGTATACAATGTTTTCCTGGTTCTGTTCACTTCAATTAAGTCTTTCTAGGTTTTTCTGAAATCATCCTCCTTGTCATTTATAGCACAATAATATCCCATTACAATCGCATACTAGAGATTGTTTAGACATTCTCAAACTGATGGGCATCTCTTCAATTTGCCACTCCTAAGCAACACAAAAAAGAGCTACTCAAAATATTTTTGTACAAACAGGTCCTTTCCTCATTATTTTCATATCTCTGGGCTATAAACAGAACAGTGCTGTAGTATTATGGAATCAAAGGGTATGCACACTTTTATAATTCTTTGAGCACTTCCAAATTGTTCCCCACAATAGTTGGATCAGTTCATAACTCCACCAACAGAACATTAGGGTCCCAGTTTTTCCACATCTCTTCGGCCTCCATCATTTTCCATGTTCATCACATTAGTTGATCTGATAAGCATGAGCTGGTGCCTCAGAGTTGTTTTAACTTAGCACACGTCTAATACAAATTTAGAGCATTTTTTTTCATGATTATAGATACCTTTGAATGAATATTCTCAAAACTGCCTGTTCAAATCCTTTAATTATTTATCAGTTGGAGAATGATATATAATTTTACAAATTAGAATCAGTTCTCTATTATTTATGAAATGAAGCCTTTATCGGAGATACTTGTTGAAAAAAATTCCCCAATTCTCTCCATTTATTATAATTTTCATTGCAGTGGTTTTAGTTGTGCTAAAATGTTTAAATTTTATATGATCAAAATTATGAATTGTACATTTTGTATTATTCTCTAGAACTTATTTGATCACAAATTCTTCCCTTATCCATGCACCCCATGGAATTTTTGCAAAAAATAACTGTGGACTAGAGGAGGAAGATACTGCAAACACATGTAAGAAGGCAGAAACTGTCAATATAGTCTTTTGTTCTGTAATAAAATAAGAAAGGAAATTGGCTCAAAGACAACAAAAGAGTCAAACCAAATGGAGACTTAACAATAATATTTATACATTTAATTCTATAGTAATGAAATGATGGGGAAAACTGGGGGCAGAGTGGATAGAATGTTGGAACTGGAGTCAGGAAAATGTGAGTTCAAATTCAGCTTCAGCCTCTTATTAGCTATCTGCTCCCAGGCAGGGGATTTAACTCTGTTTGGCTCAGTTTCCTCATTTGAAAAATGAGCTGGAGAAATAAAAACCCCTCCAGCATCATTGCCAAGAAAACCCCAAATGGGGTCACAAGGACTTGGAGACAGCTGAATAACAGTAATAATAACAACACAATTATGGAGGTCACATTTCACAGCAGAAGGAATAACAAAATTCATTTGGAAAAATAACAGAAATACAATAATGTCATGGGGAATGATGGAAATAAGTAAGAACAGGGGAGGAAGAGACATCAAACTGGTCATCAACCCTCTGGGGTATTGGGGGAAAGAGGGAGTGTGTGTGTGTGCGTGTGTGGTGTGTGTGTGTGTGTGTGTGTGTGTGTGTGTGAGAGAGAGAGAGAGAGAGAGAGAGAGAGAGAGAGAGAGAGAGAGAGAGAGAAATGAATGGGGCAGATTAAACAAGGAGTTTCAGAATCATCACAACTCAGGAACTCCATTTTTGGTAAAGAGGACAAAGGACTGATTAAGAAAAAAAATCCATTTTTGGCTAAAAAAACCAAACACTACTGAGAAAAGTAGAAAGCAGTCAGGAAGGAAATCAGGATTAGACCAGCATCTCATGCAATACTCTACAATACATTCTAAATGGATATTTTATTGCTGTTCAGTTGCTTCAGTCATGTCTGACCCTCCATGGCCACATCTGATGTTTTCTTGGTACAGACCTGATGTACTAAGAGGGTAAAATAGAAACTGAAAGAATCCACCAATCATCTCCTAAAAAAGATCCAAAATGAAAACTCCCAGGAATATTATAGCTAAACTCCAGTGCTCCCAGTTCAAGGGTAAAAAAAGAGTATAATCAGCCAGAAAGAAGTAATTCAAATGGCATGGAACTACGTTCAGGCTAACACACAAGTAAGGAACTTATACATTAAAAGTATTCAGAGTGTGTGGAATAGAATATTCACCAAGACAAAGGAACTAGGATGGTGACTGAGAATCACATACCCAGAAAAACTGAACATAATCCTTCAGGGGAAAAAATGTTCATTCAATAAATAGAGGACATTCAAGGATTCCTAATGAAAAGACCAGACCTGAACAAAAATTGGATCTTGAAATACAAGACCCAAGAGAAACAGCAAAAGGTAAACAGAATAGACAAAAGAGATTCAATAAGGTTAAATTGTTTATATTCCTACATTGGAAGATGATAGCTGTTAAGCCTGAAGACCTATTAGACTATTAGGGCAATGAGAAGGAGTATACACTGATAGTATACATTAACTGTGATGGGGTGGAATTCAAGAAAACAAAACTAAGGGTTGAAAAAGAGAACTGCATTCCAACAAGAAGGAAGGGAAAGGTAGCAGTGGATGAATTATCTCACATAAAAGAGGCAAAGAAGAGCTATTACAGTGAAGGGGAACATGGGGGAGGTGGGCATGGAGGTCTTGAGCCTTACTCTTAACAAATTGGCTCAAAGAGGGAATAACATACATGCTTAGATGGGTACAGATATCTAACTCATCCTACAGGGAAGTCAAAAGGGACTTGGATTAGGGGAGGGAAGAGACTGCTAGAAGGAAGGGTAGATTGGGGGAGGCATTGATAGAAGGAAAACACTGGTGAGGAAAGAGGGTAAAAGGTGGAAGAAAGAGAGTGAGAAGGGGAAATAGGATGGAGGGATAAACACAGGTAACGAAACTGTAAATATGAATGGAATTAACTCACCCTTACATTGAATTAATAGATGTAAAATGGATAATTTTGATTGTACTAAATTCAAAAGTTTTTTTTCACAGAAACCAAATCAATAAAATCAAGATTACAAGGAAAGCTGACACCTGGGAAAATTTTACACCAAGTATCTCTCATAAAGATCTCATTTCTCAAACGTATAGAGTACTGAGTCAAATTTATATGAATACAAGTCACAACCCAGTTGATTCATGGTCAAAGGATATGAATAGGCAGCTTTGAAACAAGGAAATCAAAGCTATTTAAAATCATATAACAATTCTCGAAATAACTATTAATAAGAAAAATGCAACTTGAAACAACTCTCAAATTAAAACAAACCTCATACCTATTAAACTGACTAATAAAACAGAAAAGGGAAATAACAAGTATTGGAGGGAAGTAGGAAAACAGGGACAATAACGCACTGTTGCTAGATTTGTGAACTGATCCAACCATAGAGAGAGTTTTTCAAACTATAAGAAAAGGGGTACAAAAATGTGGATGTCCTTTGATCTAGGAATAACGATAAGAAATTGCTATCCACAAAAGGTCTTTTTTCAAAAGACAGAAAAGGACCTACTCACACTCTTTCTGTGGTGGCAAAGTATGGCAAATTGAGGAGATGCCCATTGATTGCAGAATACTTTTACAAGTTGTAGTATATGATTGCAATGGAGTACTATTGTGTTACAGAACATGACAAGCAGGATTTCAGAAAAACCTAGAAACATTGAAATGAACTGATGCAGGAGGAACGTTGTAGAAAGCAACGGCAATATTGTTTGATGAGCAATAGTGAATAACTTAGCTATTCGCAGCTTATATAATAAAGTAAGACAATCTGAAAGGATTCTTGATGAAAAATGCCCTTCCCCCCTCCACAGAAAGAACTGATTCAGAATATACACCTAAAGCATACTAGTTTTCACTTGCTTTCTTTTTAGTACAATTTTTTTCCCCATAAACTAATATGGAAATGTTTTACATGATTGCATATGTGAACCTATTTCTGCTTGCTTACCACAATGCAGGAGGGATAAGGAAGGAGGCAGGTAGAGAACTATGACCTCAAAATTTAGAAATAAAAATGTTTTTGCATGTAATTGGGGAAAAATGAAGTATTGTTTTAAAAAAGACTAGCAGCAATGGCAGCTAGGTGACACAGTAGATAGAGTGCCAGGCCTGGAGTCAGGAGGGTCTGAGTTCAAATTTAGCCTCAGACACTTGCTAGCAATGTGAACACCTTGGGCAAATCATGTCCCACTGTCTGCTTCAGTTCCTCCTATGTAAAATGTGCTGGAGGAAGAAATGGGGAAACACTCCAGCATCTCTGCCAAGAAAACCCCAACGTGTCACACAGAGCCACACAAGAGTAAACAACTGAAAAACAACCAATAGCCATTCCCCAATACATACATGGTTAAAGGATCTGAACAAAAAATGATCAGAAGCAACTGCCAGGTATTCCCAGTCACAAGAAAAAATGCTCCAAACCACATAGAAGAGAAAAGCAAACCAGACCACTGAGAATTCATCTCACACTATGCAAAACTGACAAGGGCACCAGTCAATGTTTTTAGGAGTTGTGGGAAGATGGGCACACTAATCCATTGTGGATGGAGCTATGGAACGGGAGAAGAGTGTGGCGATCTGAGTTCAAATGCTGCCTCAGACACTGACTAGTTATGTGACCCTGGCTGGTAACTCTTTGAAATCTGTTGGCCTCAGTTTCCTGAACTGTGAAATAAAGATAAGAAGAGGACCTATGCTATGGGGTTGTTGGAAGATGGTCAAAAGAGGATTAGGGGGAGAAAGTAATTCACTGTGCTGGGTTTTTGCCTTTGAGCACTATACCTCTTTGATAAAAACTGAGTGTCTCCTTTAGGACCTCCCTTTCCCCCCACAGGAAAAGAAAACTCCCAGAATTTAGAATAGTTCCCCAAACTCAGTCCTTTCCTATATCCTCTCTAAGAAGGGAAGTACTGGGCCCTTAACAAATGCAAAGTAAGTAACAGCTAAAGAAGGCATTCTTTTCTTTGACCTAGTCCAAACAGCTTCAGGTAAAGGCCTCTGAACACGGACAATACTCTTTGTTTATGGAAATGGCCTCTTTGGAAGTCAAGTCTGTGGACAGAATGCACTCACCTGGGGTGGGGGTCTGCAGCTGCCAAGGGCCATTCCTTCTGGCTCCACACTCCCAGCCTGGGCCACGTTTTGGTCTTCTGCAGACTGAGCTGGGGAGAGAGAAGGATCCTGAGACAGGAGGCTGGGCTACAAAAGTTACAGGAAGTGAGGCCCTGCCCTCTGGACAGAGAATGAATCCTAGAGGTAGTGGTCCTGCTTGAAAAAGATGGTCCCACCATCTCCTACTACTCTTCTTTCCCCCCCTTCCTTTCTCCTGTTATTCAGATAACAAGGGGCAGAAGGTGCTTGGGTTCCCACATGGGATAAGAGCAATAAGAGCCTCAATGACTCCTGAATCAGAGATTTCCTTCTAACTGGGTATGGGACCAGGAACCCACCTCCTGAACTTGCCCCCACACTGCCACCTAGATACTGAACAATGCTTTCAATCCCCTGTTGTGGGGGCCCCCACCCAGCCCAACCCTTCTTAGTGGGTTACCTGGTAATCACCCCAGGCCTTCTTCTTCACCTCAGGATCACCACAGGCAATCTGCCACCCCTCAATCCCACCCCTAATCTTCATACCATCTTTACTTTTTCCCAATAAAAGTCAGTCTTGACAAGACCAAACAGGCAGATTAAAAAAAAAAAAATCTCACCCTCCTCTATGGGCAACACAATCAGCCTTGTCTGTGAACGAAAGAAAAGGCCTGAGGAGCCCAATTCCTTGGATACAGACCCAGGCCTTCACAGAGGCATTTCCAGGTTCACTCAAGCCTTTCACTTTTATTTCACTGAAGACAGGATTCATGGGTCCCTGCCGGTAAGGGGTGAATTTTGTGAACATTCAAAAATTCAGTCGTAAATCTGAGAGAGGGGTAACCCCAGACTTTTGAGAAGTGATCTCTAGTCTGCAATAGAGTTAGCAGGAGGAAGCTTGTCCAGGGACCTGGCTGGGGAGAGAGGACTGCTCCAGGGGGACCTGGAGCTGGACTCACCACAGGGTCAGAGGGGGAGGACGAGACCCAATGGGATGAACAGCCAGCAGGTCTGTGAGGGGCTGGCTCAGACCTACCTGGCACCTGCACCCACAGAGATGGCCGCCAGAAGGCAGAGATCTCAGGTCCAAGAGAAGACCACGTGATTCGAGACCTGAGGAATGAAGGCAGAGGGAACTCCAGTCCAAGAGCGGAAGGCAGAGAGATCTCAACTCCAGGGAAGAAGGCAGAAATCTCACCAGTTCCGTTTTAAGCCCGCCTACTCTGGGAGGCTCCTCCCAGCCTCTGAGGCCCCTGGAAGGGCCCTTTCCTCCAATCACACCCAGGGTCAGGCACTCAGGACCCTTTCTCCCTCTCCTCCCCAAGCCCTGCCCTCCATCACCTGGACTGCCTTGGTCACTGGCATGGCCCCTCTTTCACCCTAGCCTCTCCCCAGACCTCCAAACTGCACCCCAGAGCTCGTGTTCCACGTGGGACACCCCCCACCAGGCTGGTCAGCTCTGAGAGCTCCTCCTCCCCCATTACCCTCCCACCTATTTCTTATTGGAGGAAAGATTCAGGACTTTAGGAGTTGGGAGGGGGAGAACTAGGCAAAGGCAAGCTGGAGGAGAGTCCAGGTAAGCTGGGCGTTCACAGCCAAACGGAGTTTAGTTGGAGAATGGAGGTTGCACCGAATGCAGACTGCAGCACATTCTCCTCGTTTGAATTAAAATGTGGCTCTTTTCAAGTGAGATCCCATCAGGATAATTGCATGTTTGACCAGCTAAGGGCAGATCCACCCTTAATGTGAAATAGACCTAAAATTCAGCACTTAAGGGCATGTGTTTAGGAGCTGAAAGAATAAGAATTCAGTGTCACTGGATCAGAATTACCCTTTGCTCCTCCCTGAATGCAGTCAGCATAGAGGGTCAAAGGCATAAATGGACAAAGTGCTTTTTGTAGCTAAGATAATTCTAAGTAAAACGGTCAGCTGAATTGATGTTCTTTGACTGGCAACTTTGTTTCATGTATCAATATTGTAACATTTTTTATGTTCTTATGCTCCAAAATTTTCTCAATTGGGGATTTGGGAGAACCAATATATATTTATATATTTATGTATGTTTTTAATTTGAAAACCAAGTTTTTTTAAAGGCATATGCAATTGTACCATTAGAAAATGTCATTTTCTTTTTATCTGAAAGCTATGAATTTGTGAATTAAGGGGTAAGAGGGTGGCTATAATATTTCCAAGTTGTTCTATATTTAATTGGATATATTTTGCTTTAAAATGTATGATAATGTATGATATCATATGTATGATATGATTCCTATTTGAGGAAAGTACCAAGGACCTGGTAAATTCTCCATTCAGGTTTTCACCTTGATTGAAAAGGCAAAACTCAGGACAAGGAGAACTAAAAGGAGTTTGTTATACTGTGTCAATGTAGAAACACATTGAAGAGTTGATCACATTAGGTCAGCAAGGAATTCAAGATGGAACTAGCTTTTATTGCTGCCTTTTGTAATGAGATAAAGACAATCTGTCTAGGCACACTGCAGTAAAATGGGATGGGCCATCACATCTCAGCCCCTCCCCTGTTCCCAGACCCTGAGGCCTTCCAGGTGCAAACAGGCAGAGGATGACTGGCTAAGTGATGATGTGCCATTTATTGTCATTTGTCAACCAATGGGATTCTGTATTTTGTGTAGATCATCCCCCACCCCCTCCCCATGGAGGTCTATCCATCAATAAGACTCTGTATGCTGTAACCATATTATCTAGATATGAAGCACTATAAAACTAAGGTCCAGGAGGAAAGGGTCATCTCAGACAGGAAGGATGATTGGAGATCCACTTCATTAGAGAAGGCCTTTGACCCTTTAATGAAATGCCACTTGGTTATAGCTCTACCTCAATTTCTTTAAGTTGGGCAATTTTTAATCCCCACATTTCACTCACTTTAATTTTGACAGAGAATTAAAAGTGGGGAAATGAGGGTTCATTCATTAAAAAGGTAGTATTTTATCAACTGGGGTTAGAACTAATGCACAGAATAGAGTGATAGCTTATTTATAAAAAACATTGATTTGAACCTGCTGCCAGAAATCTGGAAGATTGGGATCAGGAGCTAAGAGGCAGGCTGCGGGATAACTTGAGAGTGGCCACTTCCTCAAATCATGTGATATTGGGGAGGGGTCATCTGTTTTCCAAACCTGGTATCAAGAAAATACGTATTTGGTGAGTCATTGGCATCTGATTCTCTGCCATGTCTAGCAGAAGGATAAGATTCCCTTGTTCAGAAGTTCTATTATTTTCTTGTTGATAAAAATCTCTTTTTACTTTTTTGCATTTTGGTTCCTTATGAAAAAAATCTCATTGGTGTTAAATTTTAATCTGTGTTTCAGTTATAGCTTCCTTCATTTCTATTTGGGCTTCTGAACAACTAAAGAACTTATTAAACTTTTCTTATTTTTTTTTTATTCCCAGGAATTAAACATGTGGTCTCCTTAGTCATTATTCTTTACCGTATTGTGTTTATTCATACTATGAATACTAACTGGCCAAAAAGCCTTTCATTGATTTGTACTTAGAGTTACACCTTCCACGTAACAGGGTGAAGACAGATCAACACAGCACACTTGAGGGCTGCTAGCACAGGTTCACTCTTGATTTGGTCAAACAGGAAAGACACTAAGAAGGGGTGAAGAATCTTACCTTAGTCTAGGTAAGTTTTCTCAGAAGAGGCTGCTGATAATGGAGCACACACTCTTAATGCCTTCCTTACTGACCCTTCTCCCAGGGGTCAGTGAGAAGGGGGGGCAACTACTCTTACTTCTCAATGGGGTCGATCCAGACAGACACAACTTGTGCTTCCCCTAAATGCCCTCACATGTCAAAGGGAGTCAGCTGAGGCAAACACAGATTTCCTCTAAGCCTTGATGGGAGCCCATTTGTGCATTCACCCCTAAGGGTTCCCCATTCACTAACCAATGACCACCTGTTTTATAGAGCAACACACAAAGAAGGCATAATATCAGCATTAGCCATGTAAGTTTCCATTACTCACCTGTATGTCACTGTGCAGGTGCAGTGGATTTTTTTTTTTTTTTACTGATAATTATATAATGTTGAGTGGAGAAGAGATTTTGACTCATAACTGTGGGAACTCATATCTAGTACCTCAGAACAGGAGATTGTTATGGCTATGGATCTTGGCAAACTGAACTCTGAGAAATAATAACAAAAATTCACTTTATACACATTAAAATTCACCTTACATACACAGGAGCTAAGGCACCCCAGCAATCTGGAAAATCTACAAAAATGTTTTAGCCCTCTTTCCATACCAGAGAAGAAGACTAGAGTGTTTACAGTATCTTAATATTTGGATTAAGTATTTGGTCAAAGCTCTGTATCATTTGCTGGACTTTGCGTATCATCTGCAGTTGTCACAGGAGTCCCATTTAGTTTCTTATGCCGAACTGCTATTTATTGAAAGTGCAATGGAGAAAGTTATGAACTCTAATCTATTGCATCCCTTTCCTGTTCTTAAGAGAAGCACTTCCACATCTCTCTCTTTCTGTGTCCTCCAACATTCTCTCTGGCCCACATGGGGAGAGCTCATGTTCTCCAAACTTCCACAAAAGGAGGGGGTGAGCTCATACATCTCCATATTTTGTACCTGGCTGCTCTATTTCTACAGACTTTGCCACCATGTCCCATTGTCTGGTGTGTTTTGCCCAAAATCTCTTCCTTTGGTGTGATCTCTTCCTCTTGAAAGTCTAAATGCCATGGGCACAGGACAATCTTCTTTTCTATTTGAATCCCTAGGCCTTGACACAGTGCTTGGCACATACCAGGGGCTTAATAAATGCTTGTTCACCAGTGACTGCCCAAACATTTTCATCTGAGAATCTTGCTTGTTATTTTGCTTTAAGAGCTCCCTATGACCTAGCCTTCACCAACTTTGGTCATCTTCTTAACCCTAACTTCCTGTTACCTAATCTTGGATCCAAAGACACTGGTGGTCTTGTTGTGCCAGGAAGAAGACCCTCCATCTCTAGGCTCAGGACATTTTTCTGGCTCTCCACAATGGCTGGAATTCTCTGCCTCCTCATTTGGCCTCCCAGGTTCCTTCAAGTCTCACCTAAAATCCTACCTGCAGCAGTGTAGGAAGCCTTTCTCACCTCCTCTTCACCCTAGTGCCTTCTTTCTTCTCATTATATCCTATATGCCAGTTTATAATTTCTGTGTGCATATTGGTGTGCTTGTTGTAATCCCTGTTGGACTTTCAGCTCCCTGAGGACAGACACTGTTTTTTGGTTCCTTTTTCAAGACCTCTACTAAGTACAGTGCCCTACACATAGTAGTCACTTCATAAGTGGTTATTGAAAAATTCTGTCCCATTGGATTCAATGTCTCCAACTAGTCTCTACAGGCAGTTTCCCACCTTGCAAAGCCTTTCATTTGGAGAACAAGAACTACTGAAGTGTTGGACAGCTTTTGTGTATGACAAGACCAGCAAAGCACAAATAAGGACCCAAAGGCTAGAGGTTCCCAACTGCTGTTCTAGAAGCTTGCAAAACTTAGGATGGATGACATTATGTGAACAGAGAAAAGAGACATAGAAACTGCCTCAGCATTGGACCAGAGGTGACATTGAAGGAAAGGGTAAAGGCATCCAATTTGTTGATAAGGGACAGGAATGGTCAGATAAATTTTTTGAGGAGGTGAATGGGAATGATAGCATGAGGTAAGGAAGAGTGAGAAAAACTAAGATGATGCTGAATCATTTAATACTTGAATCTACTCCATAATGGACACTAATCTCAATTTTGGCAAGCCCCTTTCTCAGTTAAGCTCCAAAGTGTGGCCTCTCACAATTAGAACAAAGACATGGTTGAATTAGATGATCCCTCCAGCCCTTCCCCCACTCCTTTTGCTTGCCAACCAGTTTCACCTGGGACCCCTGTTTCCTTAACCTGTGAACAGAAACCTGTTTAGATTAAGGCCTCCCCAAAAGACTCTTCTCTGCCTTTGTCTCTCCTCCTAAAAACTCAGGTGGCTTGGTCCCCCCAAAGGCATGATTAGCTGTGTGATTCTGATTGAGTGGTTTTGATTTTCTACCTGAGATTACTATAGCAGTTGAGACCCACAAAGCAATTACCATTCCTTAATTATCAGAGAGGAACTAACAGCCACTTTTGAAGGCCAACCCACTTGCCCCCAAGGAGCTAACTATAAGTCTTACAAATCACCCCACCATCTCCTATTTCTCAATATAAATGGTTTTTTTTCTCTACTCTTGGGGTCACTGACTTGAGGAGATCAGTCTGATCCATGTTTTTACCAGCTATATGTGTCACTGATTACAGATAACCTCATCCCCCACCCCCCTCAAAAAAAGAAACAAACCAAAAACCTTGCATTCTCTTCTTCTGAAAACCTTTTCATGTGACCTTACAGTGCCGTCTTTCCTCCATTTTCATTCCTGTATGACGCTTTGAGACCTAATTTGGAGTTTTCTTGGCAAAGACACTGGGATGGTTTGCCATTTCCTTCTTCATTTTACAGATGAGGAAACAAAGTTAAGTGACTTGCCCAGGATCACACAGATAGTGTCTGAGGCCAGATTTGAAATCACCAAGATGAGTCTTCCTGATTCCATGCCCAGTACTCTACCACTGGGCCACCTTTCTGACCCCCAAATATCCTTCAACCTTCACAAATTGGTTTTCATCTTCAGTCTCCTGAAAGTGCTCTTTCCAAAGGGATTATTGAACTCTTTAATTGCCAGATTTGCTGGTCTTTTCTCAGCTCTAATGCTATTTGACCTCTCTTCCTCATTCAACACTCTTGACCGCCCATGTTCTACAAGAAGTCTTTCTTGGTCCACTTTCTACCTTGGATTTCCTGGAGTTTACCTTCTACATATTTTGTATGTGAGAAACAAGGAAACAAAACATTTCTTAGGTGTCTACTCTCTTCCAAGCACGAATACTTCAAATATTATCTCATCCTAAAATTAACTGTTACACAGGCAGGTCCCACTGCTACCATTTGACAGTAGAGAAAATTGAGACCAGCTCTCTAAGAAGTGTCTCAGGTCAGATTTGAACTCAGATTTCCCTGAATTCAGACCCAGAACTCTATCCACTGTAATCCTGGCCTCTGATTTTATATGTGTGTATGTATGTATATATACATGTATGTATGCATGTATGCATGTGTGTGTAGTTATGTACAAAATCCCTTCTATTTCCTTTTTCCCTTCTTAGCCCCTCAAGAGCCTGTAGATTGGTTAATTCATGCAAGATGCTTAATAAAGTTGTTTGACCTGATACTCTGACTAAACCAATGGGTTCAGTTTAGAAAGTGAGCTCTTTAAGGGCAGGGTCTGTTTCACCCCACTTAGCACCCCAAGCACTTAGCATAAAGCCTGACATATCATGAATACTTGTTGAATTACCATGAGTGAATCCCAAGATCATGGGGATTGAAGCCATTTTCTTAGTGTCTGCATGCTAAGATGTGACAATATCAAATGTAGTCAATCAAGGAGTCCCAGTTTGAATCAAGGCTGGGATCTCCTAATATTGAGATGATTCAAACATGGAGCTGCCATACTTGCTATTCCAGGTGGGATTTTATAATACCTAAACCACTTCATTACTTTCTTCAGGCAACTTCTGGGACAAGAACTTGGTTGGTCCAATACTATGTGGAAACTGCATGATGTCTGAAACTACTCTCCTCAGAGCCCAAGATGGTATAGAGGACAGCCTGCCTTCTTGGTGTTGGAGAGAAATGCTTGTACTTTTGTGATTACAATTATTTTCAAAGTAAATATCCCATTGTAAATGCTAATTAATGTCAATTGGTGGAAGGGTAATAGGGGTTTAGATACTGGCAATGAACACACATGGAACAAACCTAGAAGTCAGGGCAAAAAAGTATTAGAGGAGGAGAAATCCCTCACCTTCAACAATAGCCCCAGGATTCTGAAGTGGGGGTGGGGGGGTCAATGGATAGTGAGCCAAAAGCATGCTCCCGTGGAAAAAATACTTTATTGCATCGTTCAGAAAACTCATTATTGTACTGTTGAAATGATTAGAGGTAGTTTACACTCAGAATGTTACTGATTCTCAGTATGTTTTTAGGCCCTAAGATAACTACAAGGAACTCTGGTCCTGAATCTACCCAAAATATTCTTGCTTCACATTTCCACACCCAGGACTGGTTTTGGATTTTGGATTTGTGTTTTAGTTTCATCTAAATTTAATTTTTTTTACATTTGTAAAATAAGCGGAGAAGGAAATTGTGACCCCCCCCCCTCCAGCATCTTTGCCAAGAAAACCCTAAATGGGGAAACGTAGTTGATCTCCACTCAGAACTTGCAAATTTTTTATTCATTTGGCCCCCATCCTGAAAAACAGATCTGTACTTTTGTGCTGAGGGACACTCTGTGTGTGTGTGTGTGTGTGTGTGTGTGTGTGTTTCCTCATATAAGAAGAGAGAGGAATATCAGTTTTCTCATGGAAAATTGAGAAATTATGAAACAAAACCAAAAGAATGAAAAAATACAAGACACTGTGAAATGTCTCATTGGAAAAATCACTAACCTGGAAAATACATCCAGGAGAGATCATTTTCAAATTATTGGACTACTGGAAAGCCATGATCAAAAAAAGGGCCTACATATCATCTTTCAAGAAATTATCAAGTAAAAATCCCCTGATATTCTAGAAACAGAAGGTAAAGCAGATATTGAAGGAATCTACCTATCACCTCCTGAAAGAGATCCCAAAGGAAAAACTCCTAGGAATATTGTAGCCAAATTCCAGAGTTCCCAGGTCAAGGAGAAAATATTGCAAACAGACAGAAAGAAACAACTTGAGTACTATGGAAACACAATCAGGATAACATAAAACCTAGCAGCTTCTATATGAAGGGATCAGAGGGCTTGGAATATGATACTCCAGAGGTCAAAGGAGCTAGGATTAAAACCAAGAATCACTTACTCAGAAAAACTGAGTATAATATTTCAGGGGGGAAAATGGACAGTCAGGTTAGCTGGTCTGGCAAAGCATGAGATTCAAGGAAGCCTCTCTTAATAACAGCCAGGTGGCAAAAAAAAACCCTAAATATTTAGAAAGTATCTATAAAAGAAAGAATGACAAGACAAATTGTCATATATGAATGCATTGGAATACTAATGAGCCATAAGGAATCACAGGGACAGATTCAGTGTAACCTGAGAGGGGTAGGGAGGTGTGAGCTAAAGAAAGGTTAAAGAAAAAAACATTAATGCCATACTCTGTACTTAAGGCACAAGTATGCCAGAAATGGTTTTTATTCAGTTAACGTTATTTTAAACCTAAGCATTTTTATTTAGGAAGAGAAATGTGCAAGCCAGAAAAGTCATCTCAGGCATGCATTTAGCACAAGACATTTTAAGGAAACAATTATGGGAATATTGAACTGGGAAAGTTTCACTCTTTGACAAAGTTTAGGGATAAAATTTTATTTCAGCTGGTAGAACAGGAGTTGATCAAGAGCTCTTTCCATCATGGCATGCTGCTTCTTGAGCAAGGGGGGTGAATAATAGTAAGGGGATCTAAGAGTCTCTTGAAAGTGGAACAGCAGCTGCTGTGAGTCTAGGCCTCTGGGGAGAGCAGCTGGTCCCCTGAGCTCCTGGCTGAATGATATGGGGAGGTTTTTGTGCAGGGCTGAAGCACTGTGGGGAGGCCAGTGAGTGCTCTGCTCACAGTAATACACTGCAACATCTTCAGGCTCCAGCCTGCTGATTGTGAGGGTGAAATCTGTCCCAGATCCACTGCCACTGAATCGAGAGGGAACCCCAGAGTATAGATTGGAAACTCTGTAAAGCAAGGGTTTAATAGGCTGTCCTGATTTCTGTTGGTACCAGTGTAAATAAGTGTTCCCATTGCTGTGTAAGAGGCTCTGCCTGCCTTGCAGTTGATGGTGACTTTCTCTCCTAGAGCCACAGCTTCCAGGACAAAGGCTCTGATGAGTTTGAAATGCATTTCATTACATTTATATATATTCTGAATTACCACATGATGTTTTAAATTTCTTTCTCTTCTTGCTGAAGACATTTCTGGATTTTTTTAATTCTCTACATTTGAGGATGTTTTTACTGTTAGCAAAGATTTGCCTCATCCTAAAGGTTTTCCTATATTCATTATATTCAAAGGTTTCTCTCCAGTACAAAGTGTTTTATGATCCTTAAGGTTTCTACTGTTGGAAAGTTTGTATACATTTGTCCAAATGAAATGATTATAATCATTATGACATCTCTGATACATAATGAATTCAGTCTTTTCATGAAGTTTCTTACATATTCCTTAAAGTATTTCTTTACTGGATGATATTATGTTTCCCAAGGTTTCCACACCATTTGGGAACCTTCCCACATTCATTACAACAAAAGTTTTCTCTTAAGAACGTTTTGTGTGGCTTAAGGTTTTCTTTCCAGCTAAAGGCTTTCCCACATTTATTACTCACAGGGATTCTGCTAATGTGAATTTCATGTTTCTTAAAATTTGAGTTTCACAAGGTGTTTTCCCCAAATTTTTTATATCTAAAGGATTTCTATGTACTCTTAATTTATTCATATGTTGTCAAGTCTGACATACAATTAGTTTCTTCCATCTTCATTGCACTTAAAGATTTTTTCTTCTTTATAAATTTTCTTATGTGTATTAAGGTTTCCCTTATGCCTGAAGGTTTTCCCACATTCATTACATGAAAATGGTTTCACCCCAGTATGAATTCTCTTATGTGTTTTAAGATTTCCCTTCCTGCTAAATGCTCTCTCACATTCATGACATTCATAGGGTTTCTCTCCAGTATGAGTTCTCTCATGTTGCATAAGGTATGAGCTCTGCTTAAAGCCTTTCCCACATTCATTACATTTATAAGGTTTCTCTCCAGTATGACTTCTCTTATGTTGTGTAAGACCTGAGCTGAACCTGAAGCCTTTCCCACATTCATTACATTCAAAGGGTCTCTCTCCCGGATGAATTACCTTATGTGCTTTAAGTCGTGAATTAGTGCAGAAAGCTTTTCCACATTCATTACATTTATAGGGCTTCTCTCCAGTATGGATTCTTTGATGCTGAAACAAATAATTATTACTGCTGAAGGCTCTTCCACATTCATGATACTCAAAGGGTTTCTCACCTGTATGAATCATGTTATGTGTCTCAAGATGTCTCTTCTGCCTGAAGGCTTTTCCACACTCATTACACTTGTAAGGTTTCTCTCCAGTATGAATTCTTTGATGCTGCATAAGGGATGAACTCTGCCTGAAGCCTTTCCCACATTCATTACATTCAAATGGTTTTTCTCTGGTATGAATTATCTTATGTCTACTAAGGTGTGAATTGTGGCAGAAGGATTTCCCACATTCATTACATTTATAGGGAGTCTCTCCAGTATGAATTTTTCAATGTTGGCCCAGGTATTGTTTATTGCTGAAAGCCTTCCCACATATATTACATTCAAAGGGCTTCCTTCCAGTATGAATTATCTTATGTATTTTAAGGTGTCCCTGCTGGTTGAAGGCTTTGCCACATTCATTACATATGTAGGGTTTCTCCCCACTGTGAATTCTCTTATGTACATAAAGGTTTCCCTTACAGCTAAAGGCTTTCTCACATTCATTACATTTATAGGGTTTCTCTCCAGTATGAATTGTTTGATGTTCAATTAGGCATTGGTTACTGCTGAAAGCTTTTCCACATTCACTACATTCAAATGGTTTTTCTCCAGTATGAATTCTTTGATGTCGAGATAGGTTTTGATTATTGCTAAATGCCTTTCCACATTCATGACACTCAAATGGTTTCTCTTTCACATGATTTCTCTGATGTACTGTAAGGCATGAATTACTCCTCAATGCTATGCTATATTTCTCATGTTTAGGGTATTTTTCTTCAGTGTATATTCTGTGATAATGAGTTTGCTTTGAGTGATAAATGAAAGTCTTCTTGAATTTATTATATTTACAAAATTTCTCATTTAAAGAGTTTTTTATATTATTATGTTTAATTAGGTCCGAAAATTCCTTGAAGCTTTTTCCAAGCGTATCATAATTATGGAGACTTTTTCCAATAGAAACTGTCTGTTGTGGAATAAGGATCAATCCCAGGCTACATTTTCTTCCAAATGTATTACATTCAGGAAAAAAATCTAGGGGAAAAAAAGTATAGTAGTCAATATTAATTCAGTTCCCTTTGTGCTGAAAGGAAATGTCATTATACAAGTTTCTAGAATCAGTCTACTTCATCAGTGATAATTACCATCATTGTGAGACAAGTAGAACAAACATTTATTTAAAAGGAACTGAAGCCCAAGATAAGTAAGAAAACAGTAACACAGCATCAAGCACTCCAGAATTTCATTAGTGTCCAAATTATAACAACAGAAAAACAAGTGAATTCTGGGAAACATAGAGTTCTGAACATGAAGCCCCTGGCAAAATTAGGCTACCTATTTTCAAGCATAAAGTTTGAGAACATTTAGAGAAGTGTCAATCCTTAAAATTTATCGTTGATTCAACAGGAATATACCAGACAAACAAAGCTCCTTTTCTTTATTAATAAGCCATGTGAGCAATATAGATATGCACAGCAATCTATTTAAAAAATATTTAAAGAAATCTTTCTCTATAAGATGAAGAAATGTGGTTGGTTGAGTAGTACAGCTTACGTGACTTTGGAACTAGCTGAAAAATATTCCTGACAAAGTCCTGAATAAAAGAATTTGTCCATCTGGATTACATTCTAGCCTTAATAAGTGATGCAAGATCTGTTCAAAAATTGTATCAACAACTTAGATGAAAGCATAAAAGTATTCATCAATTCTAATGATGATCTAAAGAATACATGAGATACAAAGCAGTACTTTTTGTGACAGCAAAGAACGGAAAACAAAGCAAAAGTTCAACCATTGGGGAATTGCTCAACAAATTATGGCATGTGAATATAATGGAATATTATATCTAATTGTCATAAGAGATGACTGAATATGATGAATATAGAAAAGAATGCTTAGTTCAATATGAACTGATGCAGAATGAAGTACGTGAGCACAGAAAATAATATTCACAATGGCTACAATAATGCAAACAGAACAACAAAAAGAAATCTAAAGTGAGTATTGCAAAATTATAAAGAACAAGCATGTCTCCAAAGAAGAGATATAAGAAGACAGCTTTACCCCTACAGAAATGGGAGGTCTAGAAATGTGGTGGTATATTGTACATTTTTTCAAACTTTTTTAGTATATTAATTTGTAGGAATTTTTTTTTTTGAAAGTATGTGTTCTATTACATGACTCTCTGAAAGGAGGAGAGATACTAAGGAAATTTTTGGTAATATTAAAAAAAAAAATATAGCAATAAAATTATTTTTTAAAAAGAATCAATAATATATTGGGGCCAGTAAAATAATACAATTATGTAATGGATAATAAAATTATACATTATAAATATAATATGATAAAATAATTTTAGGCTATGATAAAAGATGTATAGTGTTGAGATCACAAAAAATAGCAATTTTAATTGAACTCTGCTCTAGCCAGACCATAATTAGAATTTTCCATTTGGTTCTAGAATTGTGTGTGTATGTTTGTCCTTCCTTGCCGAAGAAGACCATGCCATCAGAGAAATAATGACATGACTAGCACTTGACTTTGTTTTGAGTGAGGGAGGGCTGTGCAGGTCACCAGCCTTAATTTCTCTTCCATAGCCATCTGAATCCAGTGACCAGATATTTGTCAGGATGACTGAAGATGACCCAGGATGAGGCAATTGGGGTTAAGTGACTTGCCCAAGGTCACACAGCTAGTAAGTGTCAAGTGTCTGAGGTGAGATTTGAACTCAGCTCCCTTCTGACTCCTGCACTGGCGCTCTATGCATTGCACTACTTAGCTGCTCCAAGTTCTAGAAATAATTAAATGGCAATATAGACAAACTGTGTATTCAGAGGCATGATAGTGGCCATGAGCAAGAAATTGTTAATCACCATTCAAAGGTAAATAAGTAACCTAGAGTCATCTCTTGAGGAAAGACAGGAAGATCAATATAAATAACTACAGATTATAGAATATATATGTGTATATATACATACATACATACAAATTATAAATCAACACAAATAACTTCAGGCAATCCTATCAAGGACAGGTGAAGAGGGAACCAGCCCAAGTAGCGAGGATCTGGTCACAAAATTATCAAGAATGAAAGAGAATGATTATGTCACTCCAGCAAGAGTGGGAAGTGATATGATTTACAGAGCCAAGCTTATCCTTCTGTCACAATCACTCAGCAAGCAATAATTAGTCACCTATTATTGCTGCACCACACTAGACTTGGTCGCTGATGTGTATGCTCAAAATGGAGGTTAGCTGAAAAAGAAAGTAAAGGAGCTCAAGAAACATTTGTCTCTTACTCAGATTGAGGGACACTGAAGTGACTTTTTGAAAAAAATGGGGGGGTTAAGTTTTTAATATAAAAACAAAAAAGAAAAAATTATGGAGAGGTCCAGCAGAATCATGTCATGGCATTGTAGGGTAGAAGAATGCGAGCAGAGAGGAGAAAAGGAAGAAGGACCACCCATTACTTATACTTGGGATACTCCTAAGAAAGAACTGATCACTACCACCCAGTTCTGGCCAAGCCATATGGGGACAAATGATATTTACAGCAGGAAACTAGAAAGCATTATTAGAGACTATGAAGTCCAGAGCAAAGAACCAAAGACTTTATATGTACAGGTGGTGTTCTCATTAGTGAAGCCAATAAAAGGCAAACAAAAATTGGGAAATTGAATATGTGGTTAAGAAGATGGTATCTGAGAAATGGTTTGTATCTCTGGACCAGATTAAAATAAAGTAATGAGCAGATCTTGGCCAGGAACTAAGTGTACTCAAGAAAGAATGCTAAGCATAATTCTTCTGAAAACTTGGAAATCTAACTGAAATGGCTTTACATTCAAAGGGGAAGGTGGGGAATAAAACTGCTTATTTATATCTAAAAAGTTGGGTACCACGGTTAGTACCAACAATACCAGAAACAGTTAAGGAGATCAAGAAAGAAATTATAAGCCTTTAGTAAGGATCAATCAATCGACAAGGGTTTATTAAGCTCCGATAATGTACCTGAGACACAGCATTTTAAAAAATTACAAGTATAAGGTAATTTGAGAAGAGTAAAACCATTAATAACCACTAATTAATAAATTAATGAACTAATTAAGTCACACATTAATAAAAATCACAGAACTAAGATATCAGCTGAATATTTAAGGAAGATGATGCTCAGAGGTAGGAATGAGTAGGCGGTATATTCAGAGAACAAATGATGAGCTTGCGCCATTTGGCTGGAATGAAGAGTGTGCGAAGGGAAAGAGGGTGAACTAAAGTTGGGAATTAGGTCAGAGTCAGATTGAGGGAAGACTAAATGCCAGATGAGGATCTTGTGTTTTATCCTGGAAGGAACAGGAAATGACTGGAGGCTTTTGAGCATGAAAATAACAAGACCAGACTTGCCGTGGGAAATTTAGGAAGACTACTGTTGTACCTGTTTGGAGGAAGGGAAGAAAAGTAACAAATTAAGGAAGATTTACTTATATTCTAAGCAAGAGGGGATAAGAACCTAAGCTAGGGTGGTAGCTGCATGAGTAAAGAAGGTGGATGGATTTATTCAACTATGCTTGGCAACTGAATGAATAGGAAACAGACAGGACTTAAAGGAGATAGAAAAGTCAAGGACAACTCTCAGATTACAAATTTGAATAAAGGGATTGTAATGAACACAACATAAACAGAGAACTTTGGCAAAAGGGCAACTTTTCAGGAAGTCATGATTTCTGCTTTGGATGTGCTGAGTCTGAAGTGTCATTAGGATATCCAGGTGGAAACATATATCTAAGCAGGAAGGTAGAGACTGAAGATAAGGAGAGATATTAGGGATAGACTCATAGATATGGGAGTCATCTTTATAGATCTGAACCAATTTCATTGAACCAATGAAAGTTGAAGAAATTGCCAATGAGAAGTGAAAAGAGAAGGGATAATTAAAGCCAAAAGATTGGATGATGTATTTGAAGAAAAGAAAAAAGGAGAAAAATGAAGGCAGAGTCTTAAAAGGATACTTCAAGTTGGAAAGAAATGGTTTGGGAAAATAGAAGACACTAAAGAGATAGAAGTGAAAATAGAAGACACTAAAGAGATAGAAGTGAAATAAAAAGGGGTAGGAGAATCAAGATAGTCAAGTGTTAAGGAAGAAAATCACAAAGTTTCACAGGACCTCTGGGGTTTGAGAAAACTTCTAGAGAGGGGAGGAGCCAAGATGGCGGAGTAGAAAGATTCACATATGGTAGCTCCGAACCCACAGCCCATAAAATACCTGTAAAGAAGAACTCCCAACAAATTCTGGCGCAGTGAAAGCCACAACAACGAAGTGGAGGAGATTTCTGTTTCAGAGAGCCCTGAAAAACTGACACCAAAGGTCTGTCCAGCACTGGACCCGGAGCAGAGCCCAGCCCTGCCTTGACCACACAGCACTGAGAGGAGCAGATCCGAGCAGGCTTCAGGGACGGAATCTCCAGCGGCTAAGCAGATCACTCCACCCGCAGATGCCAAAGGTCAGGGAGAGAGCCTGTTTGGCGGGCTGAGAGGGGAGCAGGGTGTCTCCATAACTCAGGCCCCCTCGGGAGGCAGCAGTGGAGGCAGCAGCAGACAGGGGCTCCCAAAGCAGACAGGACCTCGGATCCATTGTTGAAGGTCTCCACATAAACCTCTGGAGGGAACTGAGCCCCTGATGGCAGCCCTGCCCCCACCCAAGCAGCTGAACTTAATCTCACACTGAATAGCAGCCCTGACCCTGCCAAAAGCCCTGAGGCAGGGGAGCAGCATTTGAATCTCAAACCCTAAGCACTAGCTGGACGGATCTGGAGGCAAGACAGGGGTGGAGAGGAATCTCAGAAGTCAGGTAACTGGCTGGGAAAATGCCCAGAAAAGGGAAAAAAAATAAGACCATACAAGGTTACTTTCTTGGTGAACAGATATCTCCTCCAATCTGTTCTGATGAGGAAGAACAATGCTTACCATCAGGGAAAGACATAGAAGTCAAAGCTTCTGTATCCCAAACATCCAAAATAAATATTCAATGGGATCAGGCCATGGAAGAGCTCAAAAAGGATTTTGAAAGTCAAGTGAGAGAGGTGGAGGAAAAACTGGGAAGAGAAATGAGACAGATGCAAGAAAAGCATGAAAAGCAGGTCAACACCTTGCTAAAGGAGACCCCAAAAAATGGTGAAGAAAATAACACCTTTAAAAATAGGCTAACTCGATTGGCAAAAGAGGTTCAAAAAGTCATGGGGAAAAGAATGCTTTCAAAAGCAGAATTAGCCAAATGGAAAAAGAGCTTCAAAAGCTCACTGAAGACAACAGTTCTTTAAAAATTAGAATGGAACAGATGGAGGTGAATGACTTTATGAGAAACCAAGAAATCACCAAACAAAACCAAAAGAGTGAAAAAATGGAAGATAATGTGAAATATCTCATAGGAAAAACAACTGTCCTGCAAAACAGATCCAAGAGAGACAACTTAAAAATTATGGGACTAGTAGAAAGCCATGATCAAAAAAAGAGCCTAGACATCATCTTTCATGAAATTATCAAGGAAAACTGCCCTGATATTCTAGAATCAGAGGGCAAAATAAGTATTCAAGGAATCCACCAATTACCGCCTGAAAGACATCCAAAAAGAGGAAACTCCTAGGAACATTATGGCTAAATTCCAGAGTTCCCAGGTCAAGGAGAAAATATTGCAAGCAGCCAGAAAGAAACAATTCCAGTATTATGGAAATACAATCAGGATAACACAAGATCTAGCAGCTTCTACATTAAGGGATGAAAGGGCATGGAATATGATATTCCAGAAGTCCAAGGATCTAGGACTAAAACCAAGAATCACCTACCCAGCAAAACTGAGTATAATACTTCAGGGGAAATAAATGGTCTTTCAATGAAATAGAGGACTTTCAAACATTCTTGATGAAAAGACCAGAGCTGAAAAGAAAATTTGACTTTCAAACACAAGAATGAAAAGAAGCATGAAAAGGTAAACAGCAAAGAGAAGTCATAAGGGACTTACTAAAGTTGAACTGTTTACATTCCTACATGGAAAGACAATATTTGTAACTCTTGAAACTTTTCAGTATCTGAGTAGTTGGTGGGATTACACACACACACACACACACACACACACAGACACACACACATGTGCACACACACACAGAGACAGAGAACACAGAATGAATTGAATAGGATGGGATCATATCTTAAAAAAATGAGGTTAAGTGGTGAGAGAGAAATGTATTGGGAGGAGAGAGGGAGAAATGGAATGGGGCAAATTATCCCTCATAGAAGAGGCAGGTAGGAGACTTTTTAGTGGAGGGAAAAGGAACGGATCTGAGAGAAAAATATGAAGTTTACTCTCATCACATTCGAATAAAGGAAGGAATAAAATGAACACTCATTTTGGTATGAAAACCTATCTTACAATACGGGAAAGTGGGGGAGAAGGGGATAAGCCAGGTAGGGGGGATGATGGAAGGGAGGGCAATGGGAGGAGAGAGCAATGTGAAATCAACACTCTTGGGGAGGGACAGGATCAAAAGAGAGAATAGAAGCAACAGGGGGGGCAGTATAGGGAGGGAATTATAGTTAGTCTTACACAACACGACTATTATCGAAGTCATTTGCAAAACTACACAGATAGGGCCTGTGTTGAATTGCCTGCCTTCCCAAAGGGAATTGGGGGCGGGAGGGAGGGATGGGGAGAAGTTGGAACTCAAAGCTTTAGGAACAACTGTTGAGTATTGTTCTTGCTACTAGGAAATAAGAAATACAGGAAATGGGGAATAGAAAGTTATCTGGCCCTACAGGACAAAAGAGAAGATGGGGATAAGAGAAGGGAGGGATGATAGAAGAGAGGGCAGATTGGTGATAGGGGAAATTAGAATGCTTGGTGTTTTGGGGTGGGGGGAGGGGAAAAATGAGGAGAAAATTTGGAACCCCAAATTTTGTGAAAATGAATGTAAAAAGTTAAATAAATAAATTTAACTTAAAAAAAAAACAACTTCTAGCCTGATTCTTATATGAATAAGGATTTCCTCTAAACCATAACTGACAAGTAGTTACAGAGCCTTCACTTAGAAACTTGGGGAACCCACTACCTCCTGAGATAGCCCATCACTTTTAGACAACTCTGATTCTTGGGAAATTTTCCTTTGCATCAAACCAAAACTTTGTACATCCATACATGACTAAGATTCCCTGTACAGCAAGCCTTCATTACCTACTGAAATTCTCTATGTTCCTTTCATTTTAACTAGTAACTACAGATTTTTTTCTCTTGTTTAGGTTGAAGAGGGAGGGGAAGGAAGTCAGTAGAAAATATCTGCTCTCTGTGGTTAATGAGTGGTCATCTAGGTGGATGCTTAAAGATTTCCACTGAGGGAGAATCACCACCTATTCCTCTTGCAGATAGCTTGAAATGCCAGGAAGTTTTCCCTTACGCTAAGCCTAAGGTCACCTTTCCACAATTTCTACTCATTGTTCCTAGTTCTTCCCTTTGGAGGGAGCAGAATCAATTTCGACTCTCTTCCATACGATGGTCCTTCAAATATTTGGAGACAGTTACCATGTCCCTTCCAGTCTTCCTGTCACCAGTCTAAACAACCCAGGTTATTCAACCAATCCAAGGAAGATATATATAGTCTCCAATATATTGAAAATCCTGATCACTCTCCTGACAATGCTCCAATTTCATCAACATATCCCAAGAGCATTTGAGCCAAAATCCTGAGTTTACAGGTCAAAGAAACTGCAAAAAGCCAAAAAGCCAAAAAAAAAAAAAGAATTCAAGTATTGAAGAGCCACAGTCAGGATCATCCATGATGAAGAAGAGAGCTTGAAATGCTCTCCTTCCTCATCTTTATCTCTTAACTTTCCTGGCTTCCTTCAAGTTCCAACTAAAATCCCATCTTCTATAGGAAGCCTTTCCAAATATTTCTTAATTCTACTGCCTTCCTTTCACTGATTATTTCCTATTTGTTCTGTAAATAGTTTGCTTATATATAATTATTTTCATGTTGTCTCCCTCATTATATTGCAAGCTCCGCTAGGGCAGTGACTATCTTTTGCCTCTCTTTACATCGCTAGCTCTTAGAACAGTGCCTGGCACATAGTGGGCACTGAATAAACGCTTATTAACTGGATGAATGAATACAATATTCCAGAAGGCAAACCAAAATTAGGCTTGGAACCAAGAATAACTTACCCAGAAAAACTAAATATAATTTTATGGGGAGGAAAATGGAGTTTTACTGAAAAAGAGTACTTCTAAGCATTTCTAATAAAAAGATCAGAGCATCAGAGAAACTTGGAAGTTCAGACACAGGACTGAAGAGAAACATAGGAAGGCCAACTTGAATGAATAACGATAAAGGACTAAACAAGGGTCAATGCTTACACTCTACTATAGGAAGGTGACACATATGTCTCCTTTGAACCCTAACATCCTCAGGGTCATACGAGAAGTCTCATTAAATAGAAGGTCGGGGAGTAGCTCCGTTACATTTTGATGATCAAGAAAGGAGGGAATGAGGAATATACTCAGTGAGGGCTGAGAGAGGGAAAAAAAGATTAGGGAAAACGACCTTGTAATAAGGGCATTCAAATAATCATCTACACCAACAAAGAGGAAGGGGCATGTGGGGTATTCCCATCCAAACCGTTTAAGAGAGAATAATACATACACAGAGTTGAGTAAAGAAACACATTTTACTCAACAGGGGAAGAGAAGAGAAAGGGGAGAAGAGGGAATTAAAGGGAGGGTAAATGAAGAAAAGGATTGGTCCTGAATAAAATAAACTCTAAGGATATACAAAAGTACTTATAGCTCTTTTTGAGGTGGCAAAGAATGGAAATTTGAGAGTGTGCTCATAAATTGTGGAATGGTTGAACAAGTTATGATCTAAGTTCCAAAGAAACCTGGGAAGACTTATTTGAAGTGATGCAAAGTGAAGTGAACAGAACAAGTAGAATACAATGACAACAATATTGTCAAGACAAACAACAAAGACTTAGGAACTCTGATCAGCACGATGACTAACCACAATTCTAGAAGACTAATGATGAAACATGCTGACCACCTCTTGAGAGTGAAGTAAAAGACTCTAAGACTAAAATAAGACATAGATGTGTGTGTTAGCTCTCAAATGGAGAGTGGGAAGAGGGCAGATTTTTGCCAGTTGAAACAGTTACATTTTATTTAAAAAAAAAGATCAATGCATCCTTAGTGATCAGCGGAGTGATCAGCATGCAATCATACCCACCTGCTTGGGTTTGGGGGGTGATTTTTTTCCCCACTCACCTAGGGAAGGGTTTCTTGGGACTTGTCCATCTGGAAGCCCTGGTGTTTCTCTTCTCTCCAACTGAGAGATCACATCCGATTTGGAATCTGGAAGACCTAAACATGAGGAAAGAGCTGGAAAAGTGTTGAGGACAGAACAATGACTCAGAATTCAACCTTAACTTCTTTTTCTTTGAAGAACAAAGGGCACTCTAGGAAAAATCTCTCAAGGATACTCTTCATAGTACTCCAATTAAGGAAGGGGAATGAATGAAACAGTTTTATTTAGACCCAAAGGAAATACATCATTCTTGAGACTCTCCCCATGAAAAACAAAGAAGCTTTTCAGATCTTTCCTCATGTAGCTATAATGAGACTCCAAAAGAGAGTCTTTGAGCTGAATGAACAGCCACTAGATAAATCATAACCTCAGAAACAACACAGTGAAACTGTGGCTTAGAATTTTTCAATCTTTTCATAATGTACACATTCATGAGAACATCCTGGCACACCAAGTCAAAACTAAACAAAGCATTTCAGGCTTTCCTTTGGTAAATGAGAATGCAAAAGTATCCCAATGGCCAGATGATTCAGGAAAAAGAAGCCTCCTTTACCTAGGGAGACAAAGTTCTCATAGTTTTCCAGCGTCACATTCCTGAATAGGTTCTTCTGAGCAGGCTTCAACAGTCTCCATTCCTCCCAGGTAAAGTCCACAGCTACATCTTGGAACGATAGCAATTTCTGAAAGATCAAAAAAGTTCTTGTTCACCCAAGTACCACTGGTCACATGAAATATGAAGGAGACATGAATTGGTAAAAGAGAAATAAAGAAGTTCTCATAACATTAAAGGTTTAGTATTTCACATAAGTAGTTCTTCAGGATCTACTTGCTATCTCTCTGACCTCAAACTATTGTACTCTGTGTATCATAAATAACTGTATTCAGTTGCTCAAAGTAAAGCTAACAAATAATTTCCCACACTGAATCCTAAATAAAACATGTAATTTACTCTTCAAAGTTATACTACTTTCCAAAATAGCAAAGAATTACTTTAGATAACCAGAAAAAATACATCTGAAGGAACCAAAGGGTCAAGAATCTTAAAGAAAATAATTGAAAAAAGGTGAAAAGGATGGGGATCTGGAAGTATCATAAAAGCTATTTGGTATTAGTTAACACAAGAATGACATTGAGACTTTTTTTTGAAAATATTCAAGACACAAGGGATGACTCAGAAGGAACTATAGACAATCAAAGATGTATTGAAATTACTGTGTTAAATTTAATAAATGGTTGTAAAGAAGTTTTACATAATAAAAATTCATATTTTCTCATATAATTGCCTTTTTCTATTCTTTGTATGTGGAAATGTTCATGTTTTGTGCTTTTTGTCAGTTGTATAATAATTGAAAGGAAAATAATTTGAAAGGAAAAAACTAACCCCAAAATAATTAAACTACTTCCTCATTAACTATATCACACCTATTACTCTCTAGTCTTGTCCTTGTTCTCATCTCCTTTCTATGTCTTTATTTAGGACTGAAGCTGGTCAGTATTCTTCCCTGTATGCTTCAATTGGTATCTTCAAACAATTTTCATTTTTCCTCTTTTTTTTTTTTTTGCGACTACAAGATTTTCATTGTTGAAAGCTTCCCATCCTTCCTGGAAAAACTCTCCCCTAAATTTTAATTTATGGGCTTTTAACTATATTTTCTTTGAACTTTTGAAAACTACTATACAAAAATCTAAGGTACATATCAGCCTGTTTCCTGCTTTCCTCTCCATCTTTATAATAAATTCCATAATAGTCAGTTTCCTCCAGGGTTCTTATCATTCCCCCTCTAGCAACCATTAATTCTCCTTCAGTGACAAACAGGTCCATAACAGAATTTTTGGATTCCATCATCTTATGAAAGACTAAATTGTCAGGAAATTATTGACTCCTCTGTTTTTGGCTCAAAGAGCAGAGGAACAGATAGTTCAAGTCCTTTATCATCCCATCTTGCCTTGCCTCTGTGTCAGGTTTTTTATCTCTTTTTTCAAATCTTCATCAAGTTCTTTTCTCTATCTAGATCAGGAGTTCTTAAATTGGGTTCTGCAGACCCTAAAAAAGGTCCATGGATAGATTTCAGGGGTTCTGTGAACTTGGATCTATTAATATTTTGACAATTCTATTTCAATATAACTGGTTTCTTTTGAAATCCTATATATTTTATTTTATGCATTTAAAAACATGAGAAAGGGACTATAGGTTTCACTTGACTGACAAACGGAAATATGACACATAATAACAGTTAAGACTCTTTATTTGAAATGATATGTGACACCTACTAACGACAGTTATCTCATTTCTTCCCTTCTACTTTGAGGTTTACACAAATGTTCTCTGCCATGTTTATGGTTCCTGTATTTCTTGATGTTATATGTCTTTTAATATATAATGCTAGACTTCCCCCACCTCACTCCTACCATTCTAAAGCTTCCTGTTATTTCTGAATAAGGAAAACCTTTCCACAGCCATACTCTAGTCATAGAACTCATCCCACCAAGACTTACTGATACCAATGAAGTTCTGTTTTAAATTTGACTTCTTAATTGTTTCAAATTGTTACATTAGTGCTATATTTAGAAATTTCAAGCACAACTTTGGAAAGGGTTACAAAACTGTGCTGATTATACCTGGAAATAATACATAATAGGATGCCTATGTAATATTAAGGGGCCAGATCCTCTTGAACCTGAGTCCTATAAAATGATGCATAATAAAAGTTATTACATGGTCAGCAGGTTTGCTTGGTGAACAAAACTGCCTCTTCCTAATGACTGTGCAAGTATTTAAATGTGTATGCTCTGGCATATAAAAAATTTAATGGCTTTGGTAAGAAGTGAAAAGAAAAAGAATGATACAGTGATGTCCAGAGCACTGAAAGAAAATCATAATATATGTAAATCAGAAGCTAAAAAAATGTAAGTGGAATTAAGTGATTTTGATCCCAAACTAGTGGCTTCCTTTTCCTGTGGGGAGCCATGGCTATCTATTATCAAGATAAAGGTCTGGACTGCCGCTGGGAGCAAACATCCTGCCCTTGTAAAATATTTGAAACATCTTGTGTTTATCTTAACCTTACTACCCCTCCCACTGCTGCTTGCTGTAAACCCCCTACTCCCTCTTTCACCACTATAATTACTGCTACCCTACCCCTCAATAAACGAGACTTGATCAAAAAGCCTGTCTTGTCTCCATTCTTCGCGTATCCTGTCCCCCACCCTCTCCTTTCTTCCAGGGTCCGCGTTCTTGTCCCGCAGGCCAGGACAGCTTCCAAAAGCAGAAAGAACAAATATGACTTATTTTCTCTAATGTGATTAGGAAGCTGAAACATTTTTGTGAACTTTAAGATTATAAACACAATTTAAATCATTAATTTTAAATTAAGAAACAAAATAAAATGAGAAACTTCTGTGTGTATACATAGATATACATTTTTATCTGACGGATATTTGGAAGCACTCTGAATACGGTAATTATAAAACTGAGCCTGAACTTTAAAACTTCAGATTATCTAAGTAAAAAGACTACATGGATTTTCTAAAATGAATATGTATAGACATAATATATACATATACATGCATATATTATGTATGTAGGTATATGTATCAGTTTGTCTCCACTAAACATCAAAAGGTGTCTGCGTCTTGTTCTTCTTTTCCCATCAGATAGGAAAATAAGGCTTTATAGACATTTATTAAAGAGTTTGTTTGATACATCAAGCCTTTTAACTCTTTTAGCTGTCCATTCTTTTGAGTAGGCAGTGCTACTTTAAGAACCCAAAGCATTTAGCCTTCAAAATAATCCAGTTCACAAGAACTGGAAATTTATAAAATGTCATCAAAATGTGAAACAAATTGTCTATACTGTATTTAAATAATAAATGGGGGGTTGCCCAATGGAAATCTGAACCCATCCCGTAAACAAATCCTAAAACATGCTGGTCTTGATGTAAACTAAAAATAATTTGAAAGCACTAGAACTTATACTGTGAGTAGGAATCTCTGGGGACTATAAATCTAACCTGACTTACCTGTTATCATCCAACTCTGAACCTGTCAAAAGTGTTCAGACAAATATGCCAAAATCAGACATTCTAAAAAGATTTCTGACCTTTGCCTTGGATCTTAGTGAAGAGAATCTTGCCACTACATACAAAGATTAGTCTGTAAGTTTCAGACTCAGATCTGAAAGAAGCTTAATGTTATCACAGCAATGTTCCTCCTCCACCTTTTATGGTAAACTCCTCTGATCATAGAAGAATGGGAAGTTCAATATACTCCATATCCCTGCATCCGCAATGATGAGAGTTTAAGAATACACAAACTTTCATTGCAATTCAAGGACTTAAAAAAAATCCCCAATGGTCTTCGAAGGCAAAATGCCTTCCACATCCAGAGAAAGAACTATGGAATTCAATCACAGAATGTAGCAGATCATTTGTGTGTGTGTGTGTGTGTGTGTGTGTGTGTGTGTAGCATTTTGGTTTGTTAGATGATTTCTCCCATTCACTTTAGATCTTCAACACAGCATGACTATAGTGAAAATTATTTAATAGGAATGTATGTGTAGAACCTATACACAATAGTATGCCATCTCAGGGAGGGAAAGGGGAGGTGGGGGGAGGGAGGAAAAGATAGGAATCTAAGTTATATGGTAGTGATTGTAGAACACTGAAAATATATAATTAATTAATACAAAAAAGAGTACACAAACTTTCTTATAGAGATATGCAGAGATAGGGAGGTATCCTGGTCAGCTCCCTGCCCCGACCCAGAAGAACTCACCAGTTAGGGGTGGCCCTTCCTGGACCACAGGCTGCCCCTTTCCTTTATTTCCCTTCCTAAGGGTCAGGTTCCTCTAAACCCCTCATGAGGCTGTTGCTTTTCTCTAAGGTCAGGCTACAGAAACAGAGAAATATCTTTGGAGACCACCAGACTATATTTTATACCCTGAGTATCCACAATGAATGACTCTACCCAATGCCTTATTCCCATCCCTTACTGTCATGCATAAGGTATAATACATATGAGCAAAGGGGGTCAAATGGTGATTGTTGGGGGAGGGAACATAGAGAAAAAAATTTAACTTGTCCCAACAGCATTGTGAAAGCAGTCCTCTTTACAGCCAAGGGGTGCTGGGAACCCCAGGATGAAAGAATAAAGGACAGGGGTCTGTCTTGAAAGAATTCAACCACTCAAGCCTTCTTTTAGTCAGAGATAATTTACTGTGTCACCAATAGAAGTGGGCCAGACTTTAAGAATCTGCACATTAGATAAGGATAAAATTGGTACTTTTATACAGAAAGACAGTGGGAAGATCTGGACAGGACTAAAGAATGGCCAGTAGCCTGGGGTAGGGCCAGATACAGACAATGAAAGGAGCTGAGTGGAGGGAGAGCCCCAGCAAAAGGACAGTTAAAAGGATTTTGGACTAGGATGGGCCAGGTGCCTCAGGGGCTCTGGGGTCCAGGTCCCAAAGATATGGTCTTTTCCTTTTAGGGGTCCAGTGCAAAGCTCATCCCCATCACTATTTGTCAGACCCATAGTGTGAGAATGCCTGTAAGAGTAAAAAGGATAACTCCATCCTACTGTGGGAAGCTTTATAAATTTATTTATAAATAATTTATAAATAATAAATTTATATCTGCATTTATTCACATATAGCTGTTTGTGTGTAGTTAGGAAGCTTAGAAGCCCATTCCTATAAAAGCAGATACAATCAAAGTCATTAAGGGACACAGTCCAAGATCTTCAGAGCTCATATTATCCTGAGTTCAGGGGAGTAGCCAAAGGACAAAGTAGAATTTAAATACAATAGACAATTAGTTCTGAGATCAAAGTTAAATACTCAAATGTTTTACCCAAGGGCTTCATGGGTACAACATCTGCCTTGAGAAAGAGAAATGAACACATTCCATATAAAACGCTAATGGTCTGCCAATTCCCTGAACTAAAACTGAAAATGATGTGGTCTTGAATTCTTTAAGGCATTAGTGAAATGCACCAGTGCCTTCCACACTCAGGTTCAAATGGCTCTGCCCAAAGAACCACAGCCAGCAAGTCAATCTATATTCATAGAGTGCTTACTGGCTGGCACTTATTAAGTACCAGGGGTACAAAGAGAGGCAAAAACTGTCCCTGTTTTCAACGATCCTACATTCTAATGAAGGAGACACCACGTAAATAAATATGTACATCATAGATATAGTCAGAGTAGAAAATTGGGAACCTTACAAGGGAAGGCTCTGTTTGAGTTGAACCTTGAAAGAAACCAGAGATTTGAAGACATAATACATTCCAGGTAAGACAGGAGATTTATTGCATTTCCTATATAAGGAATAGTAAGTAGACCTGTACAGTTGCATCATAGAGTACATGAGAGTGTAGGGGGAGAAAAAATAGTAAAAGACTAGAGAGGAAAGAAGGGACCATGTTGAGAAGAGCTTTAAATTACACACAAAGGGACTTTACTTTTGATCATAGAGATTCATAAGAGTCTATTGAGGTGTCTGGAGAGAGACATGGAATAAGGCAATTTGGGGTGAGTGAGAAGGAGAAAAAAATGCTTGATAATTGAAAAAATAAAATTTAATTAAACAAAGAATAACAATGATGGAAAGATGAGCTCCTGAAGTAGGTGGTGGCTGTATGAGTGGAGAAGGATTTTGCAATGAGAGATGTTGGGAGGAGAGAAATGAAAAGATCTGGAAATAGACTGGAGCTTGAGTGAGACAGCTCCCCTCTCTATCACAGATACATAGTGCATTACATTAGAGGTCTGAACCACAGAGTCCTAAAATACCTTCTAACTCCAAACATCTGTGAATTCTAGGAACACTACAACACCCACAAGACAAATCAGGAGCTTCCAAGACAGAATAACTGGTATTCAGATTCCTGAACTACATTTAGTGGAGCAGAGAAGATGGAGGAATGAAGGAAGAAATATACCCACACTTTTAGGAACAAAATGGAATCTCAGGAGAGTGACAAAATAATAACTTACCTGGGACCCAACTCTGATGACCCTAGAAGTCATTATCTCCTCCACCTGTCACATTCTTAGGGAAAGCCAGAGTCTTGAGAAGCTAAAATGGGGGGAAGAGTAAGAAGTGAAAAAGGAGACTAACACTGCCCAGCAACTCCTATACTCCCAAAGACAGAGCAACAAATCTGGCTATGAGTTCCTTGGTTCTTTAGAGAGGAAGAAGTCAAATCAACCCAAGAACATACCCACCTTTCCATAAAATCAGAAGGAAGAACTATGAATATTAGTACCAGAGACTGAAATTCTTTCCCTCTGCCCCTAGGAAGTTCTAAAGGTCACATTTTAAAAAGAAAAAAAAAGAAAAAGAAATTAGGAACTATAGATTGAATTCACACAATTTCCTACTATGTGCTGAACTCAATCTTTCCCTTGCTGAATTAAGAGAAACGTTTCCATTCTTCTCCTTGACAGGCTATGTGAGGAATCAATTTCCTGAAATATTTACAGAAAGCATTGTGATTGGAAATGGCTAATCAGGAATAGAAAGTTCAGAGAAGTACAAAGAAAGTACCTTACTTTCCTTTGATAAGGGGCAGGAGGATTGTGCCCAGGGTATTGAAAGAATATGCAGTTACTGCACATGGTCTTTAAAAAACTGAAATACCACTGAAGAAAATATGATTTCCAAAATATACAGAAAGTTGACATAACTACATAAAACCAAGTCATTGTGCAATGGATAACTAACCAAAAGATACCATCAGTTTTCAAAATAATTCTAACCTAAAAATGACACGAAAACATGATCCGAATAACTAATGGTAAAAATACAAATTGAAAAATTTGTTTCAACACCTCATACCAAAAAAATTAGCAAAGATGTCAAACAATGGAAATAGCTGAAGTTGGAACAGCTGGGAGAGACAGGTCACCGATGCCCAGTTGGTGGCGCTGTGATATGAGCTAATCATTCCGCATTTCAATTTCAAATTTTACAAGAAAAATGACTCAAATCTCCATATCCTTTGGCCCAGCAATCCCATTATGGGACATATACCCCAATATATGACCCGGAAGCTAATAACAGAAATGAAATTTCAATATATCAAAAATGTTAATAGCAGCACTTTATGTAATAGCAAAGAACTAGTAACACAATGGATAAAAAAACCCAAAAAACTATGCTCTATAAATGTAATAAAATGCTATTATGCAATAAGAAATGACAAAGAGGAGAACTTTGGAGAAACATAGGAAGATTTGTATAAAGACAAGCAGAGTGAGATAAAATGGGACTAAAAAAATCTGTGCGAGAAACTATAAAATACACAATAACTACAAAAACATAAATGATCAAAGAGAAAGTGAAACTCTAGAGGGAGAAGTAAAGCAGGCCCCTCATAAGACATAATAGAGTCTTTCTGACCCCTCACAGAAAAGGTGGAGATGCCAGGAGAGACGACTCTACATTGTCACACATGCTCTATATATAATACGCTTTTTCTGAATATTTTTTCTCATGAAGGAGTTTCAATCGAAAAACACATCTGTAACATAAAGAGGGCAATCAGTAGGACACAATTTAAAAGATTTATAGAGAATGAAAGGTGCCATGGAACTGGAAAAGCACGATTGTTTTCCCAGCCTTCATAGAAGGGAAAAGATGGAGTCTGTAAACTAAATGCCAAATTCTAGAACCTGTTCTTACAGGGATGATCAGTGAGTACTAGAAAAGAAAGCTGCAATCACGAAGAGCCAGCATGGTTTCATCACAAGTTTTTACTGATATTTATAAATAAGTTTTTATTGATATCTTCTGTTTCTTATATTACCACAGTTATCTGAAGTATTCCCCTTCCACTCCCCCTTCCAGAGACCCATTGGCGAAAAGTATTTTTCAGAGAGAAACTATCAGAGCTAGGAAGAGATTCTGAGAGTCTGCAAAAGAAGGGATCAAAGCACTCATGCTTGTTCCAGCATACCTTGGAGAAGCAAAGGTAGAAAGATTGAGTTATGGTAGAGAAGAGAGCAGGTCATAAGCTCTAGACTCTACAGGCATCTCGTAGCAGGGATGCCTTGGGCCAGGGATATCCCAAGAAAAGGCCAGCTCTTTCCCCAACTTCCCCTTCCAGGCTATCTATACATTTCAAATATAATCTGTTATTTTGTTTCATTACTCAAATGTTTCCAACAAACTGAATTTTTCCTACACCACAAAGAAGTCAAAGGTTAACTAGAGATAGATTTAAAAGCAGTTATTCAGAGAAGAGAACTTCTGCCTAAATGTCAGGAATTTTCCTAACTGGGGGCTTAGAGTGATTGAGGATCGAATTCATCATTTTTCTGACTAAAACTTATAAAGCAGAAAGTCGAAGTGGGAGGACCATGTGGACCTTAGGAGTTATTAATTGCTTCTCTCCAGGCTTAAAATGAGTTAATTATTGTCATATAGTGTTATATTTGCACCCCCAAGTGCCTCTCACATAGTAAAACATCTACTATATTCTTCTTAAGTGAATTAAAGTAATTAATGAATGTTGGAAGAGCTATGAGAATGTAGGCACACCATAATACTACTGGTGACATTATGAATTAGTCTGACCTTTCTAGAAAATGACTTGGAATTAGCTATTCATATCCCTTAGTCCAGGAATTCCAATACTAGACAAATACTCCAAGGCAGTTAAAAACAGAAAGAAATTTCAAATGCCTACCAAAATTTTCAGAGCAGCATACCTTGTGGCAACAAGAAATTGAAAACAAAGTTGATGTTTATCTATTGGGAATGGCTAATAAATCACGCAGAGAAATATGGGGAATCCTAGTGAGCCACAAGAAATGGCAAGCATACAAACCTCAGAGAAATGTTGTGAATAAACAGATTCAAGTTTCAAGCACAGGGATGGAGAAGTTGGGCATTTGTACTAGGGGAAGGTCTATTCAAGAGAGACCATGTATAATGGTACTAAGGACCATTACCTTAAACTACCAGCTGTAAAATCAAGTGTGACTGCTTCATGCCAATGGATTAGAACATACTCTTCCAGTAACTGTACTGCAACATCAGGATTCCTGATTGGAGGGCTGCAGGGTACAGCAGTAATTTCTCCCCAAGGCTTCCTTTACACAGGGCTCAGATCAGAGCTTTCCAGACAATTCTGTTTTTCCTGTCAGTTGCTCTGCTTGGTTTCTGCCACACCAAACATCATACCCTCTCCCCTCAACCTCTCCAGCTTCCTTTTGTGTGTTTTCTTCCCCCCATTCAATTGTAAGTTCCTTGAGGGATAATCTCTCTTTTTCTTATTTGTATCCCCAGTCCTTAGTACAGTACCCAATACATAGCAGTGCTTGTTGAACTGAATTGAATACAGAGACTTCATGTTTTAATAATCTTTGCCATTGTTTGCATCTTTGAATTTTGGGCTCAAAAAGAGTCCTTCAACCCATATATTACTGATTTGCTATGATTGAACACCACAAATATCTTCTTCTTTTCCCTTTCTATTTAATCACCACTCAAGTTGTCACTGTAAGACCAGATTTTTAGTTAGAGGTAATGGCTTAGAATTCTTATAGGCCCTTTAGAAAGGTATTTAAACCTTCAGACTTCTCATTAGTAGGAATTCTTGGCTGACAAGTGGGAATCCATGCCAGTCAACAACCCTCCTAGCAAGTGATGATAAATTAATAAATCGGATCTCCTGAAACACAGCATGAAGTGACTCAGTCTATTTAACAGTGGGAACACTTATGAACTGATACATAGAAAAGAGAAAGACAATGTGCACAATGACATCATTAATGTAAATGAAACTCACATTAAAAGGCAGCTGATCTCAGCCTCAATAGGAGGACCAATCATGGGTCTTGGTAGAGAGAGAAAGAAACAGACACCTGCATAAGAACAAAAGTGAGAGAAAGGGAGTCAGAATGTTGCATGGGCTATATGATAGAGCCACCGTGTTGTTCTTTGGTACAGGAGAGGATTTTTGGTGGAGTCAGGAAGGCAGGGTACAAAGAACTAAAGGCATTAACAATGCTTTAATAAACCGGTTATACCAGAGAAGCTTCACTTCCTTTCTGGACAAGGTTATTAGACTGTCAAGGTAAGGGAATGACATAGATAAGTTTTTTCATGCTACCCTTGTACACAAAATGAAGAAATCTGGATGAATCAACATGACAGTTGGGTAGATCTGAAACTGGTCAAACCTAAAGCCAGACATTAAATCAATTTGCAGAGTAACTTAGGTGGTACAGTAGATAGAGTGCCAGGTCTGGAGTCAGGAAGACCTGAATTCAAATCCAGCCTCAGACACTTACTAGCTCCGTGATCCTGGGAAAGTCACTTAATTCTGTTTGTCTCGGTCTCCTCAATCTGTAAAATGAACTAGAGATGGAAATAGCAAACTACTCCTGTATCTTTGCCAAGAAAACCCCAAATGGGGTCACAAAGAGCTGGATACAACTGAAAAATGACTCAACAATGAAGTCAAGTCAATTGGGAAGGTTTCCATTTGAGTGTGCCCATGATCTCGTTAGTATCCACATACTATTATTTTGTCAAAGATAAAGCTGGAAGAAGGAGTCTGGATATAAAAAAGACTTCAACAGACTTGAATATAGGACTAAATCTGATACCATTTAATGGGAGTAAATGTAAAGTTTCACATAGGTTCAAAGAATCAATTTCAGAAGGGACAAAGGAATAAAGGGTAAAGAATATAAAACTAGATAAATGGCAAGTCAGGTGATAAAGGTCGGTCAGTCATAAAGATGAATGAAGTGCCTATCACGTGCCAGGTATTGTGCTAAGTGCTGGGAATATAAGTCCCTGCTCTCAAGGAGTTTACAATGGGGAAACAACACATTTAAAAAAAAAAAAAAAACTTTAGGTGGGGGGAGTACCTGGCATGGGGGCATGATGAAGTCCATAGTGTAGCCAGGTGGGAAATGATAAGATGGCTCCTGAAGCAGGAGGTACTGAGGAGTTATGAGTTATAGAACAGATGAGATCTTGCAGGATGATGAGCTTCTGGAGACTGTAATGAAGAACTGGAATTCAGATGATCACAAGCTAAATAAATATTAACAGCGTGATACAGCAGTCAAAAAGCCAATTCAATCTTGGACAACCTGAGGAGAAGCAGACTACCCAGAATGAGGAGGCATGAAACCAGGATTCTAGATCTAGAGATGAGATTTGCCTAAGTAATATACCAGGTATGAGTCGAACATGAGTCTTACGGTACCTGAGTTCAGCACTCTATTCACCAAGCCGCCTCCAGCCAGGAGAGAAGAGTCAGGAAGAAGACCTTAAGAGGAAGAAACCAAATAGAAGGTATCTGGACAGGACCTTAGAAATCATCTGGTCCAACCATTTGTTTCAGATAGAAGATAATGTAGCCCAGAAAGGCTATGATCTCCTGAAGTTTGCAGTTATTCAAACATTAAGAAGAGAAAAATAGAAAGGAGGGAAATATATAACAAGTAGTTATAACTTTGAATGTGAATGGCATGAATTTACCCATAAAACAGAAAACAATAGCAGAATGGATCAAAAATCTGAATTCAACAATATGTTGTTTTCAGGAAACACTATAAAAATAAGAGATACACACAGAGTTAAAATCAAGGGCTGGAGTAGAATTCATTATGTAAAAAAAGCAGGATAGCAATCATGATCTTAGATAAAGTTAAAGCTAAAATAGATTTAATTAAAAGAGAAAAATAGGGAAACTATACTATATAGCACCAATATCATTCAATGTTGTTTTAGACTATTTAAAATAACTAGACAAAACAAAATACCTGAGTACACCTATCAAAACAGACATCAGAACTACATGAACATAAATAGAAAACACTCTTTGTACAAATAAAGTCAGATTTAAATAATTAGAGAAATATTCACTGTTCATTGGTTGGTAAAGCCAATATAATAAAAATGACAATTTTACCTAACTAATCTATTTAATCAATGCCATTCCAATGAAATTACTAAAAGATTATTTTTACTGAGTTATAAAGAATAACAAAATTAATTTGGAAGAACAAAAGGTCAAGAATTTGAAAGAACCTAAGGGGGGGGCGGGAATGTAAAGGAAGGTGATTCGGTAGTACCAGACATTAAACTATATAAAAAGACTGTAAATATCAAAATTATCTGGTACTAGCTAAAAAATAGGCTAGATTAGTGGAACAGAATGAACATATAATACACAATGGTAAAGGACTAACTGTGTTTGACAAAGGTAAAGATTTATGTTTGGGGGATAAGAATTCATTTTTTGGCAAAAATTGTTGAGAAAGCTGGAAAGCAGTCTGGCAGGAATTGGACATAGACCAATATATTAAACCATGTACCAAGATAAGGTCAAAATGGATACATGACCTAGATATAAAGGAAGAAATCACAAGAAAACTGAAGAAAATGGACCATATTACCTATCAGACTAACAGATAGAATAATATATGAAGAAACAACAGATAAAGAGCATTGTTGAGGTGTAAAATGGATAATTTCTATTATTTTAAAAAAAGTTCTTGTGTAAATAAAACCAATGTAGCCAAGACTAAAAGGAAAGCAGAAAATTGGGGGAAAGCTTTCAACAATCTCTCAGATGATGGTCTCATTTCTCAAATGTATAAAAAACTTTGTCAAATGTATAAGAATACAATCACACCTCAAATAATAAATGGTCAAGGGATAAAAAAAGGCAGTTTTTTATGAAGAAATCAAAACTATATATAATCTTATAAAAATGCTCTAAATCATTATTAATTAGAAAAATGCAAAAAAAACTTTGAGATATCATCTTATACCTATCAGATTGGTTAAAATGATAGATGCTTTCAACTGAGGAATGGATAAACAAGCTATGGAATGTGATGTAAGAAATGATGAGGTGGTTGATTTTAGAAAAATATAGAAAGACTCTGACCTATGAAGGAAGATGCTATCCACCTAAACAGAAAGAACTCATAAATAGAAATATGCACAGTATGGACTTACATATATGTATATGTGTATGTTTACAGATATGTATATGTCTGTGTGTGTATATATATATATACACACATATGTACATACTTATATATGAATTTAATTGTAGCTTTGGGGAGAGGGGCAGCAATGGAATAAGAAAATAAATAAATGGAAAGTGCACAGCAGAGAACAAAAGTTAGAAGGAAGCACACAGTAAAGTTGGGATAGCTTTGAAAACAATATGTTGTATTTATTACACAGGTTTTCTTGAAATGGAAATTTATTGTTTTATGCTGCTCTCTACCTGTAGATATTTTTTTCTTTTCTCCTTTTGTATTTGTTTAAAATGACTTTTTTTTAATTAAGAGAGCAAATAGTGGAACAAGTATACAAAATTTAAATTTTAATTTCAAATAAAATTTCCTTTTCAGTAGATCGAACGGACGAGGGTGACCTAAAAGGATGGGGAAGGGTCTAAGCCAAAAACAAAGAAAAGGTTCTTAAGCCACAGCAGATAGGTGCTTTATTTAGCTTACAAAACACTTTCCGTCAAGTACCTCCTTTAAATCAGGGAAATAAGTGATACTAGCACTATTCTCATTTCCAGATGTGGAAAACGGCTTAAAGACAATAGCTTCGAGTCGCCCAGGGGTGCGCTGGATCCAGTTCTCTTAACTATTCAGTGCCAGCATCGCCGCCTCTGAAATCCATTAGGAACGAGGGCGTGATTTATCGTTTTGGAGACTGTCTAGACTTAAGACAGCAACACATAGTTACTAACGCAGATTAAACTTAAGAGTACAGGCGCACACAGCTTACGCACACCCCACGCCACATTCCCTAGCTCGCCCCACGCGGCTCCGTAGAACCCTGCTGGAGCGATCACCACAGTGGCCACGTGCTGACTGCGGTGAGGGTGGCGGCGGCGGCGATGACGATGACGACAACTGGCATTTACGCATCCTTTCCATGGATGACGTCACCCGAGCCTCACCACGCTCCCAGACGCAACCCTGCTCTTACACTAATTTGACCCCGGGTCCTGACTCCCACATCCCCGCTGTTCTCAACCAAGGAGCCTGCGTGAGTGATAGACAAGACCTGGGACTGAAGGGCGCGGTCCGGGGCCCGAACACTGGGAGAGGGGTGGGGTGGAGAACTGCAGCCAGCCCCCCTCCCCCCCGCAGATTTACGGGCCCGGGCTCCCCTCCGGGGCTTCCCCGCTCAGCCCCGCCCCCGAGGTTCCAGACCCCGCCCCCACGCTCCCAGCTTCCCCCGAACAGAGCGGCTTCCACTTGGTCCCTGGGGTGTGTTCTCAGTTCTCGGCTCCGTCCCCCTGGCCTCCCCACTCCAGACCCGTGCTCCTTTGGGGTTTGGTGGGGCAGGGACCCAGCGATCCCCCTCACCCCGGCCTCTTCCGCCGCGGATCTCATTTGACAGAGGAGGCAACTGAGGCCCGGAGGAGCCAAGGAGTAGGCTCCGTCCCAGGGACCGAGTGCCTTGAGAGGGGCGAGGGGAGGGGAGGTCAGTCCTGGGGGTGGGGCGAGGAGGGAAGGGGCAGAGACCCGCCCCCCCGACGCCCCAGGTCACGTTGACACTCACCTGCAGGCGGGGTGGGACTGAGCACGCAAAGGAGCCTTTAAAAACCCCAACCCGCCCAGAATTGCGCCTGCGCACACTGAGCACAGCCCGAGAAGCCCGTCTGTCGAAGGATTTGAGCAACAGGCTCGTCCCAAAGAGGATTCTGGGAGATGTAGTACGGCGCTGCTGCCGCATCAGGTCCCCCAGTACGCCTGCGCCAAGCCGCACTTTGGCCGCGGCACTCTGAGCCGGGAGAGAGGATAGCAGATCCCTCCGCTCCCAGGAGTGAGCTCAGCGGGGCGGCGGGTCAGGCGTCCGCGCGTGCGTAGACGGCCCGGCCTGGGCGCTCGGGCTCGCCTCGGCTTGCCCCGCGCCCCCAGCTCCCCTTGCCCAGACACCGCGACATCCCCGGGCACGCACTGCAGGGGACTCTGGAGGTCCGGGGCCGGGCCCCCTTCTCCCTCCTCCGTTCGAGGCGAGGGACGGGGCCGCCCAGGGCCCGGAGTCAGGGAATCCCGAGGTCAGAGTCGGCCTCCGCCCGGACAAGCTGAGCCTCCTGGGCAAGTCCCGGCCCCTGCCTGCCCCAGCTTCCTCGTCTGGGCGGGAGTGCAGGTTGTTTTACCTCTCTTAAAGATCTAACAACTAGACAGTACTATATAACAATTTCAAAGAGCTGGTGGGTTAAAGAACAAATTATAGAAACGATGGTAAGTTTTATCAAAGGAAATGACTATTCTAAAAACAGACCAGAACTTAGGGGATTCAACTAAAGAGGTTCTTCAGGGAGGAAATAAACACACACACACACACATACACATGTATATGTATATACATATATGTATATACCCGTGAATATGTATGTATATGTATGAGATATACTCTCTCTCTATATATATATTTATATATCGGCATTATGTGTTAAAAACTGCACCCATAAAAGCTAAAAGAGCAAAACCCAACAGGCAAATTGTATATATTCCAGTGGAATTTATTGAAGGATTTGATTTACAAATCTTGAATGAAAAACAACTGCAGAGTACAAAAACTGCCAAGGCACCCTGAGGAGGGTAGATTCCTCCACATCCCAAAGAATTTTTTATAAAAATGTTTAACATTTTTCCTACAATTTAAGAAACCACAAACACAAATATTATAACATACAAAAAGATACAAAAAATGCATTTTAGCTTTCATAAAGTAGTAAAGTTCCTTTTTGTCTGATTTCCTTCTAAATTTTTTTTCCTTCTCTGTATGTTTTAAGCGGTATTTCATTCTCACTGAATCACTCTTCCCATGGAAGACCTTCCTCCTAACAAATGAGTATAGTCAAGCTACCAAGCAAATCAGCACATCAGCCACATCTGAAAATGCATCTCATTCTGCGTTTTTAGTCTATCATCTGCCAAGAGGTGACAGGCACTCTTCATCACTGGCCTTCAAGTCATTAATGGTCAGCGGGTTGACCATGAGTAACAAAACCAAAAACCATATGATTATATCAAAAGGTGCAGAAAAGTCTTTTGACAAAATACAAACACCCATGTTACAAAAAAAATGTGGAAAATGGACTTTTCCTTAACAAGGTAAACTTTATCTAAAGCCACAAGCTAGCATTGTTTGAAATGAAGAAACTACTAGAGGTCTTTCCAGGAAGACTAAAGGAAAAGCAAGAATATCCACTGTCATCACTAATTTTATACAGATCTAGAAGTGCAAGCTATGTACAAGCCTGAAAAAGAAACTGAGAATAAATATAAACAAAGGAACAATCACATGATAGAGATCACTAAAAAATTAATTGAAACAATAACTTCTGTCAAATAGCAAGATAAAAAATACATTTCTCAAATCTTCAGCCTTTCTGTAATATTAATAAAACTCAGCAGGACTTATAAAAAGAAATTCCATTCAAAGTATCTATAAATATTTAATATACCTGGGAGTCCACCTACCAAGTCAAACTCAGGGCTTGCATAAAAACACTCTTTATAGAAAAAGGGGACACTCACATAATAGAAGGCAGTATTTGTTAATGGTTGGCTGCATGATCCCTATTTACCACCTTTCTTTGTTTCTCCAGTGAATGAATCCCTTTAAGGTTGCCTTTTGGCTACAACTTCCATTTGTCTTCTGTTTTATGACAAGAAACAATATAGGACTGAATCTGATACCATTTAATGGGAATAAATGTAAAATTTCACATGGGTTCAAACAATTTCAGAAAAGATAAAGGAATAAAGGGTAAAGGATATAAAACTAGATAAATAGCAAGTCAGGTGAAAAAGGCCAGTTGGTCCATAAACATGTATGAAGTGCCTACCATGTGCCAGGCACTGTGCTAAGTGCTAGGAATACAAAGAAAGGCAAGAGGCCGTCCCTGCTCTCCAGGAGTTTACAGGGGAAAACCACACATTTTTTTAAAAACTGAAAAGGAGGGGAGAGTACCTGGCATAGGGGCACTCTGAAGTCCACAGTGCAGCCAGGTGGAGCAGGAAGTACTGAGGAGGTGTGAGTTATAGAATAGATGTGACCTTGCAGGATGATAAGCGTCTGAAGATTGTGATGAAGAAGAGGACTATCTAGTAATGAATTGTTTTGGCCATGGCAATATAAGAAATGAAGTAAGATGGAAAGTAGCCCTTGGTCCTTTGCTGCCCCCATTCTGCTTCTGATATAATGATGATGAGTCATGGATAACATTGCATTAACTGAATCAAGCCCAAGGATACTACAATCTTCTGGAAGAAATTTGTTATCTGTCAAAGGAGTGTAGCCCAACCATCCAAACAGGAAAGACCAAGTTGCTGAAGAATATCTACTGCTAAGATTAAAACATACATGTTGATGGCCAATCTATGGCACTTGTCCAAAAGTATGTACATTTGGGAAAGATGACACAGATGGACAGATCCAAAGCTGAGCAAGAGGAGAGGGTGCCGGATTGCCAATAGGAAACTGCAAAGCTTATTTAATGCCTCCAAGTTTTCCATGAAATCGAAGGCCCATTTTTTAATACCATTTGATACTGTTAGGCAATAAAACATGGAAAACAAAGCTCGAAAGAATTAGATATGACTATCACACAGAGGTTTCCAAGCCATACTACAGTCACTTGTCATGCCTGCTGCTGTACCCTGTGGCCCTCCAGACCTTACCATCTTCCCTACTACTGCACCTTCACAGGCCAAATGCCATCTTCTCAGGGACTTGTCCCTCTCACCTCTAGAATTCTTAGAATTAATGAGTATTATCAAATAACCCACAGTATCCTGCCATTTGTAGCCAAGATGGACATTCTACCCATGGTCATCTTTTGACATCTAATCTGTCACACCATATACCTTTCTCTTTCCCATCTTCCATCACCACTTTCTGCTCTGTAACCATGATAAAATTAGCATGGCCAGTGCTATTGGCAAAAATGCATGTCAAACAATTCACCATCTCCCAAGACAAAACAACTATTCCAAAATACCATTCCCCTATATGTGTTTTTTTCTCATATTAGAGTCTAAGTTCTTTGGAGGGAGAAACTTGGTTTCTCCTTTATATTTGTATCCCCAGTGCTTAGCACAATACTTGGCACTTAGTAAACCAGTAATTATAATTAATGATTTTACATTAATTCATGCTATATTTTATGAAGACAAATGACATGATTGAGTGCTAAAAAGAGAGCAGTTGGGACAGTGAAGGGCCTTAGTTCATTTTATATGAAGTTGAAGTGAAAGAACTGAGGATATTTTAGCAGAAGAGTGAGGGTATTCTAGCTGATGTCAAGGATATGATGGGCTGTCATTAGGAGGAGGGATTAATCATGTTGTAATTAGCCACAGAGGACAGAACTAGGAAAAATGGGAGAAAGGACAAAGAAGCACATTTTGTCTTATCAATAAAGAAAAAGTGAATTAGAGAATTAATCCAAAAATGGAGCCCACTGCCTTAAGGAAGCAGTGGATTCTCATTCATGAAGTCTTAAAACAAGAAATAATGAAAACTTGCATCTTGTATAGAAGATCCCTTTTCAGATTAAATGGCCTCTGAAGCCCCATATAACTGAAATTTTGAGACCATGAACTCTTCTGAAGCATTCTTTCCCATCAAGCCTACAGAGCTAATCATTAATTTGAGGTTAATGATGGACTTTCAACTATTCTTACTACATCCATGGAGATTCTCACCCAGACAGATTATCTGAGGTCATGCAATATGCTCCCCCTAGCCGGAAGTTTTCTCCAAATATATACATGTTTTTTAAATAACAATTTTATGACAGGTAGCAAAGTTTTGACTCAGCCTGAAGACTTTCCCAATTCATTATAACCAAAGCATTTCTTTCTCTAGCATGAAGTCTCTTATGGTCCTCTAGATTTCTATTATGTTTTAGTTAAGCCACATCCATGAAAGTTCCCATTCATGTCAAGTTTTGTTTTCTCATTAAGCCTTTTCCATATTTTGTAGTACACCAACAAGGTTCTCTCCATCACTGTCTCAGTATCTTAAGTATCCCACGCTATTTGGAGGGTTTCCCAACACTCATTACACTAAAAATAAGGTTTCCTATAAATATCAAGGTATTTTTGTGGGTATACTAAGGATTTGCTTCTAGTGAAAGGCTTTCTTACATTCATTAGTCATAGAATTTCTGCCCATTATAAATTCCATGTTTCTTAACCAATAAACAGTACATATTAAATGGCAAAGTTTTCACTGATTCCTTACATTCAAAGAATCTCTGTGAACTGTTTTATTACGTGCAGCAAAGTTTAGCCTCTGACTATAAGCTACTATCCACTCCTTTCATTTAAAGCATTTCTTTCCAATACAAATTCTCTCATGTGTATTAAGGCTGTCCTTAAGCCTAAAGGCTTTCCCACATTGATTACATGAATATGGTTTTCCCTTAATATGGACTCTCTTATGTGAATCAAGGTTTCCCTTCCACCTGAAAACTTTCCCACATTCATTACATTGGTAGGGTTTTTCTCCAGTATGAATTCTTTCATGTTGCATAAGGTACGAGCTCCGAGTGAAGCCTTTCCCACATTCATTACATTTATAAGGTTTCTCTTCGGAATGACTTCTCTGATGTTTCAGAAGACCTGAACTGAACCTGAAGCCTTTCCCACAGTCAATACACTCAAAAGGTTTCTCTCCAGAATGAATTAGTTTATGTTCTTTAAGGCCAGAATTGGTGTAGAAGGCTTTTCCACATTCAATACATTCAAAGGGCTTCTTTCCAGTATGAAATACCTTATGCATTTTAAGTTGTCCTTGCTGTGTAAAGTCTTTGCCACATTCATTACATATGTAGGGTTTCTCTCCACTGTGGATTCGCTTATGTACGTAAAAATTTGCCTTAGAGCTGAAGGCTTTCCCACATTCATTACAGTTATAAGGTTTCTCTCCCGTATGAATTCTTTGATGTTCTATTAGATATTGTTTCCTGCAGTAAGCTTTCCCACATTCATTACATTTAAAGGGCTTTTTCCCAGTATGAATTATCTTGTGTATTTTAAGGTGTCTCTTTTGACTGTAGGCTTTCCCACATTCGTTACATTTATAGGGTTTCTCTCCAGTATGCATTTTTTCATGTTGGCCCAAAGAATGTTTCCGGTTGAAGGCTTTCCCACATTCATTACATTTATAGGGTTTCTCTCCAGTATGAATTCTTTGATGTTCTACTAAATATTGTTTACTACAATAAGCTCTCCCACATTCATTACATTCATAGGGATTCTTTCCAGTATGAGTTACCTTATGTATTTTAAGGTGTCTCTTCTGACCAAAGGCTTTCCCACATTCATTACATTTGAAGGGTTTCTCTCCAGTATGCATTTTTTCATGTTGGCCTAAAGAATGTTTCCGGTTAAAGGCTTTCCCACATTGGTTACATTTATAGGGTTTCTCTCCAGTATGAATTCTTTGATGTTCTATTAGATACTGTTTACTGCAATAAGCTCTCCCACATTCATTACATTCAAAAGGATTCTTTCCAGTATGCATTATCTTATGTATTTTAAGGTGTCTTGTTTGACCAAAGGCTTTCCCACATTCATTACATTTGTAGGGTTTTTCTCCAGTATGCATTTTTTCATGCTGGCCTAGGGAGTGTTTACGATTGAAGGTGTACCCACATTCATTACATTTATAGGGTTTCTCTCCAGTATGAATTCTTAGGTGTTCAGTTAAGTATTGTTTGCTGCAATAAGCTTTCCCACACTGATTACATTCAAAAGGCTTCTTTCCAGTATGAATTATATTATGTATTTTAAGATGTCTCTTCTGACTAAAGGCTGTTCCACATTCTTTACACTTATAAGGTTTCTCACCAGTATGAATTCTTTGATGTTCAATTAAATATTGTTTGCTGCAGTAAGCTTTTCCACACTGATTACATTCAAATGGTTTCTCTCCAGGATGAAGTCTTCCAATTATATTATATTCATGAAGAAAATCTAGAGGGAAAAGGTGTAAATGTTCAATATTGCCTTGATGTAAGTATAAGGAAAGCAAGACTTCAAAGTATAGGGCATAAGACTCTTGCAACAGAGTGGGCAATGTAATCAGTGGAGGAATTCCTTAAACTTCAAGGAACCATGATGTAATGTAATTTCACATGTACTGATGGGGGGGCGCGGAAGGGATGGGAAGGTCATCTGCTAAATGTCAGAGGAAGGAAAGTAGGGTTGGTTAGAAACTTCCTGCTGACGAGTATCAAGGTGGCCTGGCAATCTGCTGATAATGTTAGTTAGGGAAAGAATTACTAACTTATGTGCACATATAATCTGAGATGTACCAAACAAACTCCCAAGACTGGTCAAATGAGATGATTACTACCCAGTTCTAATGGTCTTTATAGGAACAAATGATGCTGCCAACATGATCCTAGAAAAGATAGCTAGAGATTATGAAGTCCTTGGAAAAAACTACCCAAGAAGGAGGGGAAAGAATGTATGTACCTAGAAACCTGGAACTCTAAAAAGGCTTTAAACTAAAGAGAGGAGATAAGGAAGAAAATGATTTCTGTGCATCTAAAAATCTAGACAACCCAGAGATATGTACAACACGGGAGGAAAAAAAGCAGTAAATATAGCCACTTAACTGAGACAAAATCCATCAATAAAGTGCATAGCTTTGGATGTCTCTATAAAAATGAATGGAGAGGTGAAGCCAAGGTGGTAGAGAAAAGGCAGTGACTCACCTGAGTTTCCCCAAAACCCCTCCAAAGACCTTTAAATAATGTCATAAAAAAATTCCTGGAGCAGCATAATCCAGAAAATGACAGGGTGAAATAATTTTCCACCCCAAGACAACTTAGAAGGTGGCATGAAAGGTCTGCCACAACTGAGTGAGAATGGCTCACAGTTCAGCACAGGCTGTGCCAGCATAGCCCTGACCCCAGCAAACCAGGAGCAGGTCTTGGTAGCCACTGAATAAGCAGTAGCTGCTTCTGGAGCTCTCAGCCCACAGACAGCAAGAGGGTCAAACAACTGATCAGGCAGAAGTCTCTTTGCTGGCACTGAGGCAGAATTCTGTTGCTTTGCCTATACTCAGATCTGGGTTGCAGTTCTGGGTGGCAGTCCCAGGACAAGTAGGAGCACTAGCACACCAAAGTTTGTGGTGATACTAGAACAGGGACCTTTGATACAGTTCCAGACCAAAGCACAGGCCAAGAGAGTAGTAAACACACTTCTCCTTAGATCATACCACCTTGGAGTAACTGAAAACTTATAGGTCCCTAGAAGTATCACTAAAAACAGCTGCACAAAACTCCTGAAGCTTAGAACAGTGTGCCCTCCATCCTAGAAGCAGACTCTACCTTTAAAAAAAGAGTTAAAAGTCAAGAAACAGACTGGGGAAATAAGCAAACAACAGAAAAAAAATCTGTCCATAAGAAAGTTATGATGGTATAACAGTAAGCACCTTGACACATCCAGGATAGTCTGCTAGCACAGGTTCTCAGGTCTGCTTTTCTAAAAGGAAAACAACTTTTGAGGAGGTCAACAATCTTCTTTAATTACATATACCAACAGAAAAAATACAAAGAAAACATACGCAGAGAAATAAAGACCAACAGACAGGACTTCTGTCTGACCATAAGCAATACATACATTACAGAACAACAGACAGATCCAGCTGTCTGACCATTACATACATACATAGTTACCAGAGAGAGAAGCACCAACATCTGCTTTTTCAAAGCCAGGGGGCTCCTTAATGGCTACCCAGAGTCTCATCTGGTACATGAACCTTCTTCCAAAGAAGCCCCCAAAGCAAAACCTCACCTCAGAGTATATATATACACTTTTCTGAGCCAGAGGGCAGGACCCTCTGACCCACTGCCTCAATTAACAAAACATATGAGAGCCTTCAAGCAAGCAAACCTCCCCATACATAAAATTTCCCTTTAAACTTGATCCTCCCCCAATGGGCGAGTGAGGCCTATTAATGGGTGGGGAAGAGCTTTAACTCCCATTAACATAAATTCCATTAACATTACATATGGTAACAAGGAAGATCAAAATATACACTCAGAAGAAGATAACAGAGTCAAAGGTTCATACAGCCAAAGCCTCCAAAAAAATATGCATCAGTCTCAGGCCACGGAAAAGCTCAAAAAGGATTTTGAAAATCAAGTAAGAGACATAGAGGAAAAATTGGGAAGAAAAATGAGAACAATGCAAGAAAATCATTAAAAATGAGTCAACAGTTTAGTAAAGAAGGCACAAAAACTACTGAAGAAAATAACACCTTAAAAACAGAGTAGGCCAATTGGTAAATGAGATACAAAAAGTCAATGAGGAGAAGAATGCCTTGAAAAGTACTAGTGGCCAAATAAAAAAGGAAATGTAAAAGCTCACTGAAGAAAGTTTGTTAAAAATTAAAACTGAGCAAATGGAAGCTAATGACTTTATGAGACATCAAGAAAAAATTAAACAAAACCAAAAGAATGAAAAAATAGAAGACAGTATGAAATATCGCATTTGGAAAAACCACCAACTTGGAAAACTGATCTAGGAGAAATAATTTTAAAATTACTGGACTACCTGAAAGCTATGATCAACAAAAGAGCCTAGACAACATCTTTCAAAAAATTATCAAGGGAAACTGCTCTGATATACTGGAATCAGGTAAAATGGAAATCAAAACAAATCCTAAAAGAGATCCCAAAATGAAAATGCCCAGGAATAATATAGCCAAACACTAGAGCTCACAGGTCAAGGAGAAAATATCGCAAGCAGCCAGAAAGAAACAATTCAAGTATTGCAGAGCCAGTCAGGATAACACAAGTTTTAGCCGCTTTTACATTAAAGGATCAGAGAGCCTGGAATATGATATTCCAATAGCAAAGGACGTATGATACAACTAAGAATCACCTAGGCAGCAAAACTGAGTATAACCCTTCAGGGGAAAAAATGTACATTCACTGATATAGAAGACTTTCAAGCATTCTTAATGAAAAGACCACAGCTGAATAGAAAATTTGACTTTCAAATACAATTCTAAAGAAAAGGATAAAAAGGTAAACAGGAAAGGGAAATCATAGGGACTTAATAAGGTTAAACTGTTTACTTTTTTACACGAAAAGATGATACTTATAACTCATCAGCTTTCTAAATATTAGGCAGTTAGAAGGAGTATATATAGACAGAAGGAACAAGTGTGTGTTGAATACAAAGGGATGATGTCTAAAAACAATAAAATTAAGGGATGAGAAAGGGAAAGGGAGAAAGGGGTAAACATCTCAAATCAATGAGATGAGAAAGTTTTTACAGTGGAAGAGGGGGGAGGTGGGAATCAGTGAGTGAAGTTACTCTCATCAGAATTGGCTGAAAGAGGGAATAGCATACACTCATTTTGGTATAGAAATCTATCTTACCTTACAGGGAAGTAGGAAGAAGAGGGGATAAGAAAAGGGGGAGGGTGGAAAGGAAGGGAAGACTAGAGGAGTCAATGGTGAGAAGCAAAACACATTTGAAGAGGGACAGGGTGAAAGGAAAAAGAGAAAAGAATAAATGGAGGAAATAGGATGGAGGGAAATACAGTTTATCGTAATTGTGAAAAAAAATTTTGAAGCAAATTTCTCTGATCAAGGGCTCATTTCTTGAATATGCCAATAACTAAGTCAAATTTATAAAAATAAGAGCCATTCTCTGATTGATAAATGATCAAAAACTAAGAAGTTTTCAGATGAAGTAATTAAAACTATCTACAATCATATGAAAACATGCTCTAAATTACTACTGGTAAGAGAAATGGAAATTAAACAATTCTGAGGTACTACCTCATACCTATTAGATTGACTAACAGGACAGAAAAGGAAAATGACAAATGTTAGAGGGAATATGGGGAAAATGAGACCATAATGCACTGTTGGTGGAGTTGTGAACTGATTCAACCATTCTACAGAGCAATCTGGAACTATACCCAAAGAGGTATAAAACCATGCATACTCTCTGACCTAGTAATACTACTACTGTTTCCAAAAAGAAATAAAAAACAAAAAGGAAAAAAACCTCTATGTACAAAAATATTTATAGCAGCTCTTTTCTGGCAGCTAAGAATTGGAAATTGAGGGAATATCCATGAATTGGGGAATGGTGAAAAGTTATGGTATACGATTATGATGGAATACTACTGTGTGGTAAGATATGATGAGCAAGATGCTTTCAGAAAAACCTGTAAAGACTTAAATGAGCTGACAAAAAGTAAAATATACTGTGTACAGTAACAGTAATATTATAAGATAGTCAGCTATGAATGACTTATCTGTTCTCAGAAATACAATGATCCAAGACAACTCTCAAGGGCTTTTGATCAAAAATGCTATCCATCCCCAGACACAGAACTGATGGTGTCTGAATAAAGATTGAAGCACACTTTTTTTTACTTTATTTTTCTTGAGGGGTTTTCTTTTTAGGCCTATGTTTTCTTTTACAACACGACTAATATGGAAATATGACTTAACCCATGTATAACCTATATCAAATTGCTTGGCTTCTCAATGACGGATTGAGAAGGGAGGAAGGGGGAGAATTTGGAACTCAAACATTTAAAAACAAATGATAAAATTTTATTTTTTAAATAAATAAAAAATGTTATTTAAAAACTGAATATACAAAGTATGAGTAATAAGCAAAGGAACAAGAGAACCTGATACAAAAAGATAAATTTGACCTTATAATTCAAATATCAATTTTTTTTCAAAAACTGAGAGTCAAGTTTCCAAATTACAAGCCAGTAAACTTGCCTACAATTTCTGCAGAAATTCTAAAAGAGATGCTTTGGAAAATCTGGAAAAATCTGGAAAAAGAAGCAGTGACAGTAAAGAGGAAGCATAATGTATCAACAACATATCATGGATGACTAAACTATTTTCCTGTTTGACAGTTATATGATCAATGACAAGCAGCAGAGAATGATGTTTGGAAGTGGGAAAGCATATGTGTAGCACAGTCTCAGAATTAGGAAGACAGATTTGAACTCTGCCTCTGATTTACTGGCTATAAGAGGATCCCGGGCAAGACACTTGGCCTCTCGCTGCTCCAAGAAGCTTGGAGTCTACGTCATGGAAGAGTTGCCAAAAAGTTAACAAAACAAAAAAAAAACACAAATTATCAAATTCATCTGAAATATCCATTAACAGCCACTATCATTAACTACGAATTTCCTTGAAATATTAGATGACAAAATGAGACCATCATAATTACCAAGACATGTAAAAACTAAGCTTTCATTTTGCCAAAAATAAGGTAAGTTTATCATTTACAAAAATTCCTATCTACATACATAAAAAGCCTTGAAAGCAGAATTTTATAACCTGTGTAATATCTTCCAAACAAAAAGTTTCAGTCAGTCTTCAGACCATTTGCTAAAAATATGAAAATGCAAAGTCTGAATAGTTTACAATGGCAACTGACTGACATCCTGGCTTTTCCATGAATAAGACCCTCCACCTCTCAGCTTTGGGCATTCTCCTTGGCTATCCTCCATGCATGGAATGTTCTCCCTTCTCTGCTTTGACCACTGACTTCCCTGGCTTCCTTTAAGTCTTGACTAAAATCCCATCTTCCTCAACTCCTTTTAATTTCAGAGCCTTTTCTTTGTTCATTATTTCTTATGCATGCTGTATATAGCTTGTGTGTGTATATGTATATATGTGAATGTGTATACACATGCGCACATATGTATGTGTTGTGTGTGCATGTATGTGTGTATATACATATACAGACACACATCGTGTATGGGTGTGGGTGTACATTTATCTGTCTGTCCCATTAAATTGTTAGTCCTTGAGGGCTTCCTGTGTTCCCAGGCCTTAGCCCAGTGCCTGGAACATAGTAGCTGTTAATAAATGTTTATTGACTGATGGAATAACATCAGAGAAGATGGAAAATGGCTAGCCAATTTTCAGTGATAAACCTTTGCAAAAATGGATGGATGAGACAGAAAAATGGGTATCATTATTTGGTAAGTACCTAGACACAGTTCTCTTTCGGTTTTGTGAGGTAGCTTTTTTTCACCAGTGACAATCATTCAATTCAAAGTACAAAATCATGTGGACTTAGAACTAGATCTTTGTTCAAGTTGCTGCATCACAAAGGGTTAAACCAGGATTTTCAAAATGAAATGAGAGATAATCATACTGCTTTCATTCTTAAACTTATTAAAAATAAATAATTGTTAAGATAGAATGGTGAATTCAACCTAAATGTCACTATATTTATGATACAGAAATTTAAAAGTCTACACTTGGGTTACACATACGAGATGAAGGAGATATAGCCCCACAAAAAAGTTCGCTGAAGTAAAAATCGAGGGATTTTGATGCACTCCAAGAGAAAACTGCATCAAGAGTCCAAAACGGCAACCCAAATCACTAAGGAGATGTCAGTTACATGAAAAGGCTTAGGGTCCAGAACATGGAAGTTTATGGCCCCATTGTAACTCCCTGTTGACAAAAACGAAACTGGAATAGTATGTTCAGTTCTGAGGAAGACAGTTTAGGAAGTCCACTGCTAAGCTGGAGAGTATTCAAAGAAGGTCATTCAGGATGGGGAAGCATCCCAAGATCATGCCCAGTGAGGATTAGGAAAAAGCTGTGGATGCTTAGCTCAGATGAGAAGCCTCAGGAGGATATGACAGCTAACCTTAAATACTGGAAGGATGAGGCATCTGTGGATAATCTGCACCAGCCTGGTCTCCTCTTTCCTTGAGAATGTTCCAGTACAGAACGTTTGTCATTATGCATCCTCAGTCTGGGAAGAGTAAGCTCCCGGGCTGCCAATGGGAGGGAAAGACACTACTTTGCTACTTTAAGAGTCAGTGAGTAGAATGTTGAGTATCATCCAATATGGAATTAAAATCTAAGAAAATGATAGAGATCATTGTGCATGAGCAGAACTCATTGCTGATGGAGGTCAGCAGGCAGACAAGGTAACCAAAGTGACAGAGGTAAGAGGATGGAGAAAGAAGGATCCAAGAGAAGCAGGCATGGTCCTGAATCCAGGTTCTTATCATCTCACACTGAACTGATGTTACTTCCAGGTTACTTCCCCTTCCAATCAACCCTCTACAAAACTAATCTTTATCTTCCTCAAAACATTAATTTCAAAGTATTTCCCTGCTCAAAACCCGCTGTTTCCCCCTCCTGTTGAACCCCCAGGCTTCGTAATATCGAAAGGCTCCCCTCCCAGTCAAGTCATCTTTATTCCCAGGGAGGCTACACTAACCCTCCATGCCTTTCTCCTGCAGTCTTCCCTCCAAGAAACTCCCCCCAGCTCACTTACTCAAATCCAAAGAGGACTCCAAGACCATGTGCCTGTTTTTGGATATATCATTCCCTAATCACTCAACTTGTTTCAATGAATGTATATTAAGCATCTACTCTGTAAGGCACAGTACTAGGCACTTAAGAAACAACAGGAAATGCTGAGAATACATCAATGACATCTCTAGTTTGGAGAAAAGAATTTCAGATTAAATTTCCTAGAGGAAGGTATCCTCAGGTAAAATTTGGCATTGATGGAAAAGTCAAGGTTTGAATGGTACATTTCGTTTAATGATTACCATTTAATCAGGAACTAGAACATGTATAGAAAGGCAGGTAAGTCACTTAAGACTTGCCTCAAAAGATGTTCCTTGGCCAAAGTGAAACTGTAATCGTATTTGAAACATGGTTATTGGAACTTGCCATTTTTTGATGCTATGGGACTATTAAGTGACTGTTCTGAGTCTAATTCCAGGTATGGGTAGCAAGAAAGGCAGTCTGAGCTTCCAGTCCATGATGCCAGTAAGCCTGTGAGATGCTGGTATGAACTGAAAAAGGGGATCTCACAGGAAGGGTGGGAGAGCAGCTGTTCAGCCTGGGCTGAGGTGGGATTCTCCTGACTCAATTTCCCCACTGACACCTGGCAGACTTTAACCCCGACTGAATGCAAGTGGATAGTCTAATCCTGCCTGGGGTTGACATGAAGTTGGGGAGATATTGTATCTCTCCAATGTCCTTACTACTGGTGGCAATTTCCTACAGTCAAAAGGTTTGTAAGCTTAATACCAGATCTATTCAAATATAGATATGGGTAGGGGAACATCTGAGGTTAAGTCTAAAATTAAGCTATTAGGCACAGGACTTCAGACCAACAGCAATAAGTTAGGGTCCTTTCATTCTTAGTTAATACTGTGGAAACAATTAGGTCAAGAGCTTGTGAAGTTAGCAACATAAGTGTTATTTGTGCTTCAGTTGGTTAATGTTTAAAAAATTCTTTTGTGGTCCATATTGTAAATGCTTTAAAAAGAAGTATCACCTGACCAAAAGTTGGAATTGCTTTATCTGTTATAAACTGTGTTAAAAAGAAATAATAAAAATAATAATGAAAAAGAAAGAAACAACAGGAAAAACTGAAATCGTCCCTCTGCTCAAAAGTCTTTCGTTCTACTGTGGTGAGAGATCAATGAATTGTAAAATGGGTTGAGTGAGGAGGGTACCTTAAAGCACAGATAGGTGAAGCAGTGGATGGAGTTCAAATCCAGCCTCAGATACTAGCTGTGTGACCCTGGGCCAACCACTTCACCCTGTTGGCCTCAATTTCCTCATCGTAATATGAGCGGGAGAGGGAAATGGCAAACCACTCCAGTACCTTTGTCAAGAAAACCCCAAGTCGGGGCATACAGAGTCAGACATGACTGAAAAATAATTGAAGAACAAGTGCCTTCACAGATGAAGGAGGAAGCAAAGACACTTTGGGGCTCTGTGTAAATGATACCTGAGCTAAAAATTAAAAAACATAAGGATTCTAAGGGGCAGAGATGAAGAGGAAATGTCTACCCAGCAGGGGCTAAAGGCAAAGTAGGTTCTAGCAAGGGGCAATAGGGCCATCTGGCTAGAACACAGAATTCAAGATGGGATATAATGTGAAACCACAACAGAAAGGAGAAATCAGATTATGGAGGTCTTTAAAAGCCAGGTGAGGAAACCATGTTTTACCCTAAAAGGAATCAGGAACCAACTAAAGGCCTCTGAACAAGGGAGTGACATGGTTAACTCTGTCATCAGGTCACTGCTGTGGTAGGTGGAGCCTGGACTAAAAGGTGAAGGAGTGGAAAGAGGGAGACCAATGAGGCAGAATATTCTTCAGCAAGTGATCAAGGGTCTTGTAAGCAAAGGCAAGAGAAGTTTTGGAGACAGAATTGGCAACTCACTGACAGCAGGGGGCTAACAGAGAAACAGGGTCAGGGGTGACACTGAGATTACAAATCTGGGCCAAAGTGAAAAGGACAGTAGTGGCCTTGCCAGAAACAGATCTGTTTATTTGGAAAGGTGGACATATTAACTCAGAGAGGTTGACCAACAACCAACAGGCAGATGCAGATGTTCAGGGGACTGGAGCTGAGAAGAGATGAAACGGGAACATGGATCCGGGAGCTAATAAATAAGTTGGTCAAAAAACATTTAAATGCCTACTCTGTGCCAAGCTCTGATTTTATAGAAAGTGAATCAATGAGATATAAGGAAATCATGAAGGTGGAGAGTACAGAGAGGAGAGAAAGGACAAGCAAAGCCTCAACACTGGAGGAGTTCTCTGAAGAACAGAGAGAAAGAAGTGCTTGAAGGGACACACAAAATGGATAAGAAAGCATTTGGGAGCCAAAGGAGATAAAAACACAGCCATGAGATAGTTCTACATATAGAAGGGGACTCAGATAGTAAAGTCTCAAGAAAGGAAATCATAGCATCTCAGATATGGACGTGATCCAACAGGACCTCAACATGAGCCCTGCCTACGCCTGAGGAAGTCTCCCCTAAAACAAGCCTGAAAGGCAGTCATCCAGGCATCACCTGGAGACCTCAAATGAGGGGTAGCCTTGCTACCTCTGGTGGCAGACTAGTATACTCTCAGATACTTGGTTATTGGGAAACTTTTCCGTACATCAGGCCAGATCTTGTACCCAACCAAGGAACACAGGCTCCACAGCATTGCTGAGCAGTGGTCAACTAGAATCTGTCTGAAGGTCTCCACTGAGGGAGAAACCACGCTCTCCTGACTCAATGCACCACTTACAGGTGGGCTCTCGTTAATGGAGATCATCCTTCCAACAAAACGAAAAGTGTTTCTTGGCAATGTTCATTCTCTATTCCATGCTCTTTTCCTTCTGTGGCCAAGGAGAATGGATTTGAGCCCCCTTCCGTAGGATGGTCCTTCAAATATTTGGAAGCAATTATCATGTGCCCTACAAAGTCTTCTCTCCTTTGAGAGAGACAAACTCAATTCATTCTGCCAATCAGGTCTCTCACCAATTATGCTGCCACTCTTCTAATTTGTGGGAATGACACTCAAATCACCTGACACGAAAGGACAAGTGAAGAACGGAGACAAGGACTATCACAGTCCCAGAGTTGGACAGGTTCCCCAGAAGGTCCAATCTGTAGCCAACCAAAAGTCCCCTCAACCAACAAATGTCATTGAGGGTCAAAGTTAAGAAAGAGGATAAGGAGAGAAAATATCTTTTAATTTTAGGTAGCGGTAAGAGAAGTATCATGGTATAGGGGGTAGGTTCTAGACTCAGAAATAGAAGGATGAGGTTTGAGTCCATCCTTCCACTACTAGCCTAGGGGTCATTGGCAAATTGAAACCTCATTGAGCCTTACTCAGTCTCTTCATCTACATCTAAAAATGGGATAGCAATTTTTATTACCCACCTCAAATAGTAAAAAAGCATTTGGTAAGTCCTAAGGTACCATTAGTTTATAATAGCAGGATTAAGGAAGTCTGTGGTGAATGACAGAAGCTTGGCCACTGCCCCCAGCCCCAAAGTACTAACTTCCTCATGTGCCTAAGATAGCAGGTGAGGACATGACCTCCACCACATCCATCCAGTTTTAGATATACCACAAGAAGCAGCCATGAAAGCAGCAGGACGCTGGTCACTAAACCACAGAAGGGACTTCTCTAAGTGGATGGCTGCACAGTAATAGCAAAAACTAGAATATCATTACCAAACATTAATATTCCCGAGTGGGCTTTTCTGTATATATTCTGATAATCACACGCACAGGTCCACCAAGGCATATTAGCAAACTCTTCCTGTATTTTAAAATTCATATATTGTGTTACACTAATAGCATCATTTGCTCTATAAAAATCCTTGTCATGCTTTGCTAGACTGCTGGTTCCTTTCTAGCCTGATGACAGCATAATCCTCAATAAATGCTTTTGCTTGATTTGGAGATGGTCTGAGTCTGTGAATTTTTTCAAGACAATATGCAACACATTTCTTGCTATCCCAACAGTAACCTTAATAATAATTTTCCATGAAGCAGAGGGAAGAAACAGTAGACTTCAACATTTTAAGAAAGAAAGAGGCTGGAGGAAATGAAGAATGAGAATCATTAGTTTGCAGGATTTGGGCAAAGAACGCAGCTGAAATGGCCGGTAGATAAAACAAGCACTAGGAACAACCAAGGGGCTTGAGCTTCTCAGTATAGGTGAGACTCATCTACCATCTGAGACAGATGGAAAGGACTGTTTGAAGAGGGAGGCATTATAGGGGAGAAAACTATCACAAGAAGAGGCAGGAAAAGATGAGATCTTAAGAAGAGGGAGGAGGGAGGGCATCAGAAAAAAGCCACTGCTCCCAATCATCCACCTCTCTGGTTTCTTAATCCCACTCACCTACAAAAATGCTTCCTGGAACTTTTCCCTCTGGCAACTCCAGTGATTCTCTTCTCTCCGAATAGGAAATCACAGGTGCACTGGATTCACTGAGTGCTGCTCATAGAAAAATAATAGGAAAAGGAAGAACAGAGACACATCTCAGAAGTCACTCTTATTCTTTCTCTTTCATTTTATAGAACATGTACATCAAGGAAGGACCTTGGAAGGATGCTCTGGGTTGTGTTCCCATCAAGCATGAGGGGGAATGAGTAATAAGGTCTGATTTAGGTTCCAAGAAAATACATTCACTTTAATACAATCCCTGCCAGGAGGCTAGGAACTTTTCAAGGGGCTACATTAGAACTTGAGTGCAGAATCTGCAACCAGGACAAACCAGGTAGAGAAGTTGTGGCCTCAGAAAAGCTGCTGATTTCCAAATGTACAAAGCAAACACCCTTCAACTGGAGAGAGTGAGTAGAAATACTATGTCTCTTTACACTAAAAGACTTTGGAATATTTCCATATTAGACACACTCAGTGAGTATCCCTGCACATCAAGTCAAAGCAAAGCACTTGCAAAACGCCACAACTTTGAGGCACTGAGAATGCAAAGATGCTTCCAATGGCCCAATGATTCACGAGAAAGAAGCTGTTCTTACCTAGGAACACAAAGTTCTCATAGTTCTCCAGCATCACGTCCCTGTACAGGTCTTTCTGATCTGGCTCCAACAACCCCCATTCTTCCCAGGTGAAGTCTACGGCCACGTCTTGAAACGTCAGTGGTTTCTGAAAGATTAGAACATGCTCCTGTTCATCCAGGGACCAGTCCTCACACAGCAAAGGAGGAAAAGATAAAGCCAGCAGAGCCCAGAGGGAGCCATTCTCATGGCAATGAGAGCCTATACTGCTCCCATCAAGGACTGATGTCTGGAAAACCTACTGACCATGTTACTTGCTCTAGATTAGTCTCTGTGTACGTTGTAAATCACTACTGTTCCAGGGTCAACTTTACAAATAATTTCCTACACTGAACCCAAGCAAAACATGCATTTCCACTCTTTAAAATCACATAGCTTTCTATATTATACACATCACATCCCTCATTCTCCACTGCTGATCACCAGAGTATTATTCCTCTGAAGGCAGGCGACAAGGGGAATATGTTAGGGAATAAATATCTTTCTCCCTCTTTCTATTTCTCTCTCTGCCCCTCCCTCTTTCTGTCTTTTTCTTTCTCCCTCCTCTCTCTTCCTCCCTCTCCCCACCCCACTCCTCCAATTAATATAAAGCCTGCTCTCTCCCAAGCTATTATTCTCTTAATTTCCAAGTATCAATAACATAAAAATGCATTAGTACAAGAGAATTGTGAGGAGGAAATTAGTGTTGAAGACTAGAATGTAGCCATACTATCATGCCCACTCCATAAAGTAGCACTTCTACAACTATAGGGCACTGAACTGGACTGTGACTCCTGGAAATGGTCTAAAATAGATCATTACAGAGACAATTAGCAAAACTGCAATTACAAAAAGCTAGCACAGACTTGGAAACACTTAAAAGTTTTGCTCAGTTCAATGGCCAACCACGATTCCAAAGGCCCAATGGTGAAGTGTGTCATGTCAAAGAAGGGTGGGCCCAAGACACAGAATAAGACAGGTTTTCTGATACAATCAATGTGTACATCTGTTTTCTTCAACTATGCATAATCTTTATAAGAGCTTTGGGTTTGTTCTTTTTTTTTCCCTCAGTGGAAGTGAAAAGGAAAGAGAAGTAGAATAGAAATAGGTAGCAAAAGACAGAGGCAAAGAAAAGTGGGACATTAGGACATTTAAAAAAAAAGTGCAGTGGAAAACAGAAAGGCCAGAAAAATATCACAGACAAAGCTCAGAAAACTGTAAGTTGAACAAACTGTATTTAAATTTAAGTTTGAATTTAATATGATTGAAACAAAAATTAAGATATATACATAATCAAGATTCACAGTTCTAGGTGACTAGGTAACTCTCTTTCCGTTCTTCTAGGTAAATGGAAATCCCCTTTTTACAGAGTTTATAAATTTCAGAATAACTTTTTTTTTAAAAAAAGGAAACTGGCCCTCAAAATCAAAACGAAAAAGAGACAAAAGAGCCAGCCTGACTTTATTAGGCTTTGGGAGCATCAAGTCATGCCAGACTAATCTCATTTCCTTTTATGACAGGATTACTAAATTACTGGATGAAGGGGAGGCTGCAGGCAGAGTTGACTTGTATTTTCTCAAAAACTTTTGATAAAGTATCTCATCCTATACTGTGGAAAAAATATAGATATCATTAGATGATAATCCAATCAGATGGAATGAGAACCAGCTGGATAGCCAGACTCAAAGATGAAATGCCAATGATTCCATGTCAAGTTAGTGGGAGGTCTCCAGTGGAAGACCCAAGAGATCAGTGCTTGGCCTTGTGCTGCTCAGGCTATTTGAACATTTTTATCATTGGCTTGAATAAAGGCACCTATGCTCATCAAATATGCATGGTGAAGGGGGAAAGGGGGGTGAACAAGGCTACCACAACAGATAACAGATTTGAGATACAAAGGATCTTGACTAACTAGAACAGAGGTGGGGAACCTGTGGCCTTGAGGCCAGATGTGTGGCATACCTGAGGATCTAGAAGGCCACAAGTGGCCTAGAGGTTGCAGGTTTCCCACCCCTGGACTAGAACATTGGTGTCAAACCCATACTGAAATGGGGCCACTGAGTCTTGCATAATGATTCTTGTGGTCACATATTGACTCACAAAATCACATATAAACATTATCTACGTTCTAATGTATTTTTATTTATTTTGTTAAATGTTTTCCAATTATATTTTAACCTAGTTCCAGCCATCCTGGGCAATGCTACCACTGGTTTGACAGCTCTGAACTAGAACACTAGGCTGAATCCAATAAGATAAGAATTCAACAGGAACAAATGTAAACTATTGTACTTGGGTACAAAGCAACAACTTCACAATTATAAGATGCCCCCTTGATTAGACAACAGTTGTTAAGAAAAAATACCTGGAGGATCAAAGGTGACATGGCAGCCCAAAACCCTAATGCAATCTTGAGCTGCAGTAAGAAGGATGCAATATTTGGGACAGGGGACAGGACAGTCCCACTCTACTCTCCCCTAGTCAGATCTCATCAGGAATGATGCCTTCACTTCGGGGTTGCATGTTTTTTTAAGGACACTGATAGGCCAGAGAGTGTCCAAAAAAAGGCAAAAAGATGTAGAAGGGGCTTGTGTCCATGCTGCATGAAGTTAAGTTCAAGGAACTGGGGGTTTAGCCTGGAGAAGAGAAGATTCAGGAGGTCCAGAGAGCTGTCTTCAAGTACTTAAAGGACTGCCAAGATGGAGAAGGGACTAGGCTTCATTTGGCCAGCAAGAGCAGTCAGCAGCATATACTGGGCAGAAGTTTCAAAGAAGTAAATTTCAGCTTGGCTAATAAAAGATTCCCTACAGTCAGATCAATCTAAAAGTGAAAAGAGAGCCCCCCCTTCTTGGAGATCTTCAGGTAATGGCTGGACGGCCACTGGTTGGGTATGTCACAGGAGGAATTCATTTCTGGCACAGCTAGAACAGAAAGTCCATTCCAGTTCTCACACTCTGTGATTCCATGCAATCCAAGAGATCCTCCTTAACCTATCTGGCCAGTTATGCTAATTGGCTCTTAGGGAAAAATTAAAATATAAAGGCTTTGGCCCACGTTCTGCAAGCGGCCTTTCCCGATCCCCTTTATAACAAGTACCTTCCCTTAGCAATGGTCTTCCACCTATTCTCACGGACACAATTATTTCTGTGCACATCTTGTCCCCCCATCAGATGCTTGTGCCTTTCCTTGTATCTCTAGCCCTTAGCAAGTGTTAACTAAATGCTTTCTCACTTCCAAATCCTGCCTACTGCTGCCCCTTTTACTTGGAAAGTTCTTCAACACCCTCTCTAATTATTTATTATCAATCTTTATATATATCCTTCAACCCCAATTTAATTCTATTTCCTCCAGGAAGCCAAGTCCTACATCTCCCTTCTCTGAAATCACAACTTCATTTGTACCACTGCTTTGGACATGTAACTACTTCCTTAAAGCATTACCTTGTAACTGGAGGCAAGACTGATTAGGTATACTCTGTTCGTGTTGTCCTATTAAAAGAAGCAACACAATTTAACAAGACTGAACATACAGTATCATTTGAACAACTATCCTTCAAAAGCCTAACCTTCAAAAACAGTTTAAAAAGTGGAGCTCCCTTCCCTCTTGTCAGAGAGGGAGGGACTACAGGTGTGGAATATCCCATATATACTGTCAGACAAAGTGGGTATAGTGCTTAATTTTGCTAAACTTTTTTCTTTATTTTTTCTGGTTATGATACTAGGGGTGAATGCTGGGTATGAAGGGGAGGAAATTGAAAGTGATATAAAAAACACATCAATAAAAACCAGGATTAAAAAAAGAAGGGTTTTCTTGGTAAAGATATTGGAGTGGTTTGCCATTTCCTTCTCCAGATCATTTTACACATGAGGAAACAGAGGCAAACAGGATTAAGTGATTTGCCCATATACATATACATACATACTATATATGATGTGTGTATATATATATATATATGTGTGTATATATATATATAATATACACACACGCACATATATATATAATTATACATAAAATTATATAGAATATATTATATATATTGTGGGGCAGCTAGGTGACGCACTGGATAAAATGCTGGGCCTAGTCAGGAAGATTCATCGTATCTGGCCTCAGACACCTTCTAGCTATGAGACCCTGGGCAAGTTACTTCAAGTAACTTCAAAGTCTGCTGGTGAGCTTGAGAAAGAAGCGTCAGTTCTGTGCACCTCAGATAACTCAGGTGGCTGGACCACATGATCCAAAGATAACTCTCAACCCCAACAATGCAGGAGCTCCCGGAGTTGTACCACGGGTGTAAGGATAGGCAGAGTCTACTGGGAAATTATAACTGATGCTCAAATCCCTGGATGTGACTTAGTTTAGAAGCAGAGGAAAAGAGAAAGAAGCATCCACACTTTTATGAATGAAAGGGCATTTTGGAGGAGAAAAGAAAAAAATAACTCACTTGAAACGTGGATGTGAGGATCTCAGAAGTCATTCTCATCTCCACCTTGAATGTTACTTCTTGGCCAGAGTCCTGAAAAGAAAGAACTAGGAGAGGAAAAGGAAATTATGCAGGAGACCACTTCTGCCCTGCAGGTGCCAAACTTTGCAGGACAGCATGGTCTACATACTATCAGGATACACACCAACAGCCACTGGCCAATAGATAAGCAGTCGAAGGCTATCAACAGTTTTAAAAAGAATTTCAAAACATATTTGAACACATGAAAACATGCTCTACTCAGCATAAGAGAAATGCATATTATATAAAACAACTCTGGGGTTCCATTCCACACCATGACAACTGACAAAGATGGCAAAATGTAGAACAGTCAAGGGAGGAGCAGCTGTGGGAAGAGACCACTGCTATGCACAGTAAATAGAAGCGGTCTAGCCATTGTGGATTTGCATATGTAATTATACAAGAAGAAGAACTCTACGGCCCCTGCCCTATGACCCTATGACCAAGAAATCCATCTACGGCTGGTATATCCAGGAAGTCCAAGCAGAAAAAAGGTCTGATGTCTATAAAAATATTCACGGTAGCACTCTGTAGTTCCAAAGGACTGGAAAACAAAGGGGTACCCATGCATGGGGAAAATGACTAAAAACACTGTAAACTGAATGAATTCATGGAATTAATCTTATTATATATGAATTATATATTAATATAAAATACTACTGCACAATAATAAAATATAGCTAAGGTTCACATGATACTTTGAAGTTTACAAAACACTGCCTATTTTTTCGTTTGATACTCATAACAATCTTGGGAGGTAGCTATTATTATCCCCATTTTACAGATGAGGAAACTGAGGCTGCAACAGTCAGCTAGGTGGCAAGGTGGATAGCATCAGACACGGAGACAAGAAGACCTGACTTTGAAGCTTGCCTCGTGCACTTACCACCTCTGCAGCCCTGGACTTACCATCTCTATGCCTCAGTTTGCTAATCTGACAAGAAAATGAACTTTGAAAGGCTTAATAACCGATCACTGCAATAACCAACTGCTATTCCTGAGAACCGAAGATGAAGCACCTGAAAGAGGTGTGGATGCAATCAAGGTGAAGAATGAGACCCATGTTTTCAAACCCAGAGTGTGGGTTTGTCTTGCTTGATGATGTGTTATTTGTTGGAATGGTTTTGTTTTGCTTGTTCTTTAATCTTGGAGAAGAAAGTTTAAGAAAAGGGTACTAGCAATAAGGTTAAAAAAAAAATTAAGTAAAGTTTTTGTATTTTTTTAATGCACACAAAAAAAGACCAGAAGAAGATACACATAAACAAGATGTTTTTAAAAAGTTACGTTAGAATTTGGATCTCAAAAAAATTTTTTTAAATAAATAATAAAAAAGTTGAATTATATATATATAATGTTGATTATATAAGCATGTATTATTTATTATATATAATACATAATGTTGAATATAAAAGTTGAATATATTATATAAAGAGACAAAATGTATATAACATTTATGATTTCATTACAACCCTTTTTCTTTGTATATGGAAATGCTGAGAGTGAGAGTGTGAGTGTGAGTGTGAGTGTGAGTGTGAGTGTGAGTGTGAGTGTGTGTGTGTGTGTGTGTGTATGTTAAGTTCAGAATTTTCAAAAAGACAAAAAACTGCTGGGAAAAACTGTAAATCAAGTCTGGCAGAAATGGGATATAAAGCAACATTTCACAACACAGAAGAAAAACAAATTAAAGAAGAATTGAAGGAGATACCCTTTCCCAACAATGGCTCAGGAAGGAATTATGTTCCCTGACTTTTATAGACGTCTTTTCCCTTTCATTTCCCAATAAATCCCTTCCCCATCTCCAGCAGTACCAGCCCAGGCATCCAGTTTCTCTTGTCTGCCTGACTGGGCCCCCCCATCTCATCCTCGAGCCCAGACACTTCTCCCCCACTTTCTGTCTTGTCCAGTGCCCTGCTCTCCTTCCCTTGGACTGCATCCAGCTCAGTGCCTAGGCCCCACAAATCTCCAGACCCAACATCCAAAGCTGCAAAACAAGGTCCACCCATTCCCCACCTGGGGAAGAGATCTTTGACCTCTCTTCCTACAAAACTCAGCCCCAACACCACCTTCTTTCCACCTGATCCTAAGCTTTGGACGCCTTTCTCCTTTCTCCAAAACTACATTGTGTTTATCCTATGTGCATCTGTACTTATCCATGGAGGTGCAATCTCCCTTCCCCTTACAACCCTGGGCTAGGAGGCCGTAAGACTGGAGTTTGGATATAGTTGTGACAGCAAAATTTAAGTTTCCACAGTAAGTTCATTGATGAACTCACTGAGAATAAGAAGACAATAATAATAAATTTATAACTTAAGTAATAAATAAATCATAATAAAGATAATAGACAGTAAGGCCAGCAGACTGCAGGTGGACTCAACCAATCAAAGACAGACAGTGACCTTCTGAGAATTACAAAGCGTCTGCTAAAGTAACCCAAGGTACAGCTGGCGGAACGGGCCAAGGACAATGACCTAGAGTTACCTGGAGAAGGTTTTTCTTCACTGTGTCTGTTTCATGAACCTCATGCATCTGAGCAGACACCGCCCCCCCCCCATAAAAAACCTCCACTTTTTGGTCACGGGTCCCATGTTAAAGCGTGTTTGGGAGGGGGTTCCCTAACGGGCAGGCAGAGAAGAGGGTGACCTAATGGTGTCCTGGTGGGAGGATCTGTCACCTCCCTTTTGCATTCCGTGGGTGGAGCTGCTTTAGCCAGTGTTCAGTTCCTCCGGACTCTACGGTAATCAATTCTCGTCCACACCGTATTAGCGTCAAGTGCTTCTAACACAGACACCTCCGTGGGCATGGGACCTGGACCCAAGCCCCAGAAGCCGGACCATGCCCACCTGAGGTACCTGCCAACCCCAGCCCATGATCCTTTTAACTGGGTCTCTCCACCCGGACCTTCCCGTGGTCTTCCTGTATAAAGCGTCCCTCCAGCTCAGATTCCCCAAACCTGGGCAAAATCGCGGCTTTGACTGGAGGGCCTGGGGGGCCGAATTCTTTCCAGGTGGACTCCCGCCTGCACCCCTAGACCTCACCAGTTCTAACTGTGTGAGGCAGGGGAGGGCGAGCGGGCCCTGGAGGCAGGAGGACCTGAGTTCAACCCAGCCTCAGGCACTTCCCGGCTGGGGGACCCTGGGTGATTCACCTAACCCTGTTTGCCTCAGTTTCCACCTCTGTAAAAGTGAGCTGGAGAAAGAGAAGCTAAGCGCTCCAGGATCTCTGCCGAGAAGACCCCCAATGGAAGCATGGCTGAACACCTGCGGGGAGCCACCTGACTTCTGCCTACCTCAGTTTACTCCGCTGTAAAATGGAGGTGATAACGGCAGTTAGTCGTAGTGAGAATCGATCGAGGTGATATGCGAGGGGTGCCTGGTACACAGCAGGCACTGTACGCATGCTCGTTTTCTTTGCCTTTTTTCACTCGGGCCCCCGGGGTCCCTCTCGGTTCCCGGCCAGAACTGGACTGTGGCGATCTGGGAAGGGGGCCGGGGTCCAGCCTCCGAGGCCTGCAGGGCTCAAGCCCCTCGCCAGCCACCCCCTCAATCCCCGGGCGGCCGCTCGCCCCCAGACTCCCGTGCCTTTGTTCCGGCCGTGTCCCCTGCCTGGAACAGGGCGCCCTCCCTGCTCCGGCCTTCGGAGGAAGCTGAACTTCCCGGTCCCGACTCCCCCTCCCCCCGGAGGTGACTGGCAGGGGCAGGATCCGAACCCACGGCCTCCGCTCTTTGCACACCACCCTCGCCGCTGACCGACCAGAAAACTGAGGAACAGGCCTGCCTCCCCCTCAGCACCCGCCCCCGCCTCTGCAGCGGACCCCCCCACCCACTCCCACCCACCCGCGCACGCTCGCGACCCCCACTCACCTGCGGCTCCGCAGGCGTGAAGCAGAGCGCACACCGGAAGGACTGGAACCCCACGGGCTGCTCCACGTTGAACTCTGAACCACAACTCCCGAAATGCCTCCGGGATCCGGAAGCAGTCGGAATGAACTTCCGGGGCTTCCCCTCCGTCGGGCGATGGACTCTAGGAATCCGGGGTCTCAGCCTAACACTGTACCGCAGCCCGAAGGATTGTGGGAAACGTAGTCTACGGGCTACTTCCCCCCCACCCCCGCCATAAGGCGTTTTAAATATTTTGTGTGTTTAAATTAAATGTTATATTTTTAATGAACAAAAATCACTTTTCTCGCTCGTCTACCATCTATCCCAATTGAGTAAACAAAAAAAAATAAATTTAAAAAATTCTTGTAAGAAACAGGTAGCTTATATTAAAGCATAACAAACTCCCTTTGTTAGCATTGTGCAAAATTACATCTCAAAAAAAAATAAGTCTGTCTGCGTTCGTCCTTCGTTGCCGAAGAAGAACATGCCATCAGAGAAATGATGACATGACTTGCATTTGACTTTGTTTTGAGGGAGGGAGGGCTGTGCAGAGCCATCTGAATCCAGTGACCAGATATTCATCAGGAGGAAGCAATCGGGGTTAAGTGACTTGCCCAAGGTCACACAGCTAGTGAGTGTCAGGTGTATGAGGTGAGATTTGAACTCAGGTCCTCTTGACCCCCGCACTGGTGCTATCCACTGCACCACCTAGCTACCCCTACTTAAGCCAAGCTCCAGCCGGTGGTGATAATGGGGAAGATGGAGCGGGGAGGAGATACTGTGGGCCATTGGAGGCTGCCCAGAGGCCCCTGTGGTCCCAGGCTCCCTTTAGTGTGTGTGTGTGTCTACACACACATCTGTGCACACGCAAAGTAAGCTACGGACAGCATAAATAGGAAATAATGGAGAGAGAAGAGCGGTTGGAGAAGGCTTCCTTGTGGAAGACGGTGTGCAACCATATATGTTCATGCATTCTATTAGCATATGTGTACACACAGACATACATGTTTGGACAGCGAGGTGCAGCCACAGTGCACAGAGCCCCGGACCTGGAGTCAGGACAACTCCTCTCCCCAAGTCCAAATACAGCCTCGGACACTTACCAACTGCGTGACCCTGGGCAAGTCACTTAACCCTGTTTGCCTCGTGTCCTCATCTGTCAAATGGGCTGAAGGAGATGGCAAAACCACTCCAGTATCTTTGCTGAGAAAACCCCAAACGGGGTCATGGAGAGTCAAACACGACTGAAATGAACGAACAACACATGTATATTTGCAAATCTATGTATGCATACATAAACATATGCACATATGTGCATCTGTGTGGCTATGGGTACATATGGACTGATAATATTTGATATCATTGATATATTATAGATTAACTAATCAATCAGACTGTTTGGTTCGTTCTAAAAATGCCCTTTCCTGTGTCAGCAAGTTCAAAGACCTGTTTATGACAGGATGCCTACAACCAGAGTGGAGGAATTTTTTTTTTTTCTTGTCTTGATATGCAGAGACAGAGGAAAACAGACATCCTGGGATCTTAATCTCCAACTGACTCTGCCTTGTCAATTGTCTTGTCTCACAGTGTTACAACCTATTCAACAAAGGAAAATCCTTTCTCGTAGTATAGTTAAAACACATGGGAACCATAAATCTGAGGGACAGAGAGATCCTGGGATTGTCCTAAAACATAGGTAAGCCTCCTCAGGTTTCCTTCTGACTCCATGATCATGTAACTGCTAGCTTTAAGGGAATAAATAATATGCATTTAACCTGTTTGCCTTTTTGTAACCAAACATTTTCAGGTGGACAGCACATATACAGAATACATGCATGTGTGCATGCATGTTTGATATGTGTGCATATACTATGTAGTTTGAATAACTCAAACCAGCACTAAGACCTTGGGGACACCCTCTACAAAATGTTTTTTTTTTTCATAACTGGCATGAGGACTTGACTGGGCACACCCAGGCAACCTAAACTGTCAGCCCAAGTTTTGTGATCATTCAGGCAGGTGTAGCCTTCTTTGATTAGTTTCTTTCTGGCTCATGCTCTTTCCCACTGAGTCCAAAGAGTTAAGGGTCCAGTTCACGCACAGTAGCCATGATCTGAGCTAATGGAAGAGGAAGGACATCCTTCCCCTGCTCTCCCTCTTTTACTTGACTCTGAGAAATGAGCCTCGGAGTGTTTGTTTCTGTTCTGTGTGTTTGCCCTTATTTTCTAGGGGCTTGAAGGTGCCGCCCCTTCCCCCCAAACACCCTCCACCCTGCCCCTGCCACTACTCAGAACCCAGAAATTGGAGCCACATCATCCTTGGAATTAGGATTGTAGGCTGGATGGTGCAGTCAAACCGGCCTGGCAGAGAAGCCTGAAAAAGCCAGGGAGCCTGGGAATCCAGCCCAGCAGGGACTTCGAGTGCTATAGCAACTGAGCTAGGCTGTGAACCTAATAATCCCCTTACCCTCTGCAGAGACTAAGGTGGTACAAAGGAAGGGGATTATGCCTCAAAGGTTGGGAGCATGCCTACCTATTTATTATTATTATAAATCTGACATAAATATTCCGTTTGTAAACGCTAATCTTAGTTGCTAAATGGAGCTAGGATGGAGGGCACTATGCCCTATCTGTGGGAGAACATCATGATTGGGAGCTAGAATCACTTGCTGAGAACCTAGACCCTCCCAATTCCTCAGAACTGGGGGTGGGGGTGGTCAAAGGAACATAACCTGGCCTTTGGGTGGTAGGGATCAGGGGGGTCAGTATCATACAATATTGATATTGCAGCACACATTCTCCTTCTATTTACTTCATTCTGCATCAGTTGATACACGTTTTCTCTTTGAAGGCACCTGTTTCCTTATTTCCTACAGCACAATAATATTCCATCAGATTGACATACCACAACTCATTCCCATTCTTTGCTGCAACAAAAAAGATGTTACAAATTTATACATGTAAGATGATTTTTTCTTTCTCTGATATCTTTTGGCTATTGGTCTAGTAATGGACTTACTGGGTCAAAGGGCATGCACTGTACAATTTTTCTGTAGAATTCCAAATTTCTTTTCAGAATGGTTGGACCTATTCACAGCTCTACCAATAGGTGCAGCAATGTACCTGTTTTTACCCCAACCCCTAAAATGAAATTAGCCATTTTTAAAATCAGTTTTACCAATCTGACTGGTGTGAGGTCAATCTTCAGAAATGTTTTCATTTGCATTTCTCAATTATCAATTTTAACATTTTTTATTATTATAAATCCTGGGGGGGTTTTCCTTGCAGATTCATATCCTTAGACTATCAATCAGGAAACAACCCTTATTCTTATAAATTTGATTCAGTTCTTTGGAAATAAGACTTTTATCAGAGAAACTTGCTGTAAAGATTTTTTTCCCCCTAAAGTATTTGTTTCCATTTTAATCTTAGTTTTGTTGCATTTGTTTATGCAGAAATTTTTTTTTAATTTTGTTATCAAAATTATTCTTTTTTTAAATTCTGTGATCTTCTATCTCTTGTTTCAATATGAACTCTTCTTCTGCTACAAATCTGATGGGTAATTTTCCCTCTACGTTTCTCTAATTTGTTTAGGATGTGATCTTTTACATCTAGGTCACATATACATTTGGAGTTTATCTTGATATAATGTATGAGCTGTGAATTTAAATCTAATTTCTTCCATACTGCTGTCCAATTTTATCAGCACTTTTTTCCACATAGTAAGTCCTTATCCTTAAGTAGCTGGGCTCATTGTGTTTATTAAACACTATTAGGTTTGTTTGCTTCTGATCACTGTGTACTTAATCTGTTCCAATGAACCATCTCTCTCTCTTTTTTTTTTACCAGCATAAAACTTGTTTTGAGAATTATTGCTTTGTATTATGAGGTATGGTACTGCTAGTTCCCCTTCATTCACATTTTTTTCCATTCTTTCTCTTGGAGGTCTTGATGATTTTTTAACCTCCATATGAATTTTATTATTTGTAGTTCTATAAAGTAATCCTTTGATAGTTCAATTGGTATGACATTAAATAATTTAGGTACTGACATTTTATTATATTGACTTATCTTACCCATTAGCAATGAATCCTTCTCCAATTATTTAGATCTGTCTTAATCTCTCTAAATAGTAATTTGTAGCTGTATTTGTCTAGTTCTTTTGTATATTTTGTAAGTAAACTCTCAAGTATTTTATACATTCTGGAGTTATTTTAAATGAAATTTCTCTTTTTGTCTCTTCCTGCTGAGTTTTATTGGTATTGTATAGAAATGGCTAATAATTTGTGCGAAATTATTTTATATTCTGCAAATTTGCTGGGGGCTTTTTCAATTAACTTTTAGTTCACTCTCTAGTATTCTTAAAATACACTATCATCTAACAATTTTTTTTCCTTCTTGGGTTTTTTTCTTTCATTTCTTTTTTACATGTTTATTCCTTCAATTGCTTTTTCTTATTTCATTGCTACAAATTCTTCTAAATACATTCTTATAAATTAGAAATTCTTCTAAATACATAAATTCTCTATTTCTTGTTTGGTTAACCTGTTTTTTTGTATTTTTGTAAATCTTTATTTATTTCATTTAAATTGTTGGTTTTATCGGCATATTAATTGGGCAAAATAAGATATTTGTAAAAGCACTTAGCATATAGTTTATGTTGCTGCTTAGCCATTTCAGTCATGCCTGATTCCTAATGACACCATCTGGGGTTTTCTTGGCAAAGATACTGGAGTGGTTTGCCATGTCCTTCCTTCTAGCTTATTTTATGGATGAGGAAAAAGGCACACTGCTGTAAGTGACCTGCCCAGGGTCACACAGCTGGCGAGTGTCTCATTTGAACTCAAGTCTTCCTAACTCTCGGAGCAGCACTGTATCCACTGTGCTACCTAGCTGTCCAACTGGTGGGTTGTATAAAAATGCTTATTCCCTTTCCTTTCTGTTTTCACATTCTTTCTCCTCTAATATAGTTTCTAATAATATTCTGTATTTTTATTCATTTCTTGCAGATTCTTTTTCATTGCTGATACTGATAATTTAGTTTCCCTCTTCATTCTTTTTTATCAAATTAGCTCACTTACTTATTGGAGTTTTTTCCCCAGACCAACTCCTAATTACTTTTATTTCAAACACTTTTTGCTTTCAATTTTGTTAGTATTTTCCTTAGTTTTCAGGATTTCTGTTGCAAAGTTTGTTGCTTTTAATTTGTTTGTTTTCTGGCTTGTTATTTTTCACTTGTATCCTGTTTTTTGTTGTGCTCTTTCTCCCATTTGTTAATGAAAGTGTTAGTGATAACCATTTTATCCTAGGGACTGCTTTGGCCACTTCCCCCGAATTTTTATACGTTATCTCACTGTTGTCATTCTCTTTAGTGAAATTATCACTCATTGCTATAATTTGTTTTTTGACTCACCAATTCCTCATTAAATTACTTAATCTCCATTTGATTTTTATGCTTTTTAGTGACCCTTCTTAATTACATTGTGGTCAGTAAAAGATGTGTATGATATTTCTGCATTTTCCGCATTAGAGGCAACTAGGTGACACAGCGGACAGTGCTAGAACGAGCATCAGGAAGACCAGAGTTCAAATCCTGCTGTGCTACTAGCTGAGTGACCCTGGGCAAGTCACTTACCTGTCTGCCTCAGTTCCCTGATTTGTAAAATGGAGGTAATAAATAGTTCCTACATCCTAGGGATGAATCATTTTACAGGTGAGAAAACTGAGGCCAAGACAATCTTATGGTCACACAGCTTGAAGATCAATTTGGCTGGATACCGATCTGTGATGTGTTCACACTCATAATCATAGTTCCTTACATCTCTCACATGAGGTGTATGGGGACTAAATCACTGTATTAGCTGGCTTGCTCATTCTAACCTGATCTAACACTGACACGTCTAACTTTCCAGAGAAGGACTACCACACTGACACATAAATTCTCTTAGGGTCCTAGGAGTATTTCCCTGTATTAGGGAAATACACTCTCCCTACTCACTATTTTAACTCTTGAGCCCCGATTAATGCAGTTCCACTTACACAAACAAGCTACTCACAATAATAACATTTTCAGATCTTAAACATAAGCATTTATTTAGCAATGAGGCAAAAAAAAATCACAGGTATTTGCTTATTAAAGAAAATGTAATTAACAAAATGTATCATAATCCACACAACCTGTGTCACTTTCACTCACCATTTAGTATCTGTGGGAGGTGTACACACACAAAAACATGGCAGAGTAGCACATATACATACATATGTATATGTATATATATATATATATATATATGTATGTATCTATGTATTGAGAGAGACAGAGAGACAGAGAGTGAGAGAGAGCTCTATAGATATATCTCTCTATATACACACATACATAAAACAACTCTGGACTGTAGGGTTTGATGTCATTGTTCCATTCTATAACACACAAAGTCAATTCTCTTCTAACTGCTTGTTTTCTACTCCTTACCCTTCTTCAATCACATAAATTGTCTTTGCTTCTATACTTGAACCAACATAGCATTTACAAGCTCTTTCAACTGCCAATCACCCTTAAAAGGGAATTAAGAAAGTTATCTCCTAATTTTGATAGCAGTTCCCTTCAAGTCACAGAATTTCAAAGCTCCTCAGCCTGGCTATCTTGTGAGTAAGAGAGATCAAATTCATCCTTCCCAGGATGACAAGTAAGGCAAATGTACCTAACCAGGCTGATTGTTGGGATTCATTGCCTACAGCTCAGACGATGGTATTTCTCCAACTCTGCTGTTTCTCCAGCCTTCAACCATCAGGTTCTTCACCCTTCAACCTCAGTCTCAGTATCCTTCAGGAGGCTTACATCTCTGGAATTCAGGAGAACCCTTTCACTTAAAAGCTAACAACTCACCAGATTTTCTCTATGACATCCACAGACCATATTCAATCATACCTCACTCTACAAAGAGTTATAATTTTTGAATTTATGAGCTTATGAATTATAAGTCAAAAAACCATAATTACCCACAACTCCAAAACTTCATCACAATGCACAATTTCACTTTTGTATTCTTGAAACCATTTCTTTGTACTCATCCTTTTCCAATTTTTAATAAATAAAACCTTTTCCTCTGTCCCTCTTAATTATAAAACTATTCATATAAAAATGAGGCATCATTTTCAGCGTTATATTTATGCCATATTTCATTTGATTTACCTTCTGGTTCTATAATATGGCAGTAGTTTTTCTTTACAATTCCTTGAGATATGTTGTTTAAGCTCTTTTCAGTGTGGTTTTAGTAGTCCAATAATTTTAATATTATTTCTCCTTCATCTATTTTCCAGGTCAGTTGTTTTTCCTATGAAATATTTCACATTCTTCTATTTCTTCATTCCTTTGATTTTATTTCTTCTTGACTTGTTTCTTAATGTTTCATGGAGTCATTAACTTCCATTTGACCAATTCTAATTTTTAGGGAAGTATTTTCTTCATTGAGATTTTGTAACTTCTTTTTCCATTGGGCCAATTCTGATTTTTAAGAAGTTATTTTCTCAGTATTTTTATGCCTTTTTTAAACCAAGTTATTAATTCTCTTTTCAACATGTTCTTGTGCAGCTCTTTTTTCTTTTTTCAATTTTTTTTATCTACTACTCTTATTTGATTTTTAAAATATTTTTTCTTTGTTAATATAAATCTCTTTCTCTACCTCTTCTAGAAATTCTTGTTGGGTTTCTATTAAATCTGCATTTTTTCTTTGAAGCTGTGCTTGTAAATCTTTTCACATTGCTATCTTCTTGTTTGTGTCTTAAGCATCCCTATCACCAAAGCAGATTTTTATAGTCAGGGTTTTTGTTTGTTTTTTTTGTCATTTGTTCATTTTCCAGTCTATTTCTTGACTTGGAACTTCCTTTTAGAATTAGGCACTGCTCACCTGGGCAAAGGTTAGGGGAAAGGGGCAGCCACTGTCCCAAGCTTCAGGTGTTTGGGTGCTGTTTTCACCACTAGATCTAGGAATCTAAGTTTTAGGTGCCTCCAAGGTGGTCTGATATGAGAAGAGGTGTGGTCACTGCTCTCCTGGTCTGTGCTCTGGTCTTGCTCCCTCGCAATTGCAAGTGCTAACACTCCTCTCTGTCCTGGAACCAGAGTTCCTGATCCCATGCAAATGAAAGGGGTCTTCTCTATACTGGAACTGCAACTGGAACTGAATATGGGCACCAGGGTTGCCAAACAGTGCCCTGTTCTTCACCCAGTGCTAGCACAGGGTTCCCTTGTAATCTCTTTCTGACCATTTGCTCAATCCCTTTACTGTTTGTGGGTAGTAAGAGCCCCTGAAAGTACTGCTGCTGCCTTCAAGGTCCACAGCTGGTGTTACACCTGCATGTGTTCTTTGCTAAGCCCTCACTCCACTGTCATAGATTTCTCCTTCTGATCTCCTAAGTTGTCTTGGGCTGGAAAAAAAAAGTCACTCCCATCTTTTTTTGGCTCTTCCACTCCAGAATTCCATTTGACATGTTATTTTAAAGTTGTTTGAAGGGAAATGTTGAGAGCTCAGCTGGGATGCTTCCTCTGCTCCATCATCATGACAAGTTATTTACCTTTTCCCTTCTCTTGGCTGTTTCCCCCTATTTGTCTTATAATCCTCCCTCCCCAGGATCCAGGCTGTCCTACTTTCTTAGATTTCAGTCACCCCATTAGGAGCTCTGATTTCCCTTCTGCTGAGGCAGAATTAATTGTCTAAATACCAGATTTCAGTAGACCATGGCCTTTGTTAAGTATCTGCCTCCCTTTATAGAACATTTCTCTTCTCTCATAGGAGCATTCATTAGGGGTACCCCTTACCATCATTGAAATAAAATTTCCTTTTTTCTCCCTTTTTCACTCTCCCCTTTTTCTCCTCACCCATTCTCCTGTAGGCTTTTTTTCCTGTGAAACTACAGGATTTATTTTCCTTTCACTTTTACCTTTTATCTTGATCAGGGTACATCATATATTCCCTCTACTTTCTTCCTCCCCCCCTCCCTCTTGGGCACACTCCCATTCAATAATTTAGTTACACATACACACACACACACACAATTGATTCACCCATGTTATTGTTGTCCAATTGTATTCAACTCTTTATGACCCCATCTGGGGTCTTCTTTGCAAAGACACTAGAATGGTTTGTCATTTCCTTCTCATTTTAAAGATGAGGAACTGAGGAAAGCAAGGGTTGGGTGACTTGCCAAGGATCACACACCTAGTTAGTGTCTGAGGCTGGATTTGAAATCAGGAAGATGAGTTTTCCTGATTCCAGTGCCCAGTATTCTATCCATTACACCCAATAATCTGCTCCTTCTTCCCTAATACAAAAAGGTGGTCCTTCTTATCAAGATAAAACCCTCTCCAGGAACCCTTGATCTCATTCTATCATTTTCTGGAGCAGATTGCCTCCTCTCTCAATAACATAATAAAACTATTACATTTGTGCTTCAAATGTTACATTATATACAATAATCCAAAATAAGCACTTCATGCCAAATGACAAAAAACAAAGTGCAAGAGAATCTGATATGTATATTACTTTTTGTTTTTTTAATAATAAACATTAAACTCTGAATGGAAGCAATTTCACTACATACAGTTGCAGTCCACCTTTTATTCCATCCTGTTTTTCCATATCTCTGGTATCTCATAAGTTCCTATGTTAATTCTTATATACATTTTGAGCAAAAAGATAACAGTGCTTTGTATTCTTAGTGGGATGACACTGATAGATCAGCAAACCTGGAGTGCATAACCTTCTTTCATCCAACCCTTTAGACATCCCCACTTTCCTCTTATTCATTGGTTGTTTTCTGTTGCCTACAAATATGCCCATGTTTTCCCCATCCTTTAACTGATCCTACACTCTCTGCTAATCATCACCCTATATCTCCTATTCTATAGCTCTTTTGTGGTCAAACTTCTTAAAAAGATGCTCTCCAGTACCCCTAGTTCTACTCTCTTTTCTAAACCCTCTATAATTAAGCTTCCAATCAACTGATCATCATTCGATTGAAACTGCTCTCTGAAAAGTAACCAGTGTTTTCTTAATTGCCAAATATAATAACCTTTCCTCAGGTATGCTTCTTCACCTTCATGTAGCCTTTGACACTTTCAGGGGCCCTCGCTTAATGGGTATTTTCTTCTGAGACATGACTTTGTCCAGGTTCTCCTCCTATTGGATGATTGTCAATCTCCTTTCCAAATTTTTCCTCCAGATAATGGTGACTTGTGCGTATTCCCCTGAGATCTATCCTGGGCCCTCTTCTCTCTATGGACTATCTCACTTGGTGATTGTGATAAAGAGTTTTTAATTTCCTTTTTATTGACTTCAGAGTGGCCATTTTACTTGTAAGTAAAATCACATGACCAGCTGAGGCTTTCTTTATAACATGGAATTTAGCTGAGATCTCCAATAATTTAATCTAAATGTTTAACTGATGAAGAGCAAAAGAATTTCTGGCACAGTTTTATGATAAGCCTTACTTGGCTAGTTGAAAATTCCAGAGTAACTCTTCCTAGTGTTTGTTGATCAATTTAGAACTTGACCTGATAGAATTTTACCTCTTCTGATTCTTTGACATGTAAACCTCCTTCCTCTCCATTGGTTTGCAGTAAATTTTACAAGCTTAATACTGAAATGTAAATCTTTACTTTTTGGCAGCTATGAAATTCCAGTGTATCTTTTTCTTCTTTTTGGTAGCTATGAAATTCCAGTGTATCTTTTTTCCTTCTGATGAAGCTAGAGACTATACAAGTGTTATGCTAGTGTTTAGTAGTGATTTTTAGGTACTATGAGTTTAAACTCCAAGAATATAATAAACCAGCTATTAAATCATCTGTCTTCTGGAAGTAAATGTTAAAAACTAAAAATAAATTTTAAAAGTCTCTGCATGTTGATAAGTATGACTGTACATATCAATGAATCATTTAATATTTCCCTATCAAGATCTCAACTCACATAGATTAAAAATATCTCTGAGGATGATTCCCAGATATATATATGTATATATATATATATATATATGTATATGTATATATATGTATGTATTTGGGGTGCACATATTTTTCTAACCCTAGTCTCTCTCTAGCTTGTCCTGCATCACTGCCTTTTAGACATTTTGATTTCAATGTACTAGAGGAATCCCTTAATTTGTCAAAATCAGAACTCATCTGCCCCTGTTCCTACCAACTCTTCCCTCTCCCCAATTTTCCTATGACCACCAATGTCACCATCATCCTCAGTCACACATGCATGCAACCTCCGTTATTCTCCACTTCTTACTTCCATCTCAATTCACTGTTAAATCTTTTCATTTCTACCTTCATATCCCATGTTTTCTTTCTACTCACATAGCCACCACCCTAGTACAGACCCTCATTTATAAGTTTTATAATTAGTCTCCTCGCCTCAAGTCTCTCCCATACCATGACATTCTCCTTCCAACTGCTGAAGCAATTCTTTTAAAGTATAGGTAAGACCCTTCTCAATAAACTCCAGTGGTTCCCCATTACTTCCAAGATCAAATACAAAGTGCTATTTTGTCATTTAGAGCCTTTCATGGCATGGTCCCTTTCTACCTTTTCGGTCCTCTTACCCTTTCAGTGTTTACTTTCCTCCATGAATTCCATGTACCAACTACACTAGCCTAGCTCAAACTACACTTTATTTTCTGTTTTTTCACCTTTCACTGGCTGTCCCCCATACGTAGAATGTTCCCCTTCAAGACTCAAGACAGAATCTCAGCTTCCATAAGAAGCCATTCGTGGTCTCCCTTCTCATCCCACCCCACCACTTCCCACCAGTGCTAGCACCTTCCTTCAGAGATTAACCTGCATTTTTGCTGTATGTATTCTACCCACCAAGCTGAATGTTATCTTCCTCATTAGAATGTGAGCTCCTTCAGGGCAAGAATTTTTTTTTCCTTTGTATCCTTTAGCCTTAGCAGTGTCTGGCACATAAGTGAGACTAATACAGTACGTGCTTGTTGACTGCCTAGACCCAACATATTATTTGCAAGTGTTCTCCTATTCCTAGAGATGCAAGTCCTTATCACCTCTCAAAACTCCTAACTTCCTTACCTCAGGTACTGCCTTTTCTACAAAATAAAAACACAACACAACAAAGATGTTACTTTGTGGTCTTATAACTGATGCACAGGGATCAATTACAATTGGACACCATTGCTCGGGGAGACTAGAAATTCAATGAACACAGAAATCCTACTTGTCCTAAAAAGGCCAAGGTCTCCCATTGCATCCTGGGCCATCTCCAGTCATCCTGATGAATATCTACTCACTGGAACCAGATGGCTCAGAAGGAGAAAGTGAGGCTGGTGACCTTGCACAGCCCTCTGTCACTCAAAACAAAGTCAAGTGCAAGTCATGACATCATTTCTCTGATGTCATGGTCTTCTTCAACAATGACAACAACAACATATTTGCAGCACCTAACAAACAAGTGCTAATTTGCTTGAATAAAAGATAATGAAATTTTTTCTCAAAGTAAAAATGCATCTAAATTATTGGACTTAGAAGAGAACAACTCCCCAATCCATCTGCTAAACAAATATTTCTGAGTGTAATAACTGCACATTAATTACCACAGATACTGGAGTGCTTTGCCATTGCCTTTTCCAGCTCATTTTACAGATGAGGAAATGGAAGCAAACAGGGTTAAGTGACTTGTCCAGGGTCACACAGCTAGTATCTGAAGACAGAGGTGAACTCAGGAAGATGAGTCTTCCTGACTCCAGGCCAGCACTCTATCCACTGTGCTACTTAGCTGCCCCCACTACCAAATACCCACTGCAAAAGATAATTAAAACTTTTATCTGTCCAGTAGGATTCTATCAATTTAACTGCATGCCCCCAAGGAATCTGCAGAATCACCAGTGTCCTCAGTTCAAGTAAACAAATTTCCAAGGATTTGATAGGTATTAATGTTTTCCTGCCCATTGGCAGCAAGTGCTCTCTAAAGGAGAACAAAACCCAATGCTCAATCCATCTATATTCCAGTAGGGTTTTATTGAAGAATTTGAATTACAGATAGTTAGATCTTGGAAGAAAAGTGGGTGCAAAGATTGCAAAACATGCCATAGTCCTCTTACAGGATGCTTTCAAGAAAAGGGGCCAGTTTCTCTAGGTCTTCAGAGTTTCCTTCATTTTAATTTAAAAAATTTTAAATCACAAATTAAAGACTCAAAGAAACTCACACAAACACATTTCAATCTACAAGTATTTATTAAACACCTACTATGTGCTAGGCACTGGGTATACAAAGAATGAAACAATCTCTACTCACTAGGAGCTTACATGTTAATAGTGGAGTCAAGTACATATATAAATGTATACAACATAAATAAAAACAGAATAAATACAAATATATACAGAGTAGTTAAATATAAGGTAGTGGAGGGTGGGCACTAGCAGTTGGGCAGCAGGAAAGGCTTCATGCAGATGATGGTGCTTCAGCGGTATCTTACAAGAGGACTCTATGCAGCACAGAAGAGGGAATGCATTCCAGGCATGTGGGCCAACCACAGCAAAAACTGGGGAGATGTGATGGAGTGTCATGGAGGACAAACAGAAGCCAGTTTGCCTGGACTGCAGTATAAGGGAGAGTAATGCCAATAAGTCTGAAAGATGGGGTACAAATTGTGTAGGGCTTTAAAAGTTAAATAGAAGAATTTATATTTGACCCTAGAGGCAATAGGGAAGCCACTGGAGTTGACTAAGAGTAATACAGTCAGATCTATTCTTTAAGAAAATTACTTTTGTAGCAATGTGTAATTGGGCCAGAGTGGAGAATAACCTGAGGAAGGGAGATGAATTAGGAGGCTGTTGTAATAATCTAGGCAAGGTGATGTGGGTCTAAACTAAGATAGTGGTTGAGGAATAGACAAAAGGTTAGATGTGAGATGCTAGAAAGGCTGAAAAATGCGTATGTGGTATAAGGGAGAGTGAAGAACCAAGGATAACACCACAGTTATGAACCTGGTAGACTGAAATGATGGGGGTGCCCTAGACAGATACAGGAAAGTTTGAAAGAGGATAAAGTTGAGTTTGTTCTTGGGCAAGTTGAGTTTTCAACACCTCCAGGACATCCATTTGGAAATTTTAGATCTGTGCCAAGTAATTTTGATGATTACAGCTTTTTAATACAGTTTGATGTCTAGTATTGCTAGTCCACTTCCTTTCCATCTTTTTCTTCTTTTCCATTATTTCTCTTCAGTCTTGACCTTTTGTTCTTCCAGATAAATTTTGTCAATTTTTCTAGTTCTGAATCCTCTGGTAGGCTGGATCGGTAGGGCACTAAATAAGCAGTCATTTAGGCAGTATTGTCTTTATTACTGGCACATCCTATCCATGAGGAATTAAAATTTCTCCAATCATTTAGGTCTAATTCTGTAAAATGTTCCCTAGTTGTATTCATGATATTTCCATGTGTCTTGGTATGTGTGCTCCAATTTTGTACATCCTAGTTATTCTGAGTGGAATTTCTTTATCCAGGCACGATGGGTTGTGCTGGCAATATACAGAAATGCTTATTTATGTGATTTCAAACCTTGAAACTTCACTTAATTTTTTCAATCAATTTTTGTTGACTCTTTTGAGTTCTCTAGATAGACCATTATATCATCTGCAAAAGATGGTAACTGCTTTTCCTTTTTCTAAGCTTACTCCTTCAAATCCTCAATTTGATTAAAAAAAAAAAAGAGCTGATCAATGGAAAAGATTCAATACATAAGATATAAAAACAAATACAATGTTTGATACCCCTGAAGACCCCAACTCCAGGAGGAAAGGCTCACTGACAAAAACTAGTGGGAAACAATATAGTAAAAATTAGGCATTCACCAATATCTTTAAGCTCTAAATAGATATATGGCTTACATATATAAAGTCACATCATAAACAAATTAGAGGATTGATGGAAAAAATATTTTTAGAGCTATGGGTAAGGGAAAAATTCATAACTAAACTAGCAATGGAGAGGATCATATAAGCTAAAATGTACAGTTCTGATACTAAAAAATTAGTTTTTACATAAATGAAACTAATGTAAGTTGAAATTAAAAGGAAAACAATAGAGAAAATATTTGAAGTTTCTCTAATAAAGACCACATTCAAGATATATAAGGAACTGCTTGAAATTTAATAAGAACAAGAGTCATTTCCCTATAGATAAATGGTCAAAGGATATGAACAGGCAGTTTTCAAAGAAAGAAATCTAACCTATCAATAGCCGTATGAAAAAAATGCTTCAAATTACTAACAGAGAAATGCAATTTAAAACAACTTCAGCTATATTTTAATATCAATCAGACTGGCAAAGATGACTGCAAAAAATGAAATTGTTGGGATAATGACAGGAAAACAGACATACTAATTCTTATGTTAGTGGTGTTCTGAATTTGTCCAGCCATGGAAAGCAATATGTAGCTATTTCTAAGAAGTTATTAAACTCTGCACATCTTTTTTTCCTGCATTTATTTTTACTCTGAACTTAACAAACTAAATCAACTAAAATGGGCACTTCAGTGAGCATAGAATAGAAAGGGTTATACATAAAACAGAATCTTTACTACATACAGCTTTCTTTTCATTTTTAATACATAATAAATTCAGCATGTTGCTTTCAGAATTGTTATGCTTGTGATTCTTCTAGCTTTCCTTCTGTTTTCTTCTATGCATTTTAAACATGTTTCAATTACTCTCTTTTGGTGGCAGTTGGGAGAAACCTATCTCTAGTTCCCCCAATCCAATGAGGAAAAAAATCCCAAAACCTTTTCAAAAAATTGTGCATGCCTTTTTGACTCATTCCTACCACTAAGCCAATACCCTAAAGAGATCAAAAGAGAAAAAAGTCCCGTATGTACAAAAATATTTATAGTAGCTCCTTTTGTAGTGGCAAAGAATTGGAAATTTAAAGGCGTGCCCATCAACTGAAGAACAGATGGCAAAGTTACAATATATGAATGTTATGGATTATTGCATGGTAAAGAAATTATTAGAGACATGGTTTCGGAGAAATCAGGGAAGTACAAATTGATAAGAGTAAACAGAACCAGAAGAACAATTTATACAACCACAACATCGTAAAGACAATTTTGAAAGACTTAAAACTCTGATCAATGCAATGACCAACCAAAACTCCAGAGAAACACTGACAAAGCATCACAGCAACCTCTGTTAGAGAGACAATGGCTTCAAGTTACAGAATCAGATATACAATTTTAGAAATTGCCAGTGAGGGAGCTTGCTTAACTATGCATCTCTTACAAAAGGTTTTTATTTCTTTTTCTATTCATTTGGGGGGTAGAGGAGGATTGGAGGGGGAAGGAATTAGAAGAAAGGAGTGTCAAAGAGTATTGTCCAGAAAGAAAAGAAAAAATTCCCTACAGGCAACTGCCATTGTGGGAATGGAGCTTAAGCAACAGATCATATATACTTATATTTGTATATACATATATAAAACCATATACTCAATATGCAAATGAAAAAAGAGGATTGTATATGAAGCTGTGGTCTTGTTTAGGAAAAAGTGTGTTAAATTTAACGAGGTAGTTATAAAATTGCCACCCGTGTTATTTTCTGAACTTGTCTCCTTTTGCTCATTTTTAAATGTTTTACTGATGTTCTTTCTTTTTCATTTTAGTTTTGTATCTCCCTCACTACCCACTAAAGCACCCTAATCACCCTTTCTGTATAACAAATAAGTACAACCAAACAAAACAAATCAACTCATTGGTCATGTCTCAAAGTCTCTCTCATTCTACATTTCTAATCCAGCAATTTTCTGGTGAGTAGTAAAGAGAGAGTAATGTGGGCTCATCAAAGGGCAGTCCTGCTGTATAACCTGGGGCAGGTTGACAAGGACCTGGAGCACAGACAGAATTTCAATAGGGGAAGTCATTAGGCTGTGCTACAGCTCAAAATTCAAGTTATATGAGAGTAGGAAAGCCAAAAAGGAAGCAAAACCGCTTTCATTTAAGTCTAACACAGGCATTGTAATGGTAACATAGTATCTGGTGGCCCTTTGGACACACCCAGCATGGGATACTTGACGGCACCAACTACAGCTCATTTCTATGGAGAAAAAAAGAAGACCAGAACTCACCAGAATCAGATCAGAACATTATCTTTGACCTGTGCTTGACAACTGTATCCTTATAAAGTAAATCCATTTTATAGCCATTTCTTGTGTGAGGTCATTTATGCCACTCTGTTATTACCTGCGTTTACAGCTTCCAGTAGCATCCTAAGACAGCTTACTTATCATTTGTCTTCTGAAGTCATGATTGGTCACTGCATTTGCCATATTAATAACAAAAAAATCAAGAATATATCAATACAGAAAAAACTTTTGATTAAAATACAACACTATCACATTAGAATATGAAAAAGCCTAATAGTAAGTGGATCTTTCCTTACTTACTGAGTATAAAACTTAGAGCTAACAACACCCATGAGAGAGAAACACCAAGAGATTTTATGATCAATCAGAGGCAAACTGTTAGCACTACTTTTTATATAGTTCCGGAAATGCTAGCTGTAGCAAAAAGACAAGAAAAAGATTAATAAAAGCACATACAAAGAGGAAACAAAACATAACTATTTGTAGATGATATTAAATATCAGAAATTCAATACAAAATTGAAACAATAACTTCAGACAAAAAGGACTTAAAATCATAAAAACTGTCAGCTTTTCTGTACATTAACAAAATCCAGCAGAACAGGAAATAGATTTTCAGTCAAAACAATCATATCTGGGATTCTACTCAGTAAGTCTTATTCAGGACTTCTATGGCTGAAGGTAGACCTCAATGGAAAGGACAGCAACTGTTCATGGTTGGGTTTAGTAGAGTATGTTCCTCGACCAGCTTTCCCCATGCTGATACAAACACTAGCCTTCTTATTTGACTGGGAGGTTGCAAAATGTCATTTTGTACCAACAAATTCTGCCGCTCTTAACCATTTAAGAAGACAAACTGACCAGGGTTCATATGTTTGAGATGAAGGACATTCTTTTCTCAAGTAGTTTCTGAAGCAACTTATCCTTAGAACATATTAAAGCCCTCCAGTAGGCTCCAATGGAAGTGCTCACTGGGGGCAAGAAAGGGATACCTCTGATGTGCTGGAATTCATAATTAATTTAAAGATAACGTAGGTAACACTGGAAGGTGGCAGTTATCTCAGGATGGGCAAATTCCTCATTTTGGATCTAAATAAAGTTTGAAAATGACCACGACAATGTTATTCTTTAGAGCACAAGTGCAAAGCCTTTTACAGAAATTATACAGGGGAAAAAGACCTATTGAACTTTTGCCATGCAACTGTATGAAACTGCAAATGACTATGTTTCAAAGAAATCTAGTATCTTAAAAAAAAACCAAGAATTTAATAAGCACTTACTCTGTGAAGGGCTAGGAATACAAGCAAAAAGAAATATGCTGGCCCTCAAGTAGCTCATGTTATTTTTGAATTTTTTTTATTCTAAAGTTAAGGGATTCCCAAAAGAAATAGACTATTTCCATATGCAAAGTAGAAAAGAAAATAAGATATGTGAAAATGTGAATGTCTATTATACATAACTTGTTTTTTAAAAAAGTAAATGGTAAATTCAATATGTTACTTTCAAAGCTATTCTTTTGTCCATTTTCTTCTGCATATCCTTTATTTCTCTTCTGAGGATTAAAAAAAATACTGCAATGAGTCTCTTCTTTCTTTTCTTTGCAAGAAATACAAAAGGAATAACACAATCCTTGTAACAAATAAGCTTCATTAAGCAAAGCAAATCCACACATCTGTCATGTCCAAAAACATATGCATGTCTTACTATGCACTTTGCATCCATGCCTCCTTTCAAAAACTGGGTAGCACACTCCCTTATCAGTCCTCTGGCACTGTGGCTGTCTATGCCATTGATCAGAGTTCTTACATCTTTCAAAATGAAGACAATCATTCCAAACGTAAATAAAAAGCACTAAAATAAATCTTATCTAATGCAAAAGATTCTTCTATTTAGGAAATCTGCCAAAACAGGGGTTGTTCTTTGCAATTTAAGTATATCGTCAAAAGTGGTGATAATAAGAAAATAAATAAGACTAATAACAAACATAACAGAAATGATGCTGGCTTGATCCATCCATTGGCCTCATGACCAAAGGTAAACTGTCGAACAAACGTTGCCTCAGAATGGGGAGCTGGGCCACAGAAGTCAAAATAAGGCACTGGCTAACAAATGAATAACATCCTGCTACTTTTCAGGAGCTCATGCAAAAAATTGGTGTTATGAACTAATAGGAGGCGCTTATTTACCTAGATGACCTCTAACTACCAAAAGACTGCCTAAATACCACGAGCTTAAATTTATGAGTTAAGCACAGAACCTCCAATGTGGGTCATACCATACTGTAACAGGAAGTTTCTCTCTTAAGAAAACAGACATTACAGTATCTGGGAACAAAATTTCATATGACCGCTTCAGAACTGAATAAATTATGATTTCATTTGATGATAACTTTTTAAAGTCAATTTGATAAGATATCCAATAAAGTGGCCCAGGGGTCTGTGCTGAATCCTGGTCCATATTAGTTGTGTAATGGCTTACAAGACAAGGTTATCAAAAACCATGATAAAAGCCTGGAAGGATAACTAACACTTTGGACAAAAACCTTAATGCGCTAGAATATTAGTCCAAATTAAGTAAGATGAAATTTCATAATAACATATAAAATCTTACACCTGAGTACAAAGGAAAAACACTATAGCTAGAGAAAAGCTCATCTGAAACATATCCAGAGATATCAGTGGAATATAGGCTCAGAAAGAGTCAAGCATCATGAAAGATTAGCCCAAGAAGCTAATTCAATTTTAGGCTGCACGAGGAGAAGCATAATCACCAAAATGAAGGAGATAGTGCCACCTTGTTCACTTTGTCCACAGCAAATCTAGGGCACTAATTCTTAACTTACGGACCACAAATAGATTTCAAGGGGTCTGGAAATATAGGTAGAAAAAAAAAAAAACTTGACAATTGTATTTCAACATCAGTTTTTTTCATAATCCTAAGTCTTTTATGCATTTAAAAGCATTACTCTGAAAAGAGTTTCACAGATTTCACTAGATTGCCAATGGGATCCATATAACAAGAAAAGCTAAGAACTCCTAATCTAAAATAGTCATCTAATCTGAAATACATCTTCTCTGGATTTCTCACCCTGGGACCTAAGTTGAGCTGACTTGTGAATGCATCACATAGCTCCCTATATTTAGCTGGTCTCAGTCACATTTCATATTCCACAATAGTAATCCTGCCACCTTTAATGCCACCATATGCACACCCTTGCCTCCATATTCCCCCAATGCCTGGTTTTCCAGCTCAGGAATCAATTCCTCTATGGTTCCATTCACCCTCTTTGTGATTTCTCAAATTAAAACAGGTTTCCTGGGCAAACATTCCCCTAAGCTGCATGGTTTTAACCAATTAGAATATAAGTTCCTTAAAGGTAGAGGGCTGCCTCATTTTTTACTTTAGTATCTCCAGCAGTTAGCATAATATTTGCCATGTAGTAAATATTTATTCATTCGCACATTCGGGGCACCACACTTTAGGATTATCTGAGAAATGTGCAGCAAAAGGCAACCAGGAAGGCAAAGTGCCTTTACTTCATGACCAACTCATAAAGATGAGTGGAATGAACTAAAGATGTTTCACCTGAAGAGAAAGTATCAGTGGGGTAGTGGTGGTGGATGAACGACACAATAACTGTATTTAAATATCTGCTGTGTTGTTAGTGAAGATTAAGCTTGTTTTCCTTGGTTGCAGGTAAAACTAGGAGTAGGGAAAAGTTGCAAAAACAACAAAAAAAAGTGCGTGGAAAGGGATATAGATTTTTTTCAAAGAAAAAAATTAATAATAATTAGCCCTATCAAAAAAGAAGGCAGCTTCCTTGGAAGGCAGCAGGTTCAACCTCTTTAAAAATCTTGAAAGAAATTCTAGGGAGTGATCTGAAATGTTGTAGGGACAATTTTGTTTCAAATGAAAGTTGAACTTCATGGCTTCTAAAACCCCTTCCAAATCTGAGATTCTGTGACTAGAATTTTCTGAGGCTTCTGCCCTCCATTATGTAGTTGCACAGTTAAATTCCAGCATGACATCTAGGATGAGGCATGCTCTATTCATTACATTTCTGGAGATTCTCACCAGTAAGAATTAGCTGATGTTCTGTGAGTTGTTTTCTCAAGGAAGACTTTCCCAAATTTTTTTTTTTTAAATTATCCACCATAATGATTTTATGATGCATAAAAAAAGATCTGTCTTGGCCTGAAGGCTTTCATTACATCCAAAGAGTTTCTCTCTGCAGTATGGAATATTATGATCCTCTTTTTCTACTTTTTGAAAGTTTGCTCGCATGAATTACACTATGTCCTTGCCTTCAGTATGAATTTTCTGATGTGCAATGTTTTTTTTCTCATTAAACCTTTTCCACAATCTGTACATTCACATGTTTTGTCCAACATTAACAGTCTTATGTCTCTTAAAGTTTATATAATTTTTAAAAATCCCACTCATTAAATGAAAAAGACTTCTCAAATATGAGTTTTCAAGTGTATATTACTTTCCCTTCCAGCTGAAAGTTTTCTGATTCATTTGAATCATTGGGTTTATGCCCATTATGACTTCCATGCTTCCAATGAACTATGTGAGGTTTTCTCAAATTCACTATATTCAAAGGGTCTATATGTACTGAATTATAATTGCTTAAGCTTTGACTACAGGCTAGTGCTCCTTCATTTCATTCAAAGTGTTTCTCTCCCCTACAAGTTTTGTGATGTTTATTAAGGCTTCCCTTTTGGCTGAAGGCTTTCCCACAATGGTTACATTTATAGGGCTTTTCTCCAGTATGAACTCTCTTATGTGAATTAAGGTTTGTCTTTTGACTGAAAGCTTTCCCACATTCATTGCATTCAAATGGTTTTTCTCCAGTATGAATTCTCTCATGTTGTAAAAGTGAAAAGCTATTCCTGAAGCCTTTCCCACATTCCATACATTCAAAAGGCTTCTTTCTAGAATGAATTATCTTATGCATTTTAAGGTTTCCCTTTTGGCTGAAGGCTTTTCCACACTCATTACACTCATAGGGTTTTTCTCCAGTATGACTTCTCTGATGTCTCAAAAGGACTGAGATGTGTCTGAAGCCTTTCCCACATTCATTACATTCAAAGGGTTTCTCTCCACTATGAATTCTCTCATGTTGTAAAAGATAAAAGTTATTACTGAAGCCTTTGCCACAAACACTACATGAATATGGTTTCACTCCAGCATGCATTCTCTTATGGGAATTAAGGCTTGCCTTTTGGCTAAAAGCCTTCCCACATTCATTACATGAATATGGTTTCACGCCAGTATGAATTCTCTTATGTGAATTAAGGCTGGCCTTTTGGCTGAAGGCTTTCCCACACTCATTACACACATAGGGTTTCTCTCCAGTATGAATTCTCTTATGTGAATTAAGGTTTGTCTTTTGTCTGAAGGTTTTTCCACATTCATTACATTCATAGGGTTTTTCTCCAGTATGAATTCTCTCATGTTGTAAAAGGGAAAAGCTATTCCTAAAGCCTTTCCCACATTCCATACATTCAAAGGGCTTCTTTTTAGAATGAATTATCTTATGCATTTTAAGGTTCCCCTTTTGGCTGAAAGCTTTCCCACATTCATTACATTCATAAGGTTTCTCCCCAGTATGAGTCCTCTGATGTCTCAAAAGGATTGAGATGTACCTGAAACCTTTCCCACATTCAATACATTCAAAGGGTTTCTCTCCGGTATGAATTCTCTCATGTTGTAAAAGATAAAAGCTATTTCCAAAAGCTTTCCCACATTCATCACATGAATACGCTTTTTCTCCAGTATGAATCCTTTTATGTGAATTAAGGTTTGTCTTTTGGCTGAAGGCCTTCCCACATTCACTACACACATAAGGTTTCTCTCCGGTATGAATTCTCTCATGTTGTGAAAGGGAAAAACTATTCCTGAAGCCTTTCCCACATTCCATACATTCAAATGGCTTCTTTCTAGTGTGAATTATCTTATGCATTTTAAGATTTCCCTTTTGGCTGAAGGCTTTCCCACATTCGTTACACTCATACGGCTTCTCTCCGGTGTGACTTCTATAATGCCTTAAAAGCACTGAAATGTGTCTAAAACCTTTCCCACATTCATTGCATTCAAAGGGTTTCTGTCCAATATGAATTCTCTCATGTTGTAAAAGATGAAAGGTATTTCTAAAGCTGTTACCACATTCAATACATTCAAAGGGCTTCTTTTGAGTATGAGTTATCATGTGCATTTTAAGATTTCCCTTTTGACTAAAGGTCTTTCCACATTCACTACATGAATATGGTTTCACACCAGTATGAATTCTCTTATGTGAATTAAGGCTGGCCTTTTGGCTGAAGGCTTTCCCACATTCGTTACATACATAGGGCTTTTCTCCAGTATGAATTCTCTTATGTGAATTAAGGTTTGCCTTTTGGCTGAAAGCTTTCCCACATTCATTACAGTCAAAAGGTTTCTCTCCTGTATGAACTCTCTCATGTTGTAAAAGGGAAAAGCTATTCCTGAAGCCTTTCCCACATTCCATACATTCAAAAGGCTTATTTCTAGAATGAATTATCTTATGCATTTTAAGGTTTCCCTTTTGGCTGAAGGCTTTCCCACATTCATTACAAATGTAAGGTTTCTCTCCAGTATGACTTGTCTGATGTCTCAAAAGAACTGATCGATGCTTGAAACCTTTTCCACATTCACTACATTCAAAGGACTTCTTTCCATTATGAATTACCTCATGGATTTTTAGGTTTCCCTGCTGCGTAAAAGCTTTCCCATATTTATTAATTAAGTAGGGTTTCTCACTAGAGTGAGCTCTCTTCTGTTCATATAGATTTCCTTTTTTCCTAAAGGCTTTTCCAAATTCATTACATCTATAGAGTACATCTCCAGTATGATTTTTCTCATGTTGCCCTAAGTAGTACTTACTGCTGAAGACTTTCACACATAAATTACATTTATATGGTTTATCTTCAGTATGAATTCTTTGATGTTCAGCTAGGTAAGCTTCCCCGCATTCATTATAGTCAAAGGGATTCTTGGCAGTAAGAAATATTGTATGTATTTTAAGGTGTTGATTCTGACCGAAGACCTTCCCACAGTCGTTACAACCACAAGGTGTACCTCCAGTATGTATTTTTTGATCTTGGCCTAGATCATTTTTACTGCTGAAGACTTTCCCACATTCATTAAATTCAAGTGGTTTCTCTTCAGTTTGAAGTCTTCCAAATACATTATATTCATGGAGAAAATCTGGGGGAAAAAAGGGTGTCAATATTCAATGTTCTATGAGGAAAGCAAAATGGAAAGGCTTCAAGGAGAAACTAAAGAAAAGAATGCTGGAAAAACTGAGTGGTATCCTTGTTAGAATGTAGAAGCATGAGAACACAGGAGAGAAAGGGAAGAAAGACTTTTGACTCAGGGGAACAAGCAAGATACAAGTCTCTTTCAAAATAATGGGGAGTCATGACCTATTATGTTGGCATAGTTCCTTATACCCCAAAAAATCATGATAAGGATTAATAGATGATGACAGGAGACCATCCACTAAGGGTTCAAATAAGAAAAGACATAAAATGTTACAGAATTTCTCTTGAAGGGCACAAAGTTGGTTATTTATCAGTAATATTAAACACAGTGATACCTATTGACTTCCAAGGCATGAATCTTAAAAGTGACACACTTATAAGACTGGTCAAAATTTGATGATTACTAGCTCATTCTGGTCATTGATGAAGGGACTAATGGTATTTACTAGACAGCATCACTCTCCAAAGTCTCTAGGAATAAAGATAGTATTTTAATATTTCTAATAAAAGGCAGGTGTGTAAAAGGAAAAAAATGAATTTTGGAAAAGAAAATCTGGTAATGAGGGTGAAAAGAGAACTTTGTATTTCAGAAACAGATTCAGATATTTTAATGGAAGGATCCTGACCATTGATTTAATGAACCCCAAAAGACCTGGCAACAGAACTCTTGATCTCAGATGTTTATATACAAATACATATAAAATTAGTTATAATAAAAGGAATAAAAGAACCTACTGCAAAGAAACAAACTTGACTTCTCAGGTCAAATATAATTTCCGCATCACCACCAGAAAATGGAAGAATAGAATTACAAATTACAAACCAATAAGCTTTCCTTCAATTCCTGATGAAATTATAAGATGTTTTATTAAAGATAGAGTTATTGAAAATCTGGAAAACGAACCTATGAGAAAAAAGAGTGAGCAAGGATTAATCAAGAAAAATTCCAGGAAGATTAACTTAATTTCCTTTCTGACTGTATTAGACCAGTGAGAGTCATAGTGGACAGAACATGTGCCTCAGAATCAGAATGATGTGATTTCAAGTCACTTAAACCTCAGTGGCCTAAACAATTTTCTAAAATTGTAAGTTACAGCAGTTACCAATCTACACTAGAAGAAATTTCCTCTTGGGGAGCAATTTACATGGATGAAATTATGTTTGGACCAATGTAAAAGTAGTTCAGAGAAACACTGTTGATAATTTGCCTGGATTTTTTCCCAAAGCCTAAGATGAAATCTTTCATGTTATCTCGATGGCCAAGACGACAGTAAGGTGGATATAGAAGTCAATGAATGACCATAGCCTTGTAGTCATCAAAGTCTTCCTGCCAACCTAAGAAGCAATTTTCTAGTGCATTGGTCTTGAAAATGGGGTGTTCTCACCCCAAGGGCTGTTCAAGATAATCCACTGTGGTAATAAGGTTGGGGCTGAACCTGTGGTCTCACTGGCATAAAGAACTCTAAATAAGGAACTCCTACCTTAACTAATCAATGCAAGTCCTTCTCTGCAACTTATAGTCTTAGAAAGATTTCAAGACCACTGAGAAGTTAAGTAACCTGTCTATGGTACTAGACCTAGTATGTGTCAGGAGTATAACTTGAACCTAGGTCTTCCTGGGTCAGCAGCAAGTTCTTTAATCTCTTACACCATACCACCTCTGAGGAGGAAAATATTAAAATTTCTCTGTATTATTTATTTTTATAAATATTTACTATACATATTGATATTTGTGTCCTCATTCAGTACCTATGTCAAATGGTAAGTGTTACATACAGGATATAAGGCATCTTGGGAAGAGTACTCTCATTCATTTGCTTGATATCAGTATAATTCAGGGTACTGCAGTTTATGCATGCTCAACTGAAATTAATTTACAGATTAAATGGTCAAGGTTTTACTAAATTCACAAAATACACAAATATTTTCAAAACAGATTCCCATAAAGATACTATTGGTTAAAGATAATACTAATTATGTGAACACAAGTGATCAATAAGAAAATGAATAAGGTGACATCTCCACTCCCTGAATAAGTTCTTCATGGGCCACAATATGAAGTAAATTAAAAATTAAATGTGACAAGCAGTCACACAAAAATCTTAGAAAATGTCAATACCTGGTTAAATATGGATTAACAAGGAAGATTAATGAATTGAATATACTTTTGAAAATTAGAAAGCCAATGTATATAATAAAATATAAAATAATTTGATAGCAATACTATCACAGTTAATTTATAAATTTACTGCTCTGCCAAAATACCAATAGGATACTTTACAAACAAAACAAAATTATAAAATTCATTTGTAGGAAAAAAAGATCTAGAATTTTAAAGGAAATAATGAAAAAGGGTAGAAATGAAGAAGGAATGTAACTTCTTGACCTAAAACTGTATTGTAAAGAAGCAATAAAAAAACAACTAGCACTGGTTAAAAATTAGAAAAGGATATCAATGCAAAAGACTAGACAAGGATGACAAATAACTGAGCTTAATTCAGTGTTAATTCAGAATAAACCTAAAAATACAAATTACCTAGGAATTATGACTCACTTTGAAAACTAGAAACTAGTTTGGCAGAAATCAGGTTCAGAACAGTTTACACCACATTCCATAATCAATTCAAAATAAATACATGATCTGATTAAAGATCATAGCATAAAAAAAGTAAGAGAAACATATCACAAAACTTTTTCACAGCTGAGGGTATAGGAGAATTCTTAACCAGTCAAGGAATACAGACAATTGCAAAAGATGAAATAGGTCATTTTAAATTACATGAAATCAAAAAGCTACAGAAATAACAAAATTAACATAATTAGGATAAGAAGGGAAGTAGTCTGTCTACCGGGGGAAAAAACCCTTTGTACCACATATCTTTAAGAAGGGACTGATATCCAAGATATACAGACAACCAATAGAAATATGTTAAGACCAAAAGCCAGTCCCCAATGGATAAATTATTTAAATACACAAACAAAACTTTCTCAAAAAATAACTGCAAAATGTAAACAACATGAAGGAATACACCAAATCATTAATATGATAAATTTCTTTGTAATCCTAAGGTTTCACTTAGAAAACTGGCAAAAATGACAAAAGATGGGAAGTCGAGGTACAATGATTTATGGAAAACCAGGCACCTAATGGAACGTTTGGTGAACAGTTCAATTACTCAAAAGACATAACTAAAATGTCCATACACTTTGACCCAGATATTCTATTCCTAAGTATTTCCTCCATGAGATCACTGATAAAATTCAGGCCCTATATATATCAGAATATTTATACCATTTTCTATGGTAGCAAAGAAATGGAAACCAAGTAGGTATTAATGAACTAGGAAAAAATTCACACATCATGGTGCATTAACAACCTGCTCCTTAACTCTGGCTTTGTATGAAGACATAAGTGGTGCTCTTTTGCCAATGCAAATGCTGCTTCCCAAATGTCTTCCCAAATTCTACTCCATAATAATATACTTAATGATACTAGTATCCCATTCAGTAACTAAGTCAAATGATTATGTTTTACATACCCTATCCTATCCATTCTTTCTCTTATCTTTATGTCAGGCTGTCTATGCACTGTCTCTTCCCCTATCCAACAAATTCACTCATAAATCCCTGTTAATCCTACCCTCTTCACTAATTTAGAGTCCTCTACTTATCTCTTCCTTTGTGGCTAAACTCCTTTAGCAAAGTTCTCTCTCCATGTCTCTTAGAAGCCCTTTGCAATCTGGCTACTCTCCTCATTGCTACACTGAAATTGCCTTCTCCAAAGTCCCCAGGGATCACTCCATTGCCAGGTGTGAACTCTCTGCTGTATTTGACACTGTTAATCATTTTCTCATACCAGATCACTGTCAGTTCTACTTTAACATTTGTTTCAAAGAGAATTCTTTTCCTAACAATTGAGATATTAAGGAACATTGAGAACAATAACACTTTCAAGCTGGTTTAAATATGATTTCTTCTGCATGAAACATCAAGGAAGTAGAAAACTGCACTTCTTAGTAATTCCAACCCGCCTCCACAAGCAAATGTCAGGTCTTTTTCAAAGTGTAATATTTACCCTAGCCCCCAAATTCTCCACTATATAGCTTCTATCACAGCCACAGAGGCTCTCTCTGCCCTGCAGCTCACTCTCCTGCCTCAGGGCAAGCAGCAGGCTGAGAGGGCTGCCACTATTTATTGGGCTGTTCACATGTTTCTTAATCATTTAACATGTAGAAAACATCACCAACTATCGTTCAGGCATCTCAAACTGGATAGCCTATAGGGCATTACGGTCAAGCCTGGACCAGACTAAAATGTCACGACAATAAAACAAGGATAACATTACATTTTAAAACTAAGTCAATACACAGTCCACAAGGATCGTTATTATGGATTCGTGGTCCCCATTTCTGAGTTTGACTTCATTCCTGTTGAAATCTCAAACTCGAAACTTTGGAAAACAGAACTTTCCTCTCCCTTCTAAAAATTTTTTGAAAACACAAAAAAATTCCTTTTCTTCTTCTGAACTTCCCTATCGCCATCATTCTTCCAGTCACCCAGGTTCTCAAGCTTTGTGTCATCTCTGGCTCCTCTCACTGACCTATGTATTCACTCCATGGTCAGATCTCAGCGCTCCTCTCATACATGTTGCCTTCCTTCTACTCACATGGGCCTCTCATCTCCTCTCTTCTGGACTATTTCAGTAGTTCTACCCTATTCCAACATATCCTCTACTCACCTATGAAGGTGATATTTCTAAAGTGCAGGTCTCATCCTATTACCCCCCTGCCCAATATGGACTCTATTGGGTCCATATTTCCTCCAGGGTAAAATATAAAGCCATGTATGGCATTTACAGCTCTTCACAGCCTGGTCTCTCCTTACCTTTCTGGTCTAATACCCAATTCTCTTCCATACATTTTACAATCCAGTTATACTGGCCTACGGGCAGTTTCTCATCTACTTCAGACTGGAATGCCCCTTCACCTCTGCATTAATTTCCCTAGCTTCCTTCAAGACTCAGCTCAAGTACGACCTTCTGGAGGAGCCCTTCCCTTCTGAATTAACCTTATGTCCACTACGTAGAGATCCTGCGTGTTATCTTATTATTTATATGTTGTCTCTACCATTAGAAAATAAGTTCCTCTAGGACAGGGACTATTTCTGCATTTCTTTTTTAACCTCAATGCTTAGCCCAGCTTCTGGAGCACAGTCAGAATGTACTAAATGCTTATTTGCTGACTGAATGTAATAAAGTACTACTTTGCTATAAGAAATAAAGAATACAAGGAAGCATGAACTTGTGAACTGATACAAATTGAATTAAGTAGAAGTACAAAAACAATATTCAGAACAATAACAATGCAAATAACAATAATGAACTATTTAGAATTCAATGGTATGAAATTATAACGACCAAGTTTGGCCCAAATTAGAGATTCAAGAAGACACTTCCCCCAGCTCTTTTGCAGAAGTGGGAACTCTGAGTGTGGGATACTGCATACGGTAGTGAACTCTTCTGATGTATCTTTTAATTTAGCAGAACTTTTTCCTACAAGGCCTATAAAAATTTCCTTTCTATGTATGTTAAAAACCTTGTCTAAATTAGGAGTTTCAGTGGGTTGTGAATCCACTGTTAAAAAAATAGGATAATGTAACTTCTGGCTAATTTTCAAGAGGAAGGTAAACATTTATTAGCAAAATTTGGCTAATAAATTCAATTAAATTTATAAAAACCTTTGAATAGTCGATGAATAGGACTAAAAAATGAGCATCATGATGAAGAATGATCAATGGTGTGCTTTCATATTTGCACCTCCCTATCTTTCTGTTTTGTCATTCCTATATTTATTTCTCTTCACCCCTCTCAGGCCATAAAGATCTTTTTTTAGAAGAGGAAATACAGAAAAAATTCGGCAAAACAAATTGACAAACTGAAATAATTTTATTTCATACACAGTCATCCCCAGCCAAGGAGCCTCACCTTCCCAAGGAGCTGGGGAAGTTTCTTCTCATTGCTCTTCTGTGGGAGGGGTCAAGCTTGGTCGTTATGGTTTGTGCAACATTCCATTTCAACATCTTAGCCGTTTTGAGGTGTTGGCTCTTCCCATACCTACTGCTGCAGTCACTGTGCGTCTTGCTTTCCTGGCTCTGCTGGCTTCATTTTTGCATCAGTTCACATGACTAACTCCATGCTTCTCCGTATTCATCACGCCCATCAGAAAGAACAGCATTCATCATATTCATGCACCATGATCTGTTTATCCATTCCCCAACCAATGGCCATCTACTTTGTTTCCAGTTCTTTGCTGATATAAATAGTGCTTCCATAAATATTTTGGCAGACACAGGCCCTTTTTGTTGATGTCTGAGGGTAATATTTAGCACTGGAATCTCTGGGTCTAAAGGTACTGACATTTTAGTCACTTTTCTGCCAAATTCCAAATTGTTTTCCAAAAGGGTTGAACTCCCCAGTCTCACCAACAATGTATCAGTGTGCCTGACTTTCCACAACCCTTTCAACATTGACTATTCCTGTCCTTTGTCATCTTGCCCAACTTCCTGAGGCGGGGTGAAATCTCAGTGCTACTATTTGCAATTCTCAAATTATTAATGATTTAGGTTATTTTTTCATATAACTATTAATAGTCTGCAATTCTTTTGAGAAATATCTGCACATACCCTCTGACCACTTATCCATTGGGAAATAGCTTTTGGACATCAGTCCTTCATACTTAATACAAAGATTTTTTTCCCCAGTCAACCACTTCCCTTATTTTAGTTGCATTTATTTTGTTCCTTCAACAGCTCTTTAATTTCATGTAACGAAAATTATCTCTTTTATCTTTCGTAATTATCTTTATCCCTTGTTTTGTTACACAAAGATGCCCATTATCACTACTACTATTTAACACAGGCCTCAGCTACAACAGAGAATAATGAGGGAAAAGCATAGGTAAAGAGAGAAATGGGGAAGGAAGAAAGGAAAGGAGAGAGACAGAGAAGAGAGAGAAGAAGAAAAGGAAGGAATGAAAGAGGAAAAAAAGATTTACTAAGCACCTACAATAAGCCTGGTACTGAGCTAAGTACTTTACGAATATTTTTCTCATTTGACCCTCACAATAACTCTGGGAGATAGATGCTAATATTATCCTAATTTTACAGTTGAGAAAACTGAGGCAGATGGCAGTTAAGTGACTTGCCCAGAGTCACAAAGTTAGTAAGAGTCTGAGGTCAGATGTGAACTCAGATCTTCCTGAATCCAGATCCATCATTCTATCCATTGAGCCCATCTGGCTGCCTCAGGAAACAAAATTATCACTTTTCACAGATGATATAATTTATTTAGAAAATCCCACTTACACATATATAGACAGAGAGTACAGGCTGTACTGAATCAAGAGATGATATCCATACAAAAAAATAAAATAAAAATTACGGGAGGAAAATACTGGGAGGAGAAAGGGAGAAATGGAATGGGGCAGGCTATAACTCATAAAATTATGAGACAAGAAAAATCTTGTTCAATGAAGGAGAAAAGGGATAAAGGGAGAGGGGAAAGGTGAAGCTACCCTCTCAACATATGGCAGAAGGAGGGAATAACATGCTCACTAAATTTGATATGAAAATCTATCTTAAACAACAGGAAAGTAGGGGAGGAAGTGACAAGTGGGGTGAGGGGAATGACAGAAGGGAGGGCAAATGGAAGAAGGGAGTAACTAGAAATAAACACTTTTGGGAAGGGACAAGGTCAAATGAGGGAATAAAAAAATAAAAAAAATAAGGGGATAGAATAGGATAGAGGGCAATATAATTAGTATTACACAACATGATTATTGTGGATATCTTTTGCAAAATGACACATATTTAGTCTGTATTGAATTGCTTGCCTTCTCAGTGGGGATGGGGAGGGAGGGAGAGAGAGAAGGAATTCAATGTATTAATAAAAATGTTGAGAATTTTTATTGCATATAACCGGGAAATAAGAAATACAGGGAATGGGGTATAGAAATTTATCTTGCCCTACAAGAAAAGAGAGAAGATGGGGATAAGGGAAGGGTGGGCTGTGACAGAAGGGACAGTACATTGAGGGAAGGAGCAACCAGAATGCAAGGTATTAGGAAGCAAGGGAAGGGAGTGACGGGGAGAAGAATTGGACATGTCACAAAGTGAAGTAAAAGTAATTAGTATTAAAACAACTGACTGAATTAAAAAAAAAGAAAAAAGAAAATCCTACTTAAAAAAAGTTTATTTAAACAATAAATTTAGCAAAGTTGCAGGATCAAAAATACACACACAAAATTATCAGCACTCCTTTTTATGAGCTACCTTTGTTTGATCAAGAATTCATCCCCTATTCATGGCTGTGAACGTGTCTTCTCTTTCAAATTTTTTTATGTTATGATTTTTAATATTCAGGTCATAGATCCATTCTGAATTGACTGTGGAATATAGTGTAAGTTATTGATTTCAATCTAATTTCTGCCAAACTGTTTTCCAATTTTTGTAGCAGTTCTTATCAACTACAGAGCTCTTTACCAGGTAATTTACTTTGGAGGTCTACTGAACACTGGGTTTAGTTTCATCATTTCTTGAGTCTTCCTTAAACTAGTCGTTTCCATTGCTCTTCATCCAACTAGTACTAAATGGTCTTGATGATTTCTGCTTTATAATATGAGGCCTGAAAATTCTAACCACCACTCCCCTCTTCATTCCTATTTTCTTTAATTATTTCCCTTAAAATTCTATATTTTTCCTCTAAATAAAATTTGGTATTTTATTGAGCTATGTGAACTATTTTTTGGTGGTCTGATGGGCATAGCCAAGTCTACAAATTAGTTTTGGTATATTTTATTTTTGTTATAATGGCACAGCCCAGCCATGACCACAGGATCATTCTGCTAGCTACTTAAGTTATGCTTTATTTCTTTAAGGAGTATTTGGTAATGTAGCTATGACTCCCAAATATTCTATGCATTTTGGAATTACTCCGAATAGGAATTCCTTTTCTATCACTGATAAAGCATCTTTTTCATCTATGACAGTTGAACTTAGAACCAAACTTTCAAACAGCTTTATCACAAAGTGCTTAAAAATAAGATTTCCAAAACAAATGAGCCATATTCAATCATAACACTCTTACTGCTAAAAACAGTATTAATAAAATTGTATTAATAAAATTTAAAATATTATTTTTTATTTTAATCCTTTTTATATCATTTTCCATGTCTGTTTCATAATGCACAGGACATACTAGTATAGTAGCACATGCATATAATTTACATATAAGTAATTATGCATGTATTTGGAGGAATGTGTTCAAAAATTTTTTTTTTTTACTTAACAGAATAGCTCATGTACAATTTTAAAAGTCTGGAGACTACTGCTCTAGTGGAATGCCCCCAGATCTGTCAGTGGCTGTGGGCTATTTAATAATGGCTTACATGAAGGTACAGATGAGATGCTTATCACACTGCAGGTGACATAAAGCTAGAAGAGGGACTGAACACATCACAGGATAGGTCAGGAACAAAGGAAAAATTCTTGTCAGGCTAGAATGTTGGATTCAACCTGCAAAGACTGAAACTATAGAGCTTTTAAAAGATTAATTTTGAAATACAGATGGTAAGTTTACTAGTAGAAGATATAAGGGGGTTTAGAGCCCTGCAAAGGCACATGATGATGATCCATGCAGGCTGCATGCAGAGAGGGGGTCTGTAGAACAGGGAAGACTATGGCTTTGCGGGAATGTCCCCTAAACAAGAACAGGCCTAGGATGCCATGTTTAATTCTGGAGACATCTTGGGAAGAAAACCAATAAGGTGGAGAATTTTGACAAGAAGGTAGGCAACCAAGATGGTGAAGCAGCCCAGCATCGTGTCAGATGAAGGTCAGTTAAAGGAGCTTCACAGAAGACACTGCAATACAGTCAACTGCATTTAAATAACTGAAGGGCAATGAGACAGATGAAGGATTCCCAGCCTATTACTGTGTTTCTTCAAGAATGTTCTGGTACTCTATATTTTTACAGGTTGGGAAGAGAATAAGCTCCCTTGCTGCCAGTGGGAGGGAAAGGCATCTTTTTCTAATTGAGGAATACAGTTGGGATAATTTTGAGAGCCATCAAAAATGTGATGACAGAAAGAAGTGGAACTGCAGAACACTTCCCCAAGCGTGGCAAGTAAGACAGACAGGGTCACTGGAGTGTTGACTTAAGATGAGGGAGAGAGGAATATCACAAGATAAAGAAGGATAAAGCAGGAACGGTCCCCAAACCTGGCTTTCAGCATTTTACAGTGAATTAATGAACCAGCCTAGTTACTTCTTTTTCCAATCAATTTTCCATAAAACTGGTTATTTTCCCAAAATATTGATTTCATCACAGGATTTCCCTGCTCAAAACCTGCCATTTCCCTCTGTCCTCTTGGAAGGCATCTAAAGCTCTCCCTAAATCACCTCTCATTCCAGTGAGGAAACCCTTCTCCCTGACCCAGCAGGTCTCTCTCTTGATATTTAGTCTGTCTATGCAAATCCAAACTGTGTAACTGTGTGTGGGTAAATGAATTCTTGAACTCCTGATCTGATTTAATGAAATATATATTAAGCATCCATCTTCGAAATCAAGGCACTCAAGAGACAATAAGAAAGGACACAATCTGAGCTCACAGACCTTTCACTCTGCCATGAGGAGACAACACAAAAACGGATCAAGAAACAAGAAAGAACATTTATACTCCCAAGAGTTTTGCTACTGAGGAGATCTAACTCAAGCTTCATATGCATTGACACCTGAAGAGAAAAGCAGGCAGGCACAGACGGGACCAAAATTGAAGAGAGATCCTAGGAAAGGATCTATGGATATAGCAGTTATGTGTGTAGAAGCGAGCATGACCTCAATGAACAGTGATGAAATCACCAAGGAAAAGAGTATAGAGGGAAAAAAGAAGGGACAACTGGAGTCTCGATACTAGGTGATCTTCCGGAAGAGAGGACAGTGAAAGAATGAAGACAGAGCCCTGACGGGACACTCAAATTTGGTGGGAAATGGTTTGGAGGAAAAGAAACAATAAAAAACACAGAGGTGAGACAATTCCAAAGGCGGGAGAACCAGTGAAGTAGAATGCCAGGGAGGGAAATCAGACAGTCACAGGGTCTGAGGCAGACTGTCTAAGGTCTTCTTGCTAAACCCAAGGCTGAATAAGAATCCCCACTAAGACAGACTTGACAAGAAGACCCAAGAGCAAATGCACTACCTCTGCAATCGGCCCATTTTACTTTCAGGGAGCTGTGCCTTGCATGTGGCCTACACCTTGTCCGTGACACCGCTATCGAGCGCCCATCCTGCTTCCACATCAAGGCCTCCAAGGATGCAGGCATTCTACCTGCAGGCGGCGCTGATCTGCCTTGTTCTTCCTTCAGAGACCAAGCAGCCCTGCTTCCACAGGACAGCCTTTTCAAATACTTGGAGAGAAGCATCACATCATCTCCAAACTCTTCTCCTGCTCAGGCTAAACAAAGCTACCTACATCAGTCAGCTCTAGGATGACATGGTCTCCATTCCTCTCACCATCCTAGTCACCCTTCTGAATACATTCCAGCATGTCTAATTCTCTTCTAAATTATAGCACATTAGACAGAGGGGCTTTCACCAAATCTTAGCATTGGAAGGGGCCCCAGGAGATATCAAGTGAAATCTGTACCCAAATGAAAATCCCAAAATATATCTGCACTGGCTACTAAAAACTGTGACATGCTGCAAACAGGTGAAAGACGATTAAGATTTAGGAACAAACCACTGAATCTGGGTCATTGGTAAAGAGGCCACTCTAGCACTGTACAGACAAAAGGTGCTGGCCTTAAAGACAGAAAGTCCAAGGCTGAGCTCCTGTGACTGCTAGCTAATTTATTACATGCAAATCAAGACCTTACTTTTTCCCTTTGCTTTCAGGTATATATACAGCTAAATGCAGGAACATTCACTAATTTTTGGTGGGGAAATTTGCATTACTGACTGGGGCAACAGGAATTAGGCAAGTCTATAATTTCCAACCCCACACAACAAACTCTTTGCTATTGCTGAGACTGAGATGCTGAACAGAATTTCCCTGTACTGATCTGTAAGGTGAAAACTGCCTGTATTTGCAGGTTTTGACAGTGGGCAGAGACAAACTGCAAGGCAGACAAAATAAGCATTAGGGACAAACAAAGCTTTGCTTTTTAAACAAACATATATACTTGAGAGTAGAAAGAAAGGAATCTTTGAAAAGGGAGGGAAAGAGGATACAAGAAGAGAGAAAATAATCCTAAGAAGGGACAAGAAAGGATGGAGCTCAAGACAGGGAAGGGGAGGAGCCCTTCAACAAAAGGAAGAATGCCTCTTTCTCTAAGACTGGAAGGACCCATAAGAAACAGCTCCAAGGGGACACTGGCCACCCTCTCCAGGGGTCTTTAAACAGAGACTGCAGCTCAATACTCCAGGGCAATCTTCCCTCACCAAGCAGATGGGCTGGTGCTCCCCCTCCTGTCCACCTGCCTGGGTTTTACTCACTCACCTGTGTAAGTGTTTCCTGGGACTTCTTCTCCTTCAGGTGGCCCTGATGGTTCTGTCTTCTCCAACTGAGAGATCACATCTTCTTTGGACTCTGGAAGCCCTGCTCACGGGGAAATAATTGGGATAGTGCTGAGGAGAGAAGACTCTCTCAAAAGTTAACCTTAGCCTCTTTCTCTTTAGTGAATAAATAGGTGGGGTAACAGGAAGGACCTTGGAAGGCTACTTACTCTGCTTTGTGGTTCCTATCAAGTTGGGGAGAGGGGAATGGGGTGAAAGGGCTTGATTTAGGTTCAAAGAAAACACATTCATTTTAACACATTCTCTGCTAAGAGGACAGGCATGTTTCCTGTCCTCAAGTATCTGGGACTTGAGTGCAGAATCTCTGACCTGAATGATTAGAGGGTAGAGAAGCTACAGCCACATGAAGCAGCACAGTCCAGAACAAGCAAAGCCCTAAGGATGAGGTGATGGAGGCAGTGCCTCTTAGCATCAAAGGACTCAGGAATTTTCCCAAAGAATGTGCACACCGAACAGATCACTTCAGACATCCTACAACTTTAAGAAAGTGAGGATGTAAAGACATACTGAGGACCAGATGACCGATCCTTACCCAGGGACACAAAATTCTCATAGCTCTCCAGCATCACGTCCCTGAACAGGTCCTTCTGAGCTGGTTCTAGCAGCCCCCACTCCTCCCGGGTGAAGTCTACTGCCACGTCTTGGAACGTCAGCAATTTCTGAAACATCCAAAAAAAGGCATCCTCAATCAGAGACCATCCCTCACAAGGATCGTGGGGGAGCTAGGAGGCTGGCAGAACAAAGAGAGAGTGGTTCTCAAAGTACTTGAAGGGGCTAGAGAGCTCCATGTTACATGTCCTTCACTTCATTCTGGATTCTGTATATTGCAATTATTTAATTTTATTTCTCAAGGTCAGGCACATAAATCATACCTTGTACTGAGCCCCAAGGGAAGCAAGCTTGTTACTCTTCAAAATCAATACTTTCTAATTAGGTGTATCCCATCAATCACTCACCATTGCTGGCTGCAGCACTGGGAGCAGGCTTCCTGAGAAGGCAGGCCAGGAATGGATTAATAGGACAGCAATTCCTTCCTCCCTCTGTCCACCCACTAACACAACCCAGCATCCTCCTAGTAAGTTTCCTCCTTTGTTTTTAGGTGTGTACACAGCAAAATCTGTCCACATTCATTGATGTTTGGTGGGGAAATTTGCTTGGCTGACTGGAGTAACAGGGAAGGGATCAGGCAGTCCTATAATTTCAACCCCACAATTTTCCTGTGTTGATTCCTCTGACTTAAAGAATGAAATAGTAATAATTGAGGCAACTCAAGAAATCCACTGTATGCTGTTTCTGGCAGAGAAAACCCAGCAGAAGGGACAGAGGAAGTGCCGCTCCCTTCCCCCATCACACCTTTGCTCCAAGCAAGTGAACCTTCCCTCACTCCCTTCTTGTCAGCTGGTCTGTCATCAGTGACTTGTTTCTGTCGCCCAGCTCCTGTGCCCCTCATCTCAGTGGAGTCCTGGGGCTCCTCTGCTTTCTGAATAAGGTGGGTCCTTCAAAACGCTGTCTGCTGGGCCTCACGCAGACACGGGCAGCCAAAGTGGGGTCAAGCTCTCCTGTGTGTGTGCGCCATGCTTCACATCAGCCTCCAACATCCCCTCCCTTGCCCCGTCCACTCCCTATTCAGCCCCTCAGCCTCTCCCTCTTCCCTAACAGCAAGCCACCCCTATTCAGGGACTGCCTTCGATGGAAGCATTGCCTCTGCACGCCCCTAACACTTGGGCCCAGCTGGCTCCTATCCACACCCTTCCTGGGGCTGGAGTTAGGGGAAAGTGACTGGCTGCCAGCACCAGGGGCACCCTTCCCCATCCCAAAACTCACCAGAGATAACAGGATAACACACCTCCCCACAGAGGCCAAGGCTTGTGTGAGAGGAAATAAGGATGCTCCTTCTGAGATGGAGGAGCCCCAGGCCTTGCCCCCTACAGGGCCTCTGTGGTCTGGGCTGTGCCCTTGGCAGATGAAGCGCTTTCACAAGGCCTTCCCTAATGAACAGGCACTCCTGGAGAGCAGGGGCCCTCTAACTTGTCCTGTTCAGCACAATAATGGAGACAGTCAGCATGCTGATGTTCTACCTGACATTACAGTTCCTGACTTACCCTTTGCTTTCACCCCTAAATCAGTAGCAACAGCCTGGAGCTCACACTGCTATCTCGCTGCGTCTCTTTCAAGCACATCACCTTGCCCATGTTTGTCCAGTTGTTTTTTAGTCACGTTCAACTTTTCATGCCCCTTTTTGGGGTTTTCTTGGCAGAGGTACAGCAGTGATTTGCCATTTCTGCCTGCAGCTCATTTTATAGATGAAGAAACTGAGGCAAACAGAGTTAAGTCACTTGCCCAGGGTCACACAGCTAGGAAGTGTCTGAGGCCACATTTGAACTCATGAAGATGAGTCTTCCTGACTCCAGACCTATGAGGGGTGCTTAATAAACGTGAACTGAATTGGATGTCTCAAACTTGGTGGCCCAGATTTCTAAACATAAACTCTTTATCAGCTTTCTTACTTCCCAACAGTTACTGGACCTGTGATGCAATGCTGGAAGCATTACTAATCACAATATGACAGGGAAGTAAGATTACCAGGATTAATGAAAGAAACGAATAAGGCAGACTCTCACGTACAGCTGGCACAGGAGCATCCTTGGCAATCCCATGCAACAGGACAACACAGAACCCCACCCACATTTTCTCATCAACCAATCAACAAATGTAATGAGTACCTATGAAGCGGCCGGCTTCTCAAATAATCATGTGATCCCTGCCCACATCTCTCCCTAAATCCTGCGCACGCTGGAAGCCATCTCCCAGGACTTCATCATGTCATGAGTACTAATTACACATTCAGTCTTCATTCCTGCTCATGACTGGCCCAGCTCCTTTTCTCCCTCTACTTCTATTTGAAGAGAGCCTTGTTTCCCAGCATGACAAGGAAATTCAAATTAAGATGGTAATGACTAAAGTCATTTCTAGGCTCTTTCCCTTCCTCCGGGGTGACCGTCATGTTGCTGTCCTTTCTAGCATCATTCCCCACTTTGAACACCTACATCTTTTCTGAACTGGATATTAGAGGTAATCTAATTACACACTATATTTTAACATGACATTATGGTGACAACAGACTCATGGAAATAAAACCCAGGAAATCCAACCATCTCAATCAAAAAATTAAGATTAGATTGGCATAGCAAGAATTTTGCTACATACGCATTTGTCATTGTATATAAGCAAAACAAAGATCCAGAAAAGATCTGTTTTAAAATTTTTTCACTTAAAGGCTGAGGCAAAGTTTAAAATATTACAAAAAGTTATCAAAACTACTTGGTCATATAGAAAAATAGACGTGAGGAGGGAATTCAGAATTGAACTAAATCCATGAAGCTATTGCCTTAAGATAGAATTTAAGCTGGGGACATGTTATTCCCTGTATTTCTACATCTTTCATGATTTCCTTCAATGTTCTGGAACTTACGCTCCTCCAAACGGACCTGGTGTGGTTAGGTCCAGCACTGGCTTTATGACATGATTTAGAGAAAACTGTTGTCATAGTTTATCACACTGTCATATCAACGATCATATTTATCATCGCATACAGCCCAATCATAAGCAATGACTATCCTTCCCATTTGTTCTTTATTTCTTTAAGGGGCACTAAGGAATTTTAGTAATATAGGGAATATTATGGGGTTGGGGGATGAGGTAGCTCTGTGTTCAAGTATCTGTTAGTGGAGAAAAAAAGAAAAGCAACAAGAGAAATGTCCAACAATTGGGGAATAGCTGCATAATTTGTAATATATTAATGTCTTATAACAATGTTACGGAGTTAAAATTGAAAATGATAAAAGAATAATGAGGAATTTGGAGAGATGACTGTCAAATGAAGACTGCAGAGCAAGAAGGGCCAACTAGGCATGGAACATGATCACATAAAAGCCAAAGAACATACACAAATGTGTAGCAATGATTTATCATCATTTCACAGGGTGAAACTCACATGTTCAAATGTGCATTAGTATAAATTATTTACATGGTTGTGTAAATGTTTTGGGTTTTGTCTATAAGATAAAATGCTACTGTGTTATGAATTTGATGAAAGTGACTGAAGAGGAAAGGAGCCACTGGTTAATATTGCTGGGAAAATTGGGTAACTACAGTGAGAAAATTAAACTCAGAAACACACCTCCCACCATGCCATTAATTCATCTCATGTAAAATCTTTTTTTGTTCTTTGTATGTTGAAATGTTTGTGTTTGTTGATGACTGTTAGGTGAGGAAACGCCAGATTGATTAATAAAGTGTCTGTGTAGGTATAGAATTGTCCAGGTAGCTTCTGATCACGAGGCAGAGAAAGACTCTGAACAATTAAACAATCTCCTAATTAAATCAGCATATGCTATAATACTCTATCATCTCAATACAAAGGTGAACATGGAAAGGATAGGAGAAAAACAGGACTAACTGGTTTTAAGAAAATGAGTCTCCAAGAGAGCGTCAGAAGTAACTATGGCTCTGTTTAATGAAGCGCCATATTCTGGGACATCTGGTCCAGTCCATGATGACGTCTTATCTTGTGGAATTTCTTCTGTTGTCAAGGAATGCATTAAGTGAAACTCCAAAATAACTGTGCCTGGACAGATGTCTGAGGGTAGGGGGAGACTCAGTCAGTTTGCACAAAGCTCCCTCTAAGCAGAACAATGTTTAGATCTAGATCAATCCATTAGTAATGAAAAGTTGTTTCTGGCAAGTTTGTACCTATAATACAGAGTACTGATTTTTCTTTAACAAAAAGTAATCTTCTTGAGCAAATGGACTGTCTTTCCTTTTATATTTCTGACCCGAGTCGTTAGCACAGTTACAGGTACATGAACCTGATAAATGTTTTTTGCACATATTCATCTAAACCAGAGATGGGGAACCGGTGGCCTCAAGGCCATATGTGGCTTTCTAGGTCCTTGGGTGCAGTCTTTTTACCGAGTCCAAGTTTTTCAGAACAAATCCTTTTATGAAGGGGATTTGTTTGGGGAAGGTTGGATTCAGTTAAAGGGTCACACTTGAAGACCTAGAAGGCTACATGTGGCTTCAAAGCCGCAGGTCCGTCCCCTGCCTCCTCCCGTTCTCCCATCTAAACTATACAGAAAATACTTTCTTCAAGGAGCCTGGAAGTATGAGACAGAATGCTGACTAATTAGAATTTATTAAGTGTCTATTACGTGGCAGGCACGCTGCACTAAGGTCTAGGATATAAAATCACAAAAAACCAAGCTCATTATTACAGGCAGAAAAAGATTAGTTATTGATTTTGGAGTTGCTTAGAATCAGCCATCTGTTTACAGCCAGATTGACAACTTAGAGCAAAGATGAAATCAGTATCTAATCAAACACCAAATATAGAAATATACAACATTCAAACAACTTGAAACTTAGACAATAAATTATTTAAACAAAAACAAAAACACCCAGAAAATTCATCCAAGGACAGACACTGACACACAGTCACCAAGTCCTAAAGAAAATAATCTGAATTCTCTTTCCCTTCTCTCAAGATGGCAGACAAAAAGTGCCAAAAGGAAGCAAAGGAAAAGGTCAAAAAGGAAGATGGAGCTGGAAAGCTGGTGAAAAAGCCTTGAAAGCATCACAGCTGGAAGCCAGGTCTAGCCCAGGGGATCGGTAGGTACGCCAGGGCTGTAATGCATTCCTGGAGAGCCATGAACAAGTGAAAATACCGTGCACCAAAAACCAGATTGAAAGGAGAAAGAAAGAAGGTGCCTGCTACTATCTCAACACCAGCCGGGGCAATAAGAATGAAGGAACCTGTGTGGTAAAGATTCGCAAATTGCCTAGGTACGACCCTACTGAGGATGTGCCTAGAAAGCTGCTAAGTCACAGCGAAAAGCCCTTCAGCCAGCATGTGAGGAGGCTTCGAGCTGGCATCACCCCAGGCACCGTTCTGATCATGCTCACTGGCCACCACAGGAGCAAACAAATGGTTTTCCTGAAGCAGCTGCCTAGTGGCTTGCTACTGGTGACTGGACCTCTGACCATCAACTGTGCTCCTCTTAGAAGAACACAGCAAAAATCTGTCACTGCCACGTCTACCAGGGTTAATCTTTCAAGTGTAAAAATTTCAAATCATTTTACTGATGCTTGCGCTTCAAGACAGACTCCATAAACATAGACACCAAGAAAGAGGTTACTGATGTAGAAAAATAGAAATACAAGATTACAGAGCAGTGCAAGGCTCAGCAGAAAACTCTCAGATCCTTCCCCAAATCAAGAAAATTTCTTAGCTCCGCGGCTACCTGTATTCTGTATTTTGTCTCTCCAACAGAGTTTATCCTCACAAACTCTCAAACTGGTGTTTTAAATGCCTTGCAGAGAACGCTTTTTAAAATATTTGGAATAGCTAAAAAAAGAAAAAAAAAGAAAAAAGGAAACAATCCAATGTAAATCTTGCACCTCAGCCAGGACACCAAAAGACCCTAGAAAATACCTGTTCACTCTGCCAAAGGCAGACAAGGCCCTACAGAAGAGGGTGGCAAGCAGCAAGAAGGAAGAGAAAACAAAAACCTTGGTGAGACCCAATCAAACCTCATGTCCTGGCCTGTGACCTTAGGTGTGGCTATGGAGGACAAAGATGGCTGACTGGTCCCCTCTTCTATTCCCTCCTCCTTTCTGGAAAGAGCTGGAGTGGAATCCTTCCAACCCATAACTATCACCTCCTGTGGGGCCAGTTCAGGGCACAACCTTTGCTGGTCACTGCCCTGCTCTCCCTTGCCACTTCCATCTCCTGGGAAGCTAAAGATTTAATCAGTCAATTACCCTGCTTTTAGCCTTGAAACAACAGAAGGGCTCGAGTCAATAGAGCCTCCTTTCTCTGGCATCTTATGGAATTTAGCCTGAACAAAGGTATTCATAAAACCTCAATAGCTCACAGTACCAGTTAGGAAATCAAGCACTGAGCAGAGGCTCAGAACACAGCCCTACTTAAATTCTATATATTTCCTGTTAATCTCATGCTTACTCACGCCACACCCCCTTGCTCGGCATGGACGAAACATACAGACATAGTAATCAACCTTTGTGATGAACCATGGATTTTTAAATGAAACAAAGTCAGAAAAGGAAACAGAGCACATTTTTGTTTTAAAAGGAAGGAGAACACAGCACAGAACAGAGCACTATTACCAGAGAGGACATCTTGGGGAAGCTTTCCTTGTCCTTGATGACCACCTCTGGGAGCTCATCCAGAGGTGGGGCGACATCTCCACCTATCTTGGCTCTCTCTCTCCTTAACCACTCACCCCTCCCCTCATTGCCACTTCTACTGTAGTACAGCTCCCCTGGGGGGACCGGATGGCACTCCACCCAGGTGGGGCCAGCTCCCCCACAGACTGCTGGGTCACTTTTTTATTCTCCTCATGGCCCAAAGACCTCATCTCTCAGGGCTGGGGGGAGGGACACCCAATCCCACAATGCCATTAGACTGGGAGCTCTTTTGAGGGCAGGCATGGTCTTTGTCATCCTTTGCATCCCTGGCACTCGTAAGCACACAGTAAGTGTTTAATGAAAGCCTGACCCAACTGGACATATCTCAGACCCCCACTGTAGCAACTTGTAGTGCCAGTAAGATGAGAGAGTGGAATTTTGACAGGAAGGAAGGGGAGAGAGGGAGGAAAAAAGAAAAAGAGAGAGAGAAAGAGAGAGAGAAGGAGAGAGGGAGGGAGAGAGAGGAGGTATGATGTACGTGGGGGATATTTCCAAGAGGGCCCCACCATACGATGGAAAGAGGAATCAGGATCAAGACATTTAGGATCTCCAACTCCCGGGCTGACTAACCACTCCTGCACCTCAGATTCCTCAGATACCCAACTGGGAGGAAGCCAGGCTGTACCGTTCCTAAAGGACCTGTGGCTGGAGAGATGTCTGAGGGTGGGGTGAGACTCAGTCAGTTTGGCATAACTCCCTCTAAGCAGAACAATGTCTAGATCTAGATCAGTCTACTAGGAATGAAAAGCTGTTTCTGGAAAGCTTGTACTTACAATACAGAGAATTAATTTTTTAAATTCAAAAGTGCAGAACTCAAAGAGTTCAGATATGACGGCCAGAGGCAATAAGGTGCAGCGGTGAACAGCACTGGACTTGGTGTCAGGTTCAAATCCTTCCACAAACACCCACTAGCTATGTGACCAAACTATGTGGCAAGTCGCTTCACCTCTGTTTGCCTTAGTCTCCTCCTCTGTAAAATGGGGATAATGACAGCAGCTACCTCCCAGGGTTGTTGTAAAGACCAGATGAGAAATATAACATGTATAAAACACTCTGCAGACTTTACAGCTCTACATAAGCAGCAGCAGAACAGGAGCAGCGGCAGAGGTGCCGGTGGTGGTACCAGTAATGGTCACCGGATGGGGCTTGGTGAAGGCAAGAAGACGAAGGACCAGGGAGAGCACTGCACCCCTGCTTCAGGAAGGAGATGGAATTTCAAAAGAGACACAAACCAAACTCACCTGGGACTTGGCTTTTCGGAACTCAGTAGCCATTCTGTCCTCCTCGTCAATCCCTGCTTCTTGGCCAGAGTCCTGAGAAGCCACAACTAGAGAACAAAAAAGTGAAGCAGAGGATCAGGACAGTCCTGACTGCTGAGGTCACCAGGACAGGTTTCTCACGCAGATCCGGGGGTGAACCCACAAGCTCAAGTTCGCCAGTCTGACACACTGGCTTCTTCCCTGCACCAAAGAGAATGGCCAGGGACATTGGTGCCCGAGCCCTGACCCTCTCCCTTGGCTCTCGGGAGGTCCCCAGGGCCAGAGCTCCAGGGAGGGGAGTGGAGGAGACAGAGGACACAGAGGCTGATGTCACGGCACATCTCTGCCCTGCTAGGCTAACTCACTGGCCAAAGGATTAGGAAGGAAAATGGCCCTGACAGATGGGAATCCAGGTCTGAACCTAATATGATGAGAATGAATGGGGAAGAATGCAAACTTTTATCCTTGGGTCCAAAGGCTCGAGGGCCAAGCGTAGCCAGGACTCAGTCCTCTGACTACAGTCTTATTTGACAGAGGGTAGTGGCACCCAAAATGCTGAGTCCCCTGTGGGCTGTAGGAGGAGGGGCAGAGCAGCCCCCACCCCTCCATATTCAGGGGATGGTTCTGTGATACATCTGCAATGCTGTGTTCAGTTCTTGAGAGCAAAGTTTAGGGAAGCTACTGAGCAGACGGAGAGTGCCCAGAGGGAACCATCCTTCATGCACAGACATAGAAGGGTAAAAGTTCCTGGGCTGACATCTATTAAGAAAGAAGAGCAAGGGAGTTTCAGTATTGCTGGGTCTATGAATTTGCTCTGCTTGATTCCAGGGACAGAGCACCTACGCAAGCTAGAAGGTGCAAAGAGGTCAATGATGTTTAAGACCCTGCATTAGAAAATCAGCATCCAAAAACCCTGTTCACATAGAACAGAAGGCCAAGGTTAAATGGATGAAATTAAAGGGACAAAAGGGAACTGCCTCTTTCAGGGGGAAAAACCCAATAGCATAAACTGGGGGAAACATCAGTTCATGTAGAAAAGATTTCATGGCCTTAGTACATGTAAGCAAAGCATCATGGAACAGTAAACAGAAGAGGAGCCACATCCATCTGTGAGCTGAGTTTCAGGTTTTTTTTTGTTTTCCTCAAAGTTTATTCTAGGGAAAAAACCCCAAAACAACAGTTCCTTTGTCTGAACTGACTGACTGGCAGGATTTCTCCCGCTCCCCCCCCCAGTTTGGAGCCCAGCAAACTCTAGCCCTGGTCCAGGGGGCCTCTTCCCTCCCAGCCCCTCCCACACTAGGCAGGCTCCTCACCTCTCTCTTCCAATATGGGGTCCAACACTTTCATGGCCGCTCCCTTCTTCTTTTCCTGGACACAGTGAACCTCTAAATCTCCTCTCCCCACACACAGGACTGGCAGTTTTCTACACACACCAGCAGCTTCTTCTCCTCAGTGTCTACACTGATGTCTAAAGAAGGGTCTCAGGACAAGAGTGTTTTGATCTAGATGGAGTCGGGTCCTTCAGGGAAATTCCCCCAATGTTGTCAGCATCTGGCAGGGCCGGGGCTCCAGGGCCCCACAATGGGCCCTTGTAGGCTCAACAAAAGGCTGCTGGGGCCAGAAGAAAGAGGAAGAAGTCAGCACATTTCAGTCAACCAGGGGGTCTCACTCACATGGCCAAACTCCCCAGGCCTACAAATGGGGACACAGTAAGTTTCACAGCCTCACCATTCATTCAACAGATCAATCTACACTAGAACTGCCCCTCCCCCATCTTCCCTCCCTGGCTTGTTACAGGTGCTGAGGCAGTCACTAGAGCTTACATACCAGGACAAAGGTCAGCCCACCACTAATCCTGAACCACACAAAGTAAGTACTTGATGTGTGCTCTATCCATATGAATATTTCACAAAGGGATTTCACTGGTACAGAGGTTTCTGAGGTGGATATTCCTGCTTCTAAGGAGGATCAAAACCTGTATCTGCATCATACAGTCTTGGAGGGTTACCCAGAGGCAGCCAGCCAGCACGTCAGAAGCAGGACTGGAAGTCAGGTCTTCTTGGCTTCAGGTCTAGTGGCTCTGCCAGCATAACCTCTGTCTCTACATAGACAACACGTGACTGTCTCTAGAGAATTATAAATACACTACTTTGATCTTTTAGGAGCCTGTGACTTTTGGGATGGTGGGCTCACCTCCTGCAGGTCTGCAGATCACAAGCCCCCTAAAATTCAGGTGAACTTGGAACAACTGTCACTGAAAAGAGCACAAGACCTCAGCCAAGGAAGGGAGCCCAGAGGCTGCCTAAGCCATCAAGGATTTTATAGCAAGACTCCTATCAACAACATACTTGTTCACTAGCTGATTTCAGGGACTTAGAAACATGAACCTAAAAACCCGTTTGGGTTACAAAGAACCCTCACTTGCATACTTTGCAAATATGTGAATGGAACAGTGTCTCTAAGGTCAAATCCCAGGATGAGACAGACAGAAAGTCCACATAGATGAACTGACAGAAAGTGACACACAGATAGGTACATGATTGATAAATATAGATAGGCAGACAGATACCTAAACATTTAGATATACACATAATATATGTATGTACACACATACAGGAATATATAGGTGAGCACAAATATATGTAAATATGTATATAATATGTATGACACTATATATATATACATATATACCATACATGTGTATCTGAGATATATATCTCAGATACATAGATACTGCTACACAGAATGCCCCCTCCTTCCAAAGTACCAAATGTCCAGAGGAGATAAAATGTATGATAAAACGTATGGACAGTATGGCTAAAGTCAATGGACAAGGAGGACTTTACGTCACCTGAAAAAATATTCTATGAAGAAAAATCTATATAAGTGCAAATTAGTTATTTAGCATGGATAGGTTACACTTCAATTTAATCAATTCTTCCTGTTCTAAGGAGTCTATGGCCCAGCAATGGCCTTCGGTGCTGGGCATACAAAGATGAAAATGACCCAGAGTTGACTTTCTATTCAGTCTAAAGGAGGAAAAAGACCGGGGACCAGGGAACTCAAAGATCTGGCTCAAGCCTAGACCAGGGAACATGGGGGTGACAAGCGGCTGGTGGCCCTCCCCAAAGTCAGCCTGATCCCAATCTGCCACCAGATGCATCCCTAAAGCCAAGGGGGGCAGGGCCTGGAGAACCCAAGGTCACATCCACGTCCTAGTGAAGCACTGAAGACATTCCACTGTGAGTGCTCCACGTCCTGTGAACTTACGTGAGGACACACGCATATCCCACATCCATAATCTACGTACAGCTACATGGCTTTATAGATGTGTATGTAGGTGTGTACGCATACAGACATATGGATAGAGATACAGAGATGTCTTGAGAGCCGCTATTCTGCTGGACTGCGTGTGTCTACACACCAGCGGGGTCCCGTCCGGCTCCCTCAGGTAACAGCCCCGCAAAGCGGACGGGGGCTGCGGGTCCAAACGGGCTCAGATCGTTGGGGGGGCCGGGCGCCCCTGGGGGGCTGCAGCAGGAGGGGGGTCCTGCCTGCCTCACTCGGCCCCAAAGGGACTTCCTGGGGTCCGCCCCCCACCCCCCACCCCCGTACGCCGCCTCACTCTAGAACCAAACACAAAACGCTGCGCAGGTCCCCGAACAATCGGCCTCGGGTGGGGGAGGGGAGGGGACAACAGGCTCCCAGGGCTGGCCGAACGAGCGGCTGGGGCCCCTGACGAGGCCGGGCCTCGGAGGATTCTCCCGCGACCCCCGGGGGCGGGCGCCCCTATTGTTCCCACTTTACAGATAAGGAAACTGAGGCTCGGAAAGGCCGCGCGCCGGTCGCAGGTCATCCCCCGGACACCGCCTGCAGGAAGGGGCGGAGAAGCCGGGGCCCGGGGTCACTCCCCCCCCTCCACACTCTGCCATGACTCCCTAGTACCGAGGGGCCTGCAGCGCTGGCCACGCCGAGGGGCCGCGGGCGGCCGGGGCCTCCCGCCCACCCCCGGCAGGCGGCTTGCGGTGGCGCGGCGGGTGCGGGGTTCGAGGCCTCGCGGGGCCTGCGGCTGCGGGGGCCGAGGCGGCGGCGGGAGGGGAAGGGGCGCGGGGACACAGGCACACGCACACCGAGACACGCTTACGCCCCCACGCGCGAGCGCACACTCACCCACTCACCACCTACCGGCCCCGGAGCGGCGCAAAAAAATAAATAAAAGACGAGCTGAAAATGCTCACGCAGCTGAATCGGCGCCTGCCCGCGAGCAGGCCAGAACTACGACTCCCAGAATGCGTTGGGAGAAGGGCGGGGCAGGCGGACGCAGCCTCGGGCAGGAGGCTCCTGCGCAAGTCACGTGGCCCTTCGGGTAGCTTCAGGGAAATGGAGTCTCGCTCCAAGAGAAGGCCGCGGCCTGAAGGATTCTGGGAAGCGTAGTCCGGAAGCCGCTTCTGCCTGGCTCCTTCCTTAGCTTCTCAGTTGTTTACCTGCCATTGAATAAGGGTCTAGTTTACCCTGCGTGGCGCTAAGCACTGAGGGCAAAGGAGGCAGTCCTTACCCTGAACAAGCTCACATTATAGAGGGGAAGACGGGCAATTAGCGCTTATTAAGTGCCCGGTGTTCCAAGCCCCCTGCTATGCCCCGGCGATACAAAGAAAGACTAGCGGGAGCCCCTGCGCCTCGGAGCCGATGACGTCATGGGGAGGCGGAAAAGAAATGGACACAAACAGGCTGTGCCCGAGAAGAAGAGTAATTAGCCAGAGGGGGAGGGGCTGCGCAGACTTCAACGGGAACCTAAACGCAGCCTGAGAGTGGAGAAGGGAGCGTGGTCCGGGAACGAGTCCCTATGGAGCTTAAAACTGCCCAGCCACAATGAGGGAAACTGAGGCAGAGCTCTGAGCCACTGGCACTCTATTAGGGGGTCCGCATCCGCGGTGCTGTGCAACGAAGCGGACCTCAGATCTTCCTCGGCATCTGAGAGGTCCCCAGGACCTCGTTGTTAGAGGGTTTGACCCAAATAGTAGGCGAGGCATGGTGAATACAGGATCTCGGTGGTTGGTAGACCCTGCTCTTGGGGGTCTGACATGGGGGGCACAAGTTGGGGGAAGCACAGGGTTGTAAGTGGTCAAAAGATGGGGTTCATGTTGGAGGAGAGAGGGAGGTCCAAAAATGAGCTGAGAGACTTTCCACAGAGTCAAGGCATCCCACCCATGCTGGGTTTGGACAGCGACGTGGAGTAAAACAGGGTGGAGATAGCTTTGTCTGCATTCTTGGGATTGCACGAGAGCTTTATAACTGGTAAAAAAAGAAGTGAATGTTACATTCAAGTTTGAGGATTGTTACAAAGGTCTATTATTAGATCCGCTCTTATCTAATTATCCCTATGTGATTTTTGTAAAATATCAAACCGATTAATACTGCCTGGAAGAGAGTAGGGGTCCAAATGAATCATTTCTCACCCTGCTGCTGCTACGTCCTTTTTGGCCCTCAAAAGCAAGGTCTGCCAACCAAGGAGATTCTGTATTTTACCAGGTGTCTTTTGCATAGTTGGGTATCAAACCTATAAAAATAAGGTCCTGGGGACCAGGGGCATCTCAGATCATGAGGAAGATCCCAGGTCTATTTCATTAGAAAGTACCACGGACCCTTTAATGAAGTGTCATTGACTCTGGGTTCTGCCTCAACTTCTTTTATTGTAGGCTGGACAGTTTTAAACTCTGCTTGTTGATGAAACAGCCAGAACTGTGTCGGGGAAGAAAGTGTAAGAAGACTGGAAAGTAGGAGGAGGCTAGGTTAGGAAGGGCTTGGAATATCACTGAATTTTGTATTTGGTCCCGGAGGGGGAGCCACTGGAATTTATTGAGTGGTAACAAAATGCATTGAAGTGGACAGATGCCCCCAGACCCTGGAGCTTTTGCAGTAGTTCGGGTGTGAGGTGAAAACAAACTGCAACCAGGGAATGGCTGGGTCACTGGAGGGGTACTTTTCCATATGATTTGTTTTTGTGCGTATTGAATACTGGGATATTGAATTCAATTATTTCTAATTCGTCCGTGTCTAGTCTAAAGTACAGGTAATTTTCAAGCTTGGGAATGCAAATTAGCAACAATATTAAAAATATGGCAAATCATTAGGAGAAATGCCAGTTAAAACCCCTCTGAGGTTCTACCTCAAAACATCACATTGGCAAAGATGACACAATACAAAAAAAAAAATACTGATTAATTTGATGAGTGCTTCCCAATCCCCTCTTGGTCAACTTGATGAGATTATAGGTTTTTGATCACGATGAATTTGAACAGCAGTCACCATAAACATGGAATTGAGAACTTATACCTTGGTGATTGGTCTTTAGAGACTGGGGCTCAGGGTAGACTCTAGTAAAAGGAGGCACTGCTTCCCCGATCTATAAAAGTACCAGTTTGGCTAGTGCGTGTGTGTGTGACAGAGACAGAGACCCAGAGAAAGGGATTCCCTGTGATTTCCAAATTACAGTGCAGTAAGGGCAATGGATAAGGAACATTTCTTTCTTTCAACTGCCCCAGAAGCAGAAAATTGTAACTTAGAAAGGGATTCATGATTGTCTGGGAAAGCTTGAGAGATCTTGGAACTCCTATTAGGGCTACCACATTTTGGCCTCTTTCCTATCTAAGCACAAGTAAGAGACCAGTGATCCTGAGAATAGACATTTCCAACCTCAAGGGTTACCTCACAATTCTCTGATTTAGTGTTTCCAAGAAATTAAGAGTTCTTGAATTTTTAAGTCAGGCACTAGCCTTCCGGAAGGAGACTTCCTCAAAAATGTCTTAGAAAAGGATCCTCCCCAGATTGTTTTCATCCGTCTCCTCATCTTGCAAAGAGACGTTGGAGGTGATGGGAATACAGGCATACTAATTCAGTGTTGGTGTATCTATGAGTTAGTGTAACCAGTTATTCTGGAAGATGATTGGGAATTATACTTTAAAAAGTCAATAAACTATAAATCCTTTGACCCAGCAATCCTTTGACTACAACACACTGATTCTCAGGAATGTCAAAGAGAGAGGGTGAGGTCCGAAACAGACAACAAAATATTCATTGCAGAATATTTTAAATAGTAAACAAATGGAAGGAAAGGGGATATCTATTAATTACAGAATGTCTAAATAAAATGTGTTCTATAAATGTAAAGGAAAATTGTTATGCTACAAGAAATGATAAATATGAGTACTTCAGAGAAACTTAGGAAGACTTACATGAACTAAAAAGGAAAAACAGAACCAGGAGAAAATTTACATAATGACCCAACAATGTAGGGAGGAGAAAGTCTAAAAAATGTCAAATGACTTTTGTTGTCATATATTTGTGTTAGTTACTTATATATCTTGAATATCAGACCCTTATCAGAGATATTTGGGTCCTGTCATTTCATTTCAGCAATCAATTTCTCCTTTTTTCTCCCCTCCAACTCCTGGATTTCATTACAAGATCACATATTCTCAATGTATAATGGTGCCCTATCCCTTCCTCTCATATGTTGTTCCATTTGACTAAGGAATGCCCTTCCAGAGCCAAATCCTAACCATGAAACCTATGCTATCAAGTCTCAATAGTGCCTGTACATGATGCAATGATACCACAGATATTTTAAAAGTTCCTACTATTATAAATAGCTCATATTACCCATTCTTTGTCCATTTTCATGTAGAATCTGAGACTACTGATCTTATTTCTAATTATTCTCTTAGATCCAATCCTTTATGAATTATTCATCCTCTCTTCTATAAGATAATATATATTGTGTAAATCTTAAAGTACAATATGAGTCATATAATTATTATTTTTTCTTCCATATTTATTCCTGTTTAGCTTCTGTTCTTCATTGTAATACCAATCTTTACAGATCAATGTGGACAACTGTTTTCCTCAACCTTTTCTATTTTAAGGTCTCTTGATTAGATTTGGGAAGACTCAAAGCAAATCTATTTTTATAGGTCATTGTTGGGCACATGCCATGTCTTGCAAAGAGCCAAGAGCTAATCAATCTTACGTTTATCCAGAGATACAGAGATCTAAACCAAATTCTTACACACCATCTTTTTAGCCAGATGCTCATTTCCTGTGTTGCTTCCTTCTTATTAATTCCCTGCCTTCAATCAGCAGTAAGATGAAATCACCTCTTATACTCTTGAGGATCTGAAGTGTGTAGCTTTGTTTTTCATTCATATTCCTAATCACTCCTCTCTATGTTCCCTTGGATGAATTTGTCCCCACATAATTCACCAGAAGTAGGTGGTGGTAGAGTTTGACAGCTCTTAAAAGCCTGACTGCCATAGTGATGGAAGCGTGCCTTAGGAAGGCAGTTGACTGTTTTACATTTGAATTTATATCCCTCCAATGTAGCACAGTGCCTGATGTATAGAAGGTCAAAAATAAATGCTAGTGATAGAATATGAGGTCCTCAGACAGCTTCCTCTGTGCTCCTCAACAGTGAAACACAAAACACAATTATTTTTTCTGGTGTTACTATATGACCTTCAACACAGTGGCACCTTTGGATCCATATTGTAAATCAATGGAGCACAAGACATTGCTTATTTCAGAGAAGGTTGGATTTGACCCTTTTCATGAAGTACCTCATATCTATGATATGGTGCTAATTATGTAGTTTTCTTTGCCACTCTGTCATATTTCAAGTCTGTGTCATGTTCTTTTACCTTTCAAATGAATAATTCTGCTTGGTTGCATTACATCCTTTTTACATTTTATTTCTTTCTAGAATTACATCCTCCATTCTTCCAAGGAACATTTTGTTCAACCTAACCTTAACCCTAACCCTAATCCTAATAACTTGGAGACAGACATATTTTCCTAAAGACCTTTCACATTCTCTATTAAGATGCAGATCAACTTTCATTAGGTAGAAGCCCTGGTATTATACAATACTAGAAAAAAAAAAAAACCAACAGAAGCTTAACAATCATGATGCAAATTAGAGGAGAATTCTCTTTAATATAAATACTTCTTTAAAGAAAATTACAGTCATTGGTCTTTATTTTGGTAGCACTTTTGGCTGACCCTTCTAGCTAACTAGTATAGTAAAATGCTTCCTGGGGAGATGAGACACAAAATATAAATATAAGATCTGCACAATTTATTTGTTATGTTCATTTATCATGTACCTGATAAGTGATAGGCACTGAGTTAAGTGCTGGGGGATATAGTTACAAGTAAGACACTCCCTGTCTTGAAGTATCTTAAATTCTACTAATTTATCATTCAGTAAACATTTATTAAGCACCTACTATGGTCATGCAACATGTTAACCGATAAGTAATACATATACTCCCAAAATACACAAGTGATAGGAGGGAGATAAGAAAAAGTGAAAAAATTGTAAATAGTTTACTACAGAAAGTAGCACATTTTGAGTTCTGAAGGAAATTACGGGCTCCAGGAGGGAGAAATCAGGAGGCAAGTATTCCAGGTATGGTACTCAATCTGTGTGAAGTCATGAAAAAAGGAAATGAAATGTCACAGAGCAGCCAATAGCCAAGTTTGGATGAAGCAGAGTATGCGGGTGGGAGAGGGGAGGAGTAATCAGGTCATCAGCCTGGCTAACTCAAGAATTGTCAGGTGCAGTCCTCTACTTTCCTAAATTCTATCCTATTACATAGCATATGTAATTTAGCAATACAGTGGTTTAAAAATAAAAATAGTATCCACTTTAAGTCCTGTGCACTTAACACACTATTTTCAATAAATTTACCCCATTTGTTCCCCAAAGCAATAATCCAATAGTAATCCTACCTCAATAAAACACTGCATTGGAAAAAAAAAATTAGCAGCGAAATAATGCAACATATTTTTGTCATTCCTTTTTGGCCGTGTGTCTCAGTGCCTGAGTTTTAATTCAGAACAACACCAGTGCAAAGTAATAAACTAGAATTGAAATAAATGTGGTATATCATGGCATAAATATTTTTTCATTTAAAATTAAACTATTCCCCCCCATTTCCCTTCTCTCAGCTAAGCACTTGTTATGATCATACAATATGATAAGTCATACATGTACCCAAAAAATATACAGTGGGAGAGAAAACTGGGAAATTTTTAAAAAGCCCTCAATACATAACTGCATAGTACAGCCAAAAAAAAAATCCCACATTGACCACCTCAAAAATTCTCTTCCTATCATTTAAATTTATGATCTCTCTATCAAGAAGTAAATCATATTTTTTTCTATATTCTTTTGCACTCTTGATTTATCACTGTATCTCTCAGAGTTCTAAAGTCTTTTAGAGCTGTTTCTCTCTATTAGGCTATCATTGCGTCAACTGTTGTGGTTCTGCCCATTTTATTCTGTATCAATCATTTCATAAAAGTCTTCCCAGGTTCTTCTGAAATTGTCCATTTCTTCATTTCTTATGGCACAATTATTTCATTATATTCACACACCAATTTGTTTAGCCATTCCCATTCCCTTAGTCTTTACTTTTTGGCTACCATGAAAAGAGCTGCTAGAAATATTTTTATACATGTAGAACCTTTTTCTTTCTCTTTGATCTTTTTGGGACATAGGTCTAGGAACGGTATAGCTGGGATAAAAGGCACATACATTTTAGTAACTTTTAGGCATAAGTCAGAATGGTTGCACCAATTCACAGCACCAATAGTACATAGTACGTATACTATACCTATATATGTTATGTTCCAGTCAAATTTGATTATAATCACTGCTAAAAAATACTAATATTGCCCTGCCCCTGTGACTTTGTTCAAATTGCTCCATAAATCTGTAATGCCCTTCCCATTTCCATCTCTACTCAAATATCCTACTTACCCTGTTAGAGGTAAGTAGGGGAATGCAATGGATAAAATGCTAGTCCTGGAGTGAGGAAGATCTGATTTAGAATCCTGCCTTTGTCCGTTGCTAGCTGTGTGACCCTGGGTTAGTCACTTAACCTCTACCTGCCTCAATTTCCTCACCTGTAAGATAAAGATAATAATATCACTTAACTCCCTGTGTTACAGTGAGGATCAAATGAGATACTATGTGTAAAGCACAGAGTGTTTAATATTTATTCCCTTCCCCCTTTCCCTATTCTTTATGATGGAGAATGTGGGGTCTTTAGGAGGACTAGCACCTGTGGGGTGAGGGCTTACCCACCCATTTTCCAGGCTGCCCTTCTACCTTTGGTGTCCACCTGATTCACCCAACTCTCACCGGGGACTCTAAGAAGACTTACCATGCACGGTGGTCACACCCGGGAAACCATCTCAGCAGATGGGCTAAACCAGGTTGAGGGTAATGGACAAGCCTCAAACATGTTAGTGAATTGGGGTATTTCTACCCCAAGCATGTAAAGACTTTCCCTGGTGGAACAGGTGGATGAGAACAGTTTGTTGCAACGACCATAAAGGAGGCTGAAGCTGGCATTGTGTATATCTTACAGCCTGGTCAGACACCAATATTGCCAAGATAATCCACTGCATCCAAAGCTATCACCAGTCATCTTCACTTTAGTCTTGCCCCTGGGCCATGATGATTCTGGAACAGAGGGAGGCTGATGACTTTTCGAAACAACACCTCACATAAAGTCAGTTTATGCACAAGTCATCAATTGTGAGGTCATTGGTCCTCACTGAAAATAAAGGATAAATAAGCAACATGGCCCAGCACAAATGCAAACCCTTCTATGCATTCCTTCCCTGATCTCCCCACCAAGCAACAATCCTTCTCCACTTGAACGATAATCAATGGATGAATCAGTAAGCATTTATTAAGTTCTTGCTATGTGCTAAGGACTGTGCTAAGTCCTTGGAATATAAAGACAATATATAAAAAAAACTTTGCTTTCAAGGAGCTTACATTAATTTAATAAAGAATATGTGTAAATATAGAGGTGTCACATGATGAACAGAGAGTTGATAGAAGGTAATTTTGGGGAGAAAGGCACTGGAAGCTGAGTTCCTCAGAAGGTGGCATCTGAACCTGGGCCTAAAAGGAGTCCAAGAAACCAGGAGGGAGAAGGTTCCAGGTATGGGGGATGGTCAGTGCAAAGGCAGAGAGAGGAAGTGGAACAGTAAGGAGGTCAGGATGGAACAACCATAGAATACAATGGTAAAGGTAGGGGAGGGCCAGGTTGAGAACAAAACACAAATCACTGCAGTAGATGTGCTTCCCCTACTCGTGTATCATAGCCACACAGGTTTAGAGTAGGGAGTGAATGCACCTATAGGTGTTCTCAACTTGCACTGGGGTAAGCAGCCCCAGGTTCTAGGTACTGTATAAGAATCCTGAACTCCTAAAACTATAGCTCACAAGCCCCAATCAATGTGTTTACCTTTCAATTGTCAGTCAAGGAACAAAAGCTATTTGCTAAAGTACCATGGTAAGAAAAGGACCAACTGGTCATCATTCCTTGGTACACTTTTCCACAATTACAGGTGATGTCAGGAGGGCAAGTATTCTACAATATAAGGTCAAAATTAGACACCTCTTTCTCTGATTTCTGGAGTGCACCTTTGCACTCCAAATAGGGAAGGAAGCTGCATAGGAACCATGAGGGACATTTTTTTCCCTTCAACAAAACAGCATCAGATCTCTTTAGAACAGAAGTGTCAAACACACCACAACAGTGTTGCTCAAGCAAGATTAAATTATAATTGGGAAATATTTAACAAAATAAATAAAAATACAAAAGAACATAATGTTCACACAGTTTCTTTAAATCAACATGCAACCTGGATGGATCCCTGTTTAATGAGTGGCCCCATTTCTACTTGAACCTGACACATCTTCTCTAGAAGGTCCAGTGCCAGAAACTCTCAAACTCAGGAAATCTGAACCTTGAGAGTTGATGATATGGCAACTCCCAAAGTGGGCACCATCTTAGAAATCTCCCTTAATGGTCGGGAGATTATGCTCTCTAAAGAAGTCAATTTACCTCTCCTTTTTACAGGAAGTTGGGGCTCAGGAATAATGTCCTTGTATTCCCTTTGCAGGTGACATACATCTCATGCAATATTTTGTATTATAGTTGTTGCATATGTCACATCTCCTGTCTCTTCTCTGGAACCTGTGAGCTACATACAGCCGCAAGCCATGTTTCATTTAATCTCCTCTAGGACCTAGAATACTCTAATCTGAGTACTAATAGAAAGATGATATAAGGAAAACTTAGCCATTCTTCTCTCTCAAGGCAACTAACATTATTGTAACTGGTGACAAATTCTGACACCTTGTCTCCCACGTTGAATAAATTATTATTTTACTTTATGCCAGGGGGTAGAAGTTGAGGGCAGTGGTATAAGTAATGCAGCAGATATAAAACTGGTCATGAAGTCAAGAAGACCTATGCTTAAATCTCAGACATTTACTGTGTGATCTTTGACAAGTCCGTAAACCCCTTGGCATCAGTTTCCTCACTTGTAAAATAAGGATAATAATAGCATGTACCTCCCAGGGGAGTTATGAGCATCAAATGAGATACTGTTTGTAATAAAGTGCTTAGCAGAGCACCTGGAACATAGTAGGCACTATATAAATGCTAGCTATTGTTATTTATTATGTCATCTTGGAAGGAGATTTTTGGTGCAATGTTCCTGGGATCTGTACTAGACCCTTATCTGTTTAGTATTTTAATTAATAACTTAGCTATAGGAGTATGTGCTATGATTAGCAAGTCTGCAGCTGATACAAACATGGCAGGGACAGCTAGTCATAGCCAAGATTCCAAAAGATCTTGACTTCCAACAACATTGGGTCAAGCTGAATAGGATGAAATAAAACATGGAAAATTTTACAGTTGAGTTCAAAATATTAAATGCACAAATGCAAGTGCAAGAGATGATTGAATTTTGTTTCCACAGAAATTACATGAAAACAGAAATTACATGAAACATGATTTGGAGCCATAATGGTGGCTAATATAAGAGAACTGCTTGTAGGGGGCAGTAGGGAATGCTGACAGTCTGAAAATCAGTATATCTACTACTTCTCTTTATTCTGAGAGGGCCTTTTCCTGTAAATCGAAAGAACTGTCAGGCTAGGTCTCATTCACAAAGGATAAGGTCTGTTAACTCAGATGGGGTCTTAGATAATGTAACTTTTATCATTCTATTGTGGTTTAAATCTTCAAACTCACTCAAACACTGAATCTGTCAAATCTCTTAGCCATTGAGGGACAAATTTTCTCATGCTATCTAATGTAGACAAATGGGGAGGAGACTAAAACTATTTTTTGGCTTGGTATTTCCTTTTATAAAGAATAAAGTATATGAGGATGAAAAGAGGAAGAATTTGTGGGAAACAAAAGAAGGAATTCTATTTCCACAGGATTAAAACTCCTCCTAACTTTGAAAGCTAATCAGAACTGTGACCTAGCAGAACCAGGCTTCTGATCAGGTAAAAGTTCAGAAGCTTGTATGAGCTGTTTGAGGGGGAACCTATCAGGGAGGACAACATGAAGCTGAAATTTCAGAAGGTTGCATCTAGCCAATGGAGAGCAAGGAGGGAGATTTCAAATTGGGGATAGCATTAAAAAGGCTAGCATTTTTTCTGAGCAAGTGTACTCTCCATTTGAGAGGGACCATTCACTCAGAATGAAAAATGAGAACTTCCCTGACTTCATAACAAGTATTATTCTTTTTTTTAATATTTATTTAACTTTTTACATTCATTTTACAAAATTTTGGGTTCCAAATTTTCTTCCCATTTATCCCCTCCTCCCAACCCAATACACCGAGCATTCTAATTTTCCCTATCACCAATCTGCCCTCTCTTCTATCATCCCTCCCTTCTCTTGTCCCCATCTTCTCTTTTGTCCTGTAGGGCCAGATGACTTTCTATTCCCCATTAACTGTATTTCTTATTTCCTAGTAGCAAGAACAATATTCAACAGTTGTTCCTAAAACTTTGAGTTCCAAATTCTCCCCATTCCTCCCTCCCCACCCATTCCCTTTGGGAAGGCAGGCAATTCAATATAGGCCATATCTGTGTAGTTTTGCAAATGATTTCCATAATAGTCGTGTTATATAAGACTAACTCTATTTCCCTCCATCCTATCCTGCCCCCCCATTGTTTCTCTTCTGTCTTTTGATCCTGTCCCTCCCCAAGTGTTGATTTCAAATTGCTCCCTCCTCCCATTGCCCTCCCTTCCATCATCCCCCCAAACCTGCTTATCTCCTCCTCCACTTTCCTGTATTGTAAGATAGGTTTTCATACCAAAATGAGTGTGTATTTTACTCCTTCCTTTAGTTGAATGTGATGAGAATAAACTTCATGGTTTTTTTTCAGCTCTCCTCTTTTTCCATCCACTAAAAAGTCTCCTGCTTGCCTCTTGAATGATAATTTACCCCATTCCATTTCACCCTCTCTCCTCCCACTACATTTCTCTCTCACCGTTTACCTTAATTTCTTTTAAGATATGATCCCATACTATTCAATTCACTCTGTGCTCTCTGTCTCTGTGTGTGCGTGCATGTGTGTGTGTGTGTGTGTGTGTGTGTGTGTGTGTGTGGTCCCACCAACTACCCAGATACTGAAAAGTTTTAAGAGTTACAAATATTGTTTTTCCATGTAGGAATGTAAACAGTTCACCTTTGGTAAGTCCCTTATGACTTCTCTTTGCTGTTTGCTTTGCTGTTTGCTTTTTCATGCTTCTTCTCATTCTTGTGCTTGAAAATCAAATTTTCTTTTCAGCTCTGGTCTTTTCATCAAGAATGCTTGAAAGTCCTCTGTTTCATTGAAAGACCATATTTTCCCCTGAAGTATTATACTCAGTTTTGCTGGGTAGGTGATTCTTGGTTTGAGTCCTAGTTCCTTTGACTTCTGGAATATCCTATTCCACACCCTTCCATACCTTAATGTAGAAGCTGCTAGATCTTGTGTTATCCTGATTGTATTTCCACAATACTAGAATTGTTTCTGACCAGCTTTCTTTTATTCATTTATTTATTTACTTACTTATTTTCTTATTTACTTATTTATTTACTTATTTATTCATTCATTTATTCATTTATTTATTTATTTGACTTTTTACACTCATTTTCACAAGATTTTGGGTTCCAAATTTTCTCCCCTTTTATCCCCTCCCCCCACCCCAATACCCCAAGCAATCTAATTTTCCCTATCTCCAATCTGCCCTCTCTTCTGTCATCCCTCCCTTCTCTTGTCTCCATTTTCTCTTTTCTCCTGTAGGGCCAGATGACTTTCTATTCCTCATTAATTGTATGTCTTCTTTTCTAGTAGCAACACAAAACTAAACAGTTGTTCCTAAAACTTTGAGTTCCAAATTCTCCCCATCCCTCCCTCCCCACCCATTCCCTTTGGGAAGGCAGGCAATTCAATATAGGCCCTATCTGTGTAGTTTTGCAAATGACTTCCCTGATAGTCGTGTTGTGTAAGACTAACTGAATTACCCTCCATCCTAACCTGCCCCTCATTGTTTCTCTTCTGTCTTTTGATCCTGTCCCTCCCCAAGTGTTGACTTCAAATTGCTCCCTCCTCCCTTTGCCCTCCCTTCCATCATTGCCCCCCTTGCTAATTTCCTTCTCCCCTACTTTCCTATACTGTAAGATAGGTTTTCATACCAAAATGAGTGTGCATTTTATTCCTTCCTTTAGTCAAATGTGATGAGGGTAAACTTCTTGTTTTTTGGGTTTTTTTTTCTCGTCTCTCCTCTTTTTCCCTCCACTAAAAAGTCTCCTACTTGCCTCTTAAATGACATATAATTACCCCATTCCATTTCACCCTCTTTCCTCCCACTACATTTCTCTCTCACCATTTACCTTAATTTCTTTTAAGATATGGTCCCATCCTATTCAATTCAATCTGTGCTCTCTGTCTCTGTATGTGTGTGCATGTGTGTATGTGTGTGTGCGTGCATGCATGCATGTACATGTGTGTGTATGGTCCCACCAACTACCCAGATACTGAAAAGTTTTAAGAGTTACAAATATTGTCTTTCCATGTAGGAATGTAAACAGTTCACTTCTGGTGAGTCCCTTAAGACTTCTCTTTGCTGTTTACTTTTTCATGCTTCTTCTCATTCTTGTGTTTGAAAGTCAAATTTTCTTTTCAGCTCTGGTCTTTTCATCAAGAATGATTGAAAGTCCTCTGTTTCATTGAAAAACCATATTTTCCCCTGAAGTATTATACTCAGTTTAGCTGGGTAGGTGATTCTTGGTTTGAGTCCTACTTCCTTTGACTTCTGGAATATCCTATTCCATGCCCTTCCATCCCTTAATGTAGAAGCTGCTAGATCTTGAGTTATCCTGATTTTATTTCCAGAATACTGGAATTGTTTCTTTCTAGCTGCTTGCAAGATTCTCTCCTTGACCTGGGAGTTTTGGAATTTGGCCACAATGTTCCTAGGAGTTTCTCTTTTTGGATCTCTTTCAGGTGGTGATCGATGGATTCTTTCAATACTTATTTTGCCCTCTGGTTGTAGAATGTCAGGGCAGTTTTCCTCGATAATTTCATGGAAGATGATATCTAGGCTCTTTTTTTGATCATGACTTTTAGGTAGTCCCATAATTTTTAAATTGTCTCTCCTGGATCTATTTTCCAGGTGAGTTCTTTTTCCCATGAGATATTTCACATTCTCTTCCATTTTTTCATTTTTTTGGTTTTGTTTGGTGATTTCTTGGTTTCTTGTAAAGTCATTAGCCTCCATCTGTTCCATTCTAATTTTGAGAGAACTATTCTCTTCAGTGAGCTTTTGAACCTCTTTTTCCATTTGGCTAATTCTGCTTTTGAAAACATTCTTCTCCTCATTGGCTTTTTGAACCTCTTTTGCCAATTGAGTTAGCCTATTTTTCAAGGTGTTATTTTCTTCAGCATTTTTTTGGGTCTCCTTTAGCAAGGTATTGACCCATTTTCCATGCTTTTCTTGCATCTCTCTCATTTCTCTTCCCAGTTTTTCCTCCACCTGTCTAACTTGATTTTCAAAATACTTTTTGAGCTCTTCCATGGCCTGAGCCCACTGGACATCCACCTGGGATGTCTGGGATACAGAGGCCCCGCTCTCCACATCTTTCCCTGATGGTAAGAATTGTTCCTTGTCATCAGAAATGAAAGGCAGGAACATCTGTCCCCCAAGAAAGTGGCTTTCTATGGTCTTATTTTTCTTCCCTTTTCTGGGCATTTTCCCAGCCAGTAACTTGACTTCTGAGATTCCTCTCCACCCCTGCCTAGATCCACCCAGCTAATGTTTGGGGTCTGAGATTCAAATGCTGCTCCTCAGCCTCAGGGCTTTCAGCAGTGGGCACAGCTGCTATTCAATGTGAGCTTAAGTTCTGGTGCTGCGGTGGGGGCAGGGCTGCCTCCCAGGCTCGGTTCCCTCAGGGGCTTTATGCAGAGACCTTTGGTAATGACTCTGAGCTCCTGTCTGCTCTGGGAGTCCCAGGCCGCCACTGCCTCTGCCTGCCTCTGCCGCTGCCCTTGGAGGGGGCCCGAATCATGGAGACACCCGGCTCCCCTCTCGGCCAGCCCAGAAGTCTCTCTCACTGACCTGTAGCACCTGTGGTTGGAGGAAACTTCATGGCCGCTGGAGATTCTGTCCCTGAAGCCTACTCAGATCTGCTCCTCTGGAGCCATGCGGCCAGGGCAGCGTAGAGGTGGGCTCCGCTGTCCGGGGCACGACGGACCCCTGGGGATGGCTTTTCAGGGCTCTCTGGAACGGAAATCTCTTCCACTGTGTTTCTGCGTGACTTGCAGTGCTCCAGAATTTGTGGGGAGTTCTTTTTACAGGAAATATATGGGCTATGGGTTCGGAGCTAGCATGCGTGAATCTTTCTACTCCACTATCTTGGCTCCTCCCCCCACAAGTATTATTCTTTCTAGAAGTGAGCATGTTTCTCACACAAGGCAGACAGATGGCTAGAAGTAGATCACAAGAAAAAAATGGAATTTTAGTGGATAACAGGCCCATTAAGGAGTGAAGAGTGAAAGGACAATGAAAATAGCAAATTCAGTCTTAGGCTACCTTGGGAGAGGAGTGAGACCAGGAGTGACAATATTGTGAATGTGCATCTCAGCTAACGTAGATTTAGAATGTTGTCATCATGTCTGCATATTGTATTTTAGGAAAGATAGTGATAAGCTTAAGGAATTTGGGGAAAAGCAACTTAAATTATGAATGGTGTGTTAGGTCATGTTATATGAGGATAAACTGAGGGTATTTTATCTGAAAAATTGAAAACAGGTTATCTAGCATAACTAACTTCAAGCAGATGATGGTTTCTCACAGGATTTCTCTTCTTCTCTTGGGCCACAGAGAGTATAAGTAAGAAAAAGGGATGGAAATTGCAAAGAGATAAAATTTAGACTTGATATAAGGAAGTACTTCCTAATAGCAGGCACTATCCAAAAGTCGAGCAGGCTCCCTCAGGAACTCAGCGGGTCCCTTCTAATTAAAGAACAAAGGCTGGATGATGATTTATGTGGTGTATATGGCAATCTTGTTCAGACAAAATTTGGATTAGATGTTCTCTGAGCTTCTCCTTAACTCTGAAACTTTCTGATTTTATATAACCTTTTCAAACCATTATTCCAATATAATAAAATTCACAGTTTATCTTTAGTATGAATTCTCTTGGGAACTATGAATTTTCTTCACAAAGAATCTCATTAGTACTATCAGAGAGTTCATAAATTCTTTTCTCTAGCTGAGGCCTTCTGGGAAAAGATTTTTAAATTCTCTATGACAATTTTATGTACATGTCTGATTCAGTTTGAATACTTTCTAACATTCATTATATTTAACTCTTTTTAGAATGAAGAGTCTTATGGACATTTCATTTAAAAGGTTGCCCACATTTATTACCCAAAAACTTATTTTCACTATGAAAATCTGATATATACTTCACATGATTTCATGAGTTCAAGGCACACTTGGAAGCACTGAGTCATATTCTTTAAAATTTTAATAGTCTTCTACACTTACTACACTTAAAAGTTTTTTCTTGAGACTTAAATTTTCTTGTGTGTATTACAGTTTCCCTTTCTGCAGAAGATTTTCACACATTAATTTTATTTCTTATGATTTCTTCCCAGTATGGCTTCACAAACATACTGTATGAGCCTTGTCTCAAACCTAAAGGCTCTCTGCATTTGATACATTTAAACAGGTCTTTCTCCAGAATGAATTACCTTATGTGTTTCAAATCTAGAATTGGTGCAAAAAGTTTTTCCCACATTCATTGCATTTATATTTCTTCTCCAGAATGGAGTCGTTGATGTCCTGACAGCCGTTGATTACTGCTAAAGGGTTTCCCACATTTTTTACATTTATAAGGTTTCTTTCCAGTATGAATTTTTCTGATGTTGCAAAATTTGTGAACTTTGCCTGAAGACTGCCACATTTCTTACATTTATATGATTTCTCTCCAGTATGCATTCTTTGATGTACAGTTAAGTAGGTATTACTACTGAATGCTTTCTCACATTCATTACATTTATAGGGTTTTTCTCCAGGATGGATTTTTTGATCCCAAACCAATTATTTATTTATATATATAAAATTTATTTATAAGGTATCCCTCTAGGATGAATTCTTGGATGTAGAGTTAAATAGTTATTACTACTAAAAGCTTCTCCACAGTTATTACAGTTATTACATTTATAGGTCTTCCCTCCATTATGAATTCTTTGATGTCAGGATAGCTATTGATTATTGATGAAAGTTTTCCCACCAATCTTTTTTGTGTGTTTCAAGATGTGCCATCTGCCTGAAAGCTTTTTCACATTCATTACATCTATGAGGCTTCTCTTCAGTATGGATTCTTTTATGTTGAAATAGTTGTATATTACTAATGAAAGTTTTCCCACATTCGTTACATTCATAGGGTTTTTCACCTGTATGGATCCTCTGATACTGAATTAGATAACTATTACTCAAAAAGCCTTGCCCACATTCATTACATTGGAAAGGTGTCACTCCAGTATGAATTTTTTTATGTTGAATCAGGTAGTATTTACTTCTGAAAGCTCTCCCACATTCATTACATTCAAATGATCTTTAGTATGAATTAACTTATGTTCAATAAAGTGTAATTCCTGGCAGAATGCTTTCCAACAATAATTATATTTAGAGGGTATATCACTAGTATGAATTTTTTTTTATGTTGGTCTAAGTAGTATTTATTACTGAAGGCTTTCAAACATATATTACATTCATTAGACTTCAGTTGAGCATGAATTATGTTATGGATTTTAAAGTGTCGCTTCTGCTTAAAGGCTTTGCCACATTCAATACATAAGAAGGATTTCTCTCCACTATAACTTTTCTTATGTAGAAAAGGGTTTATCCAGGAGCTAAAGATTTTCGCACATTCTTTGAATTTATGGGTTGTTTGATATGCAGTTAGATATTATTTACTGTGGTTAACTTTCCCACATTCATTATATTCAAAATTTTTCTCTTTTTCACTATGAACACTTTGGGGTTCAGGAAATTGTGAATTGACCTTGAAGTCTTTGCCAACTTCATCATGTTTAGAGAGTTTTCCTTGAGGATATGTCCTATGGGAATACATGCGTTTTGGATATTGAATGAAGGGCTTCTTGCATTTCTTATGCTGAGAAAGTTTTTCTCCTAAGCAGATTCCATTATGGTCATTTAAGTCTGAAAACAGATTGAAGCTCTTTCCAAGATTGTCATATTCATGGACACATTTTTTTCAGGAATTTTCTATTGTATGCAACAGATGTGAGGGTTGATCCCAGACTGCATTTCAGTCCAAATGTATTATGTTCAGGAAGAAAATTTGTGGGAAGAGGGGGAAAAGGGAAAGTAAAATGTACTATTATTCAATGTTCCATGATAAAATTAAATTAATGCATACTAAGTTCTAGATGCTGTCACATTCCTGAGGAAGATTGATCATTAATTTGTTATAGATAGAAGAATATTCCTACAAAGTAAATGAAGCCCAAGTAGGTAAGAAAATAATAAATGAACATCTAATTACAGAGGACTCTGTGAATGGCTTATAAGAATTTAGAAAGAGGTTAGTTCTGACAAATAGATTTCTTAAAGTAAAGAGAATCTCTTGGGGGAAAATTACTTTTAGAAAAGTAACATCAGTTTAACAAGTGCAGATAGTACACAATGAAGCTCCTTTCCTTTGAGATGTATAAAGAGGTACATGATGGATATAACAAATGGGCAAGTATATTTAGCAATCTATTTGACAAAGTCTTACAAGATATCTTTCTGAAGAAATATACATTGGATTGCACAATAGTCCAGTGAGTCTGTAGTCACTGGAAAAACAGTATTTAAAAAAGTTTTGAGTCATCTGTAAAATAGGTAAAAATAGTACCTACATCCTAGAGCATTTGTGAAGATAAAAATAATATTTGCAAAGCACTTTGCAAACCTGAAAACACTATTTATCACCATTATTGTTACTGTTGTTGTTCTTGTATCTTTTAACATTTTTAATAAATGCATAATCAGAAAATCTGCAGCCCAAATGTACACTGGAGTCAAGTTTTGGTTTGTGATAAATATTGGACCTCTTTTATTCTAATCAGTATTAATCATTTTTACATGATTCCACAGGAGGAGTGATTATAAGTTCTGATAATAGACCTCAGAGCTGTGAACTGAAGACTAAGCTAACTAGAGGAACTTCCCCCCTTATTTTTCCTTGTTAATGGTGACCAAGCCCAGTGTGGCAGAAATGACTCAATTACATGAACCGCCCCCCCCCCCCAGCTATCTTTGTTGCCATCCCCTGCTATCCCTCAGTTGTCCAACATGGAGAGATGACCATGACCACTTGGCCAATGAGTGACTCTGGTTGCTGGCCTGTGGCCTGCCTCCTGCCCATCAACCTATGTTGACCTCCAGACCTCCAGAAAAGTCAAGATAGGTCTATTAAAGTCTGCTCATTAGTCCATTTGTCAACCAATGAAATTTTGTATTTTGTGTAGACCCTTCTAGAGGGACAAGGGCAAGGTCTATCCACCAATAAGACTGTATTCTTGGTCTGTTCTACCCCACCTGTATTGTCTGGGTGTCAAGAGTTATAAAACTAAGGCTTTGGAGGAAGGGGGCTTCTCAGAATTGTGAGGAAGATCTGAGATCCACTTCATTAGAGGGGGTCATGAACCCTTGGCTCAGAGCTCCGCCTCAGTGATTTTTCTTGCAAATAGGAAAATTTTAACAGGATCAACAGATCCTGAGGTGTCTCACAGAAAATTTAAAGGGGAAAAGGAATGGGTTTGAGATATGAAAGATTAGGATATCGTGGTTATTACCAATAATCAAGTGACCATTGGCAAGTCAAAATGTCACAGATTCTCACTCAGTCTCCTCATCTGTAAAGTGGAGATATTAATATATTTACCACCCACCTCCCTGTTTGAAAAGCATCTGTAAATAAGCTGTAGATCTTATGATGGCAGGGGATGGAGAATCTTAATTATTTTCCATAGGACAATAGGAATAGAAGACAATTACATAGCATTTGAAGAAAGAAAAGGGGCCAGATTACAGGGAAAGGGTAAAAAAAATCTTGTTTGTGATGTGAAGAGATGAATGGCATGAAAGAAAATGAACTGTGATACAGAGAAAAGACAACAGGAAAAACAAAGGTTTTGTTCTTTTAACAAATATCTGTGAGAAGAAAGAAACTTTGAAGAAGAGACTCAGCATAGGAGAAAAGATTATGGGAAAGAGAAAAAAAGGACAGGAACCTGAGTATAGGTGGAAGATTTATCATAGAAAAAAAGGAATATCTCTTTTTCTGAAGCTGTAGGAAATTATGAGGACAGGAAGATCAGGAAAAATAAGCAGAAGTAACTAAATGGGACAACCACAAACTTCTAGAGGCTTAGGGGTCTTTTAGGGTCAAGTCCAGTATAACACCCCAAAGATAAAAGCATCATTACTGACCTGCTGTGGTGCAGCCTACAATTTGCCTGATTTTTCTTCCCTCACCCACATAAATATTTTTTTAGGACTTAATTCCATTGGCAGCCATGGTGCTTTTTTTCTCTCCAACTGAGAAATCAGAAATGGTTTGGAATCTGGAAGTCTTGGCTTATGAGGAAATATTTGGAAAGCTGACAATAGAGAGATATTTAAGAATTCAATCTCAATCTCTTTCTTTTTAGTAAAATAGAGTTCAATCTAGAAAAGATCTCTTAAGGATGCTATATATTGTGCTTCAATTATATCAAACATGGAAGACAACTGACAGGATCTGATATTTCAGCACTTTTGATACAAAGATTATAGAAATCTTCCATTCTCCAAAGGGTAACGAATAGGGATTTCAGTGGAGAAGGTTTGGTCTTTTCTGAGGACAAAGTAGGCAAAATATAGTACAGAAGCAACATTATAATTTCCAGTTGTAAAAAGTCAAGGTCTTTCCTCTGAAGAGGGAGTAGGAACAGCCTTACCTCTTTATACCAAAGGATACAAGGGTCTTTCTACATTACATGTGTTCCTGAGACACCTCTGAATATCAAGTCAGAACTCGGCAAAGCACTTGAGATATTCCATAATGTTTAGGAAACGAGAATGTAAAGTCATTCTAATGGTCAGACAATTCAGGAGAGAAAAGCTATCCTCACCAAGGAAGACAAAATTCTCATAGTTTTCAAGCATTACATCCCAGAAAATGTTCTTCTCAGCAGGATTCAGCAGATTCCATTCCTCTTGGGTGAAGTCTATAACCACATCTTGCAATGTTAACAATTTTTGAAACAGTCAAAAACATTCCTACACATTCAGGACCATTCTTTACATGAAACATGAGGAAGATATTAAATTAGATGAAACAAAGTGAGTAGTTCCCATTCAATCATGGAATTGGAATATTTCATGTTAAGTATTCCTTGGAAATTTTCTTACCATGTTCCCCACTTTATACTAGGCTATGTAAATAATTTCAATTTATTGCTCAAAGTCAACCTTACAAATCATTCAGCATGAGTCCAAAGTAAAACATGCAAGTTACTCTTAAAATTTTTTTATTTAACAAGCATTTATTAAATATAACCACCTCTCTTTCTGAAGGGGAACCATATCCACATAAAAATGTGTATCTCATTCTGAGTCTGGAGGCCATCATTTTTTCATTAAGAGGTGGGTAGCATTCTTCATCATTAGTCTTAAGAAATTCTGGTGAAGGGCAGCAAAGATGGCAAAGTAACAGCATAGACTTTCTAGAGGGCTCCCACCAAGCCCAGCCAAATACCTGTAAAAATGGCTCTAAACAAATTCTGGAGTTGCAGAACCCACAGAATATTGGAGTGAAGCAAATCTCCAGCCCAAGACAACTTGGAAAGTCACTGGGAAATGTCTATCCCACTATGCTGGGAGTAGAGCACAGTCCAGTGTGGTCCGTGAGTGCACAAAGGGGACCTAAGCAGACCTTGGATGGACTGAATCTCTCATACCTGTGGTGGTTTCCAGACTTCATGACCCCAAAACACTGAGGATAAATTGGAAGGTCAGTGTAAAAAACCTATGGGACCAGTGCTGGAGAGTGGAGTAGAGTTAGCCCCAGCCCCCAGGATGGCTGGGGTGAGGGGGGGGGCGGGAGGAGGAACCTGCAATGACCACAGCAGTAGCAGGGGCAGCTGCAGTAACTGTTTCTGGAGCTTTAGGCCCACAAATTGTGGGGGGATCAAGTGGCTGACAATACACTCCCCCACCCCCACTGGAAGCAAGAACTACCTTGACAAAGAGCTCAAAAGTCAAGTAAATGGCTGGGAAATGAGCAGAAACTGGAAAAAGAATCAGACTACAGAATCTTACTTTGGTGACAAGGAAAACCAAAGCAAGCAAACAGAAGAAAACAAAGTCAAAACTCCTCTATCCAAAGCCTCCAAGAAAAATATGAATTGGTCTCAGGCCATGGAAGAGACCAAAAAGGATTCTGAAAATCCAATAAGAGAAGTAGAGCAAACATTGGGAAGAGAAATGAGAGTGGTGCAAGAAAATCATGAAAAATGGATCAATAGCTTGCTAAAGGAGATCCAAAAATATGCTGAAGAAAACACTTTAAAAAAGACTAACCCAAATGGCAAAAGAAATCCAAAAAGCCAATGAGAAGAATGCCCTAAAAAGCAGAATTGCTCAGGTGGGAAAGGAGATCCAAAAGTTCACTGAAGATTGGTTGGTTGTTATCCTTCATTTTCAAAGAGGCCCAAAAGGACACCACCATGATAACATGAAATTTTAGTGTTTCCAACTCTGGCAGATCAGACAATATGAGCTCGGAATGCTCTACCACAGGGGTGATGTCTTTTGATTCAAACATAAATTGGATTTAAGTGAGGCAGAGTTGCATGAGGTCATCAGCCTCACTCTCTCCTCCTGACTTATTATAGTCCAATGGTAGGACGGAGTCAAGACGGCTGGCAATGGCTCAGGATGCAGTATATGACCTTGGTGTCTTTGGTGTCTAACCAAGCTCTAAGCACTCTACATTGCCTGCTTCATCTTCCTTCATGGCCATTGGGACAAATTGTTCTCATCCACCCATTCCAATAGAGGAAGTCTTCGCATGTTTGGGGTAGACACCCCCTAACCCACCAATTGGTTTGAGACCCTTTGTCTACCCTCAACCTGGTTTGGCCTGTCTGCTGAAATGGTTTACTGGGTTGTAGCCACTGCACATACTGCAGCTTCTTGGAGCCATAGGTGAGAGTTGGGTGGAACAGGTGGACACTAAAGGTGAAAAGAGCCCCAAAAAGAGCTTGGCAGCCATCACACCAAATGTACTGGTCCTCCCTGAACACACCCTTACAATAATTCCTTAAAGATTAGAATGGAGCAGATGAAAGCTAATGATTTATGAAAAATAAAGAAATTATAAAACAAAACCAAAGGAATGAAAAAATAGCAGACAATGTGAAATGTCTCACTGGGAAAACAACTAACCTGGAAAATAAATCAAGGAGAGATAATTTTAAAAGTATGGGACTACTGGAAATTCAGGATCAAAAAAAGAGCCTAGATATCATCTTTCATGAAATTATCAAGGAAAACTGCCCTGATATTCTAGAACCAGAGGGTAAAACAAATATTGAAAGAATCCACCAATCACCTCCTGAAAGAGATCCCAAAATAAAAACTCCTAGGAATATAGTAGTCAAATTCCAGAGTTCCCTGGTCAAGGAGAAAATATTGCAAGCAGCTAGAAAGAAACAATTTGAGTACTGTGAAAATACAATCAGGATAACAAAGATCTAGCAGCTGTTACAATAAGGGATTGCAGGGCTTGGAATATGATATTCCAGAAGTCAAAGGAACTAGGACTAAAACCAAGAATCACCTACCCATAAAAACTGAGTATAATACTGCAGGGGGAAAAAATGGTCATTCAATGAAATACAGGACTTTTCAAGCATTCTTGATGAAAAGACCAGAGCTGAATAGAAAATTTGACTTTAAAACACAAGAATCAAGAGAAGCATGAAAAGGTAAACAGGAAAGAGAAATCATAAGGGATTTACTGAAGTTGAACTGTTTACATTCCTACATGGAAAGATAATATTTGTAACTCTTGAGACTTTTCTCAGTATTTGGGTAGTTGGAGGGATTATATACATATAGACAGAGGGCACAGGGTGAGTTGAATAGAAAGGGATGATATCTAAAAAAATAAAATTAAGGGGTAAGAGAGGAATATATTGGGAGGAAGAAGGGAGAAATGGAATGGGGTAAAGTATCTCTTATAGAAGAGGCAAGAAAAAGCTTTCTTAATGGAGGGGAAAAGTGGGGAGGTGAGAGGAAAAAAGTGAAGCTCACTTTCATCACTCATTTCAACATTCATTGGCTTAAGGAAGGAATGTACACTCAATTTGGTACGAAAAATATGAAAATCTATTTTACATTATAGGAACATAAGGGAGAAAGGAAGAAGTGGGGTGGGGGATGGTAGAGGGGAGAGCAAATGGGAAGAGGGAGTAATTAGAAGTAAACATGTTAGGGGAGGGACAAGGTGTAAAGAGAGAAGAATAAATAGGGGTGGAGGATAGGCTAGAAAGAAATATAGTTAGTCTTTCACAACATGACCATTATGGAAGTTGCTTACAAAACTACACATATATAGCCTATATTGAATTACTTGCCTTCTCAGTGAGGACGAGTGGGGAGGGAGGAAGGGAGAGAAGTTGGAATTCAAAGTATAAGGAATGAATGTTGAGAATTGTTTTTGCTTGCAATTGGGAAATAAGAAATACAGGTAATGGGGTATAGAAATCTATCTTTCCCAACAAGAAAAGAGAAGAGATGGGGATAAGACAAGGGAGGGGTGTGATAGAAGGGAGGGCAGATTGGGGGAAGGGGTAATCAGAATGCATAGTGTTTTGGGGTGGTGGAGGGGAGAGATGGGGAGAAAATTTGAAACTCAAAATCTTGTGGAAATGAATGTTGAAAACTAAAAATTAATACATAAATTTTAAAAAATAGAATAATAAAAAATAAAATTTTTATGAAGAGGCAAGAAAGCTTTTTCAATGGAGGGGAAAGAAGGGAGGTGAAAGAAAAAAGTGAAGCTTACTTTCATCACATTTGGCTTAAGGAGGGAATAACATGCACACTCAATTTGGTATGAAAATCTATCTTGTAAGGAAAGTAGGTGAGAACGGGATAAGTGGGATGTGGGGGGGATGATAGAAGGGAGAACAAATGGAAGGAGTTGGTAATTAGAAGTAAATGCTTTTGGGGAGGGACAAGGTCAAAAGAAAGAATAGAATAAATGAAGGGCAGGCTAGGAAGAAGGGAAATATAGTTAGTCTTTCACAAGATGACTTTTATGGAAGTCTTTTGTATAACTACACACGTATAACCTATATTGAATTGCTTGGCTTCTCAATGGGGATGGATGGGGAGGGAGGAAGGGAGAGAAGTTAGAAATCAAAGTTTTAAAAGTGAATGTTAAAAATCATTTTTTGCATACAACTGGGAAATAAGAAATACAGGCAATGGGGTATAGAAATCTATGTTACCCTTCAAGAGAATAGAGGACATGAGGATAAGGGAAGGGAGGCATCATAGAAAGAAGGCCAGATTGGAGGAAGGGGTAATTAGAATGCACGGTGTCTTAGGGTGGAAGGAGCAGAGAGATGGAGAGAAAATATGGAACTCAAAATCTTGTGGAAATGAATGTGGAAAACTAAAAATAAGTAAATGATTTTAAAAAATTTCCTCAAAAAAAAGCAATTCTGGTAAGTTATTATAATTCATCAGTTTTTAAATCTTTCAAAGTTGTTTTTACAATATTGTTGTTGATGTATAAATTGTTTGCCTGGTTTTGCTCACTTTCCTTTTCATGAGTTCATAAGTACTCCCACATTTCTCTGAATCATCCTTTCATCATTACTTGTAGAACAATCATGTTCCACTGCATTAATATGGAATAATCGTCTCAGTCATTCTTCAATTCATTCTCAGCATCCTGTTCTTTGTTTTACAAAAGGAGTGGTATTTATGAATCATTTTCCTTTCTTTGATCTCCTTAAAATATTTGCCAAGAGAAGCATTTTTTTTCCAGAGGACATACATAGTTTATTAACTAAATTTTCAGACATAGCTCCAAACTGCTTTGTAGAATGGTTGGACAAATTTGCAGTTTTACCAACAATACCTACTTTCCTAAAGTCTTACCAATATTTTTATTTCTCCTTTCCCATCAGCTTTGCCAATCTGAGATCTGTGGAGTGGACCTCACATACACCTTGCCTTTTGTACTACTACAATTCATAGGGACTTAAGAGCATTTTTTAATATGGCTATTGGTAACTTTGATTTCTTCATATCCTTTGACCATGTGTCAATTAAGGAATGGATCTTATTTTTCCTGACCTTGGATTGTGTATTAAGATCAGACTCAGCACACTTCTAGAGAGAAAAACTGAACCATATGTGCCTGATTTGTGTTCTTTGGCATGCTTCTATATACTGTTTTCTCAGAGAAGTAAGTGTTATGTTATTCCAGAATCTCAGGGACAATTCAGGCTAGAAAAATTGTAAGACTTCAATCCATTCAAAGCAGTTTCATCCAGGGCAAATTCTGGGTACTAACTTCCTAGTCTGAGCACTATATATTCATGACCTGGGTTTGAGCTTGAGCAACACAAATGTGGTCTAAACTTTAGTTGGAGCTCCATTTAGATTCAGCTCCTGTTAGCCAGGGGGAATCTCTGTAGGTTCAGTGACACAATTACAAGCTCCTATTTATTCTGAACTTCCCCTCATTATTCCCCTGTGGGCCTCAAATGGGACTCTATATCTAAGACCCCATCCAGCTCCCATGATCAGAGTCACACAGCTTTTGTTGGTTTCTGTACTTGATTAGTACACAGCTAGAACTGAGGGGGGAAAAAGAAGTTAAGCTGGAAACCAATTCTGCCTTACAGTGACAAAACTGACTAGGAAGAAACTATTCCCTCAAAATCTTGTTATAAGCTCCTTAGTTCTTAATAGAAAGAGAATTCAAAGCCACTTTTTCCAATAATTAAAGGAAAAGGTCATGGACACTCATTCTTTCCCTCTACTCCCACCATGTTCTAAGGAGGGAGCTAGGAGACAAAGGTGGAATTCACCTTAGAGCAAATTCAATACTAAGTGCTTAGTATTGGATTTGGAGTCGAGAAGACCTGAGAGAAGATGTATAAAGAAGTGCATGATGGATATAGTGAATAGGTGATTATACATATAGGTGAGAAGACTCATGACCTTCATGACCCTGGGTAAATCCCTTAAATTTTGCTGGGATTCAGCTTCTTTACTTGTAAAATGATAGGATATACTCAATGACCTCTAAAGTCCTTCTAGTTCTAAATTTAAATTATGAAAAAGAAAGAACAGAACTTGTAAACTACAGGCTCCTCCATTTTTAAAAATAGCAATTGATGTCCCCCATCACCACCACACCATACCTCTGTTTCAGGTTTGTGAACTAATTCCTGATGTAGTTTCTCTTTCCATACATGTGATCTATAGTGCATTTCCATGATCATTTTAAGTTTTTTTTTCTCCATTTATCTTTACTCACCTGTCCTATCCAAGCTTATTATCTGGTTCCTGGATTTTTATCATGTAAGCGTATCTTCTAAATACAAATACACACACACACACACACACACACACACACACACTTCTGTTATGCTTCCTGCACCATAACCCTTTCTTATAGTCATATGACAATCACAGAACTCATCCCACCAAGATTCAGTGATACCTATGAAGTCAATTCCTTCCTTGTGTTGGAATTTGTGGTAAAAACTGCTTTTTACAAAAGCAGTCAACAAGCACGTATTAAGTGTCTACTATGTGGTAGGAACTCTACTAAGTGCTGAGGATGCAAATATGAAGAATGAACCAATGCCTGCTCTCAAGGTGCTTTCATTCTAACAGGGAAGATAAGTATACATATAAATAGAAAATAAAGTATTTAAATACAGGATAATTAGTGAGGGAGGGCATTAGAAGTTGGGGGAATCAAGAAAGGCTTCACATAGAAGCATTTACTTGAGCTGCATTTCATTTGGCTTTTTATTGTTTTACTGTATTATATAATATGTGTCTTTGCCATAAAAATATTTAAAAATAGAAATGGAGACCATTTTAAATCCTGTGTACTTAAAACATGTTTTTTCTAATTATATATGTGTATACATACTCACACACATATACTCCCTATTCATTACCAATAACAAAAAGGTAAATAGTCATCCTACTGATCAGAGTAACATACTAAAATACTTTTTTTTAGTAGCAAGATGTTATATAGTGGTGGCTTTGTTAGTAGAGAGAACAAAACAAATATGGAACATGTGGAGGAAGAAACAAGATCTGTCAACAGACCCTTATGTATAGAATGAATGTGAGTGAAAAGCCCAGGATAAAAATTATGTTGCAAACATAGGGGACTAAGGGTACCCTTGAAATTGAAAGGAAAACCTGGAAGAGGGGTGGGTTTTAAAAGAAAGATGATGAATTCTGCTTTAGACATGATGAGTTTGAGATCTCTTTAGGACAGCCTGTAAAAATTTGTGATAGATAAGTCAGTGGTGTGAGATTGGACCTCCGAAGAAAGACTATTGCCGTACATATAGATCTGGGCATCATCTGCATAGATAACTCAATCTGTGATTGCTGATAAAATCACTAAGTGAACAAGTTTGGAGAGAACGGACAGAGCCTTGTGAAAAAATCTATACTGAATGGCTGTGACATCAATGAAGACCCAGCAAAGGAGACAATGAAAGAGAAAAACCAACAAACAGGAGACCCAAGAGAGAGCAGTGCCATGAACATTCAAAGAAGAGTGTATCTAAGAGGATGAGGTAATAAACAGTGTTAAATGCAGCAGAGGCAGTTATGTGGTGTGGTGATACAGTGTAGTGTCACTAAGAGGGCACAAGTTCTCAATGCATACTAAAAGATGGAAGGAGTCAGAAGAGTTTTTAAATGAAAAATCTGATAGTTTTGCAGTGAGACAATGGCACATTGGAATGGGTGGGCAGATCAGGCAAAAGAAGTCTCCGCCTTCAAAGAACTTACATTGTAACAAGAAGAACAACTTGTACGAAGAGTACACACTGATATGAAGTATACAAAACTATAGAGTAGATGTTGTGGGTGGATTTATTTTGTAACAATTTTGTAAAGTAATTTCCCTAAAACTACTTTACAAAAGTAATCACTTTAAAAAAAACACAACAGTCTGATCATATCACTCCCCACCATCCTCCACTCAATAAACTCCCACGGCTCCCTTTCACCTCCAGGAACGAATACAAGATGTTCTGTTTGGCTTTCAAAACCTTTCATAACCCAGTCACCTCCTACCTTTTCAGTGTTCTTATGCTTTACTTCCTGATCCAGGGATTCCTTGATCCAGGGACAGTGGCCTCCTGACTGTTCTGCAAAGAAGACACTCTATCTCTCAGCTCTGGACATTTTCTTTGGCTGTCTGCTATGTTTGAAATGCTTTCCCTTCTTGCTCCAACTACTGACCTCTCTGGCTTCCTTTCAGTCCCAACTAAAACTCTCTTCCACTGGAAGCTTTCCCCAATCCCTCTTGATTCTAGTGTCTTCCCTTTTTAAATTATTTCCTATTTGTCTTGTGGAGATCTTAGTTGGACATACATATTTACTTGTTGTTCCTCCCTCCCACAATAGATTGTGAGCTCCTTGAGGCTAGAGAGTTCATCTTTTGTCCCTTTTTGTGCCCTTAGCAGCAATACCACTATTAGGTCTGTACTCTAAAAAGAGCAAAGAGAAAAGGGCCCTATTTGTACAAAAATATTTACAGCAGCTCTTTTTGTGGTGGCAAATATTTGGTAATTGAGGGGAAGTCCATCAACTGGTGAATGGATGAATAAGTTTTGGTATATGACTGTGATGGAATAATACTATGTTATAAGAAATGATGAAGGTCATGTTTTCAGAAAAACCTGGGAAGTCTTCTATGAACTGATGCCAAGTGAAGAATATTGTATACAGAATACTGTATTAACAGCAATTAAAAATACTGTTTTAATGATAACAGCAATATTGTAACAATGATCAACCTTGAAAGACATAGCTATTCCAAGGTCAAAAGAAGAATAGAATAAATGGAGGAGGGGGGCAGGATAGGATGGAGGGAAATATAGTCTTACACAACATGACTATTATGGAAGTCTTTTGCAAAACTACACATGTACAGCCTTTATTGAATTGCCTGCCTTCTCAGTGGGGTTGGGTGGGGAGGAAGGAAGAGAGAAAAGTTGCAACTCAAAGTATTAGGAACGAATGTTGAGAAATATTTTTGCATACAACTGGGAAATAAGAAATACAGGTAATGGGGTAAATCTATGTTGCCCTACAAGAAAAGAGAGAAGATGGGGATAAAAGAATGGAGTGGTGTGATAGAAGGGAGGCCATATTGAGGGAAGGGGTAATTAGAATGCATAGTATTTTGGGGTGGGCAAGAGGAGAGATGGGTAGAAAATTTGGAACTCAAAATTGTGTGGAAATGAATGTTGAAAACTAAAAATAAATGAATAAACATTTAAAATAAAAAAAAAGACACAGGTATTCTGATCAAGATAATGATCCAAGGCAATTCCAAAGGAGGCATGATGAAAACGCCATCCATCTCCAGAGAGAGAACTGATGAACTCTGAGTACATACTGTTGCATATTCTTTTCACTTTATTTTTCTAGTTTGTGTGTGTTATTGTCTTTTGTAACATGGCTAATATGGAAATGTCTTGCATAACTTCACCTTTTTAATTGATATCTTATTGCTTGCCTTCTAAAAGGTTAGGGGAGGAGTGGGAGGGAGGGATTTGGAATTCAAAACTATTAAAAATAAATAAATATTAAATTAAAAATACAAATGGGAAATAATTACTGAAATAAATAAAATATATTTCTATATTAAAAAAACCCTTATGACCAGATAGGAAATATAACAATATGAATAATAGGGAATTGACATCTCCCCACATACACTTTTCAACTTCGTTTTGTGTGTTTTCTTCCATTAGAGTATAAGTTTCTTGAGAGCAGGAGCTGCCTTTTTTAAAAAAATATCCCTGGAGCTTAGAATCTTGACTGGCCCATAGTAGGTGCTTCATAAATGTTTATTCACTGACTGAAGTATAAGAACACACCAAACTACTTTTCAAAAGTTCAAATTACAAGGACTAAAAGATTAATAAATTGATGAGCTACTTACTTCCTGTGATCTTTGAAAGACTATGAAACATCATTGATAAAACCCTGATTTCTAAAATATGCAGAGTACTGATGCAAATGTTTAATACCAAAACCGTGCCACAATAGATACATGGTTTAAGGAGACAAATAAGATATATTCAAAAGAATTACAAACCTTAAATGGCCATATAAAACATGGTCCAAATTTAAATATAAATAAATGAAAACACAACTTACAAACTGGCAAAGATAAGAAAATGTGGGAATATAACAATAGCCAGCATTTATGTATCACTTTAAGGTCCACAAACACTTAACATACATTATTTCATTTAATCCTCATGACAACCTGGGCTCAATCAGCATTAGGACAGCTATGGAAAGACAAGGAATGATTATATCAGGAGGAAGCACTTGGTCAGCACAGACTGAGATACAAAAAAAGAAGAAAGGATCAATTAAACATTTTTAATGTGCACAGCTGAGAGAAGGAAGATGATATAGGTACATCAACAAGCAGTGTAGCTTTGCTATGACCATGCTCAATTTAATAGCCATAAAAATAATACCTAATGAGTTCAAAGTTTCATTAAATCACCTTTTCTGTTCTTTATGTTGCAGAATGTTCATGTTTATTGTTTAAATTCATAATGAAAGTTTAATTTCAAAAAGAAAATTATGCATATATGTCATGTACTTACATACACAAAATATAACACAAATATAAAAGGACAAAGCTGAGTTCACCTTCAAGGTCATGAAAAATATTAATAGTTGCCACTTATATATGTCAATTTAAGGGTTACAAAGTACTCTGTATACATTATCTAACCTGGTCCTCCAAACAAACGAGTAAACCAAAGCTTAGTTTAATATATATGACATATATAAATTATAAATTGTTATAGCATATAATATATAACTTGCATAGAAAAAATATATCTTTAAATACAATTGATTTACTATATATTTTGTTTAATATATTTTAAAACGCAATTCTGAGAGTCCATGGACATCATCAGACCACTCAAGGGATCCAAGACACCAAAAAAGGATTAGGAACCCTGGTCAAAGAAAAGGTCTTCAGGATTGTACCTGAGATACTTATACTGCCAAAAGTCACACCGCTAGTAAATATATGAAGAAGGATTTGAACCCAGGGCTTCTTGATTTCCAAATGTTGACCTCTATCCACTAACCCAGCTGAACGAAACAGGAAATAAAAGTGAAGAGAATTGAAAAGGAAGAGACTAGAAATGGTGGAGAAGCCTACTAATCATCTCAGTCAATCCCCTTATCTTAAGGATGTAACCTAAAAAGCTTAAAGGGTCTTTTCATAAAGTACAGTTCTGATCAGGTTACATCCCTCCTCAATGAACTCCAAGGTTTCCCTATCAACTTTGGGATCAAATGTAAACTCCTATGTTTGGCTTTTAAGTCCTCTTCAACCTGACCTCAAACCACCATTCCAACTAATGTTACCCCAATCTCCCTTTTCTATAATTTATGGGCCGGTCAGACTGGCCTTACTCCTCACCCATATTTGTCTCCTATCTCTTTGTCATCCACACCTGGGATATTCTGGCCTCATCTTTGCCTCTTAGAACTCATTTCCTTCAAAACTGAATTTGAATACCACCATCTACATGAAGTCTTTATTGATATCTCCTAGCTGCTCATGCCCACAATAAAAATTACACTGTATTCATCTGCAATATATTTGTATGTGTTTATGCATATAGCATGTCACCCATGACATATGTAAATGTTCTTTCAATGAAAGTAAGCCCCCTGAAGGTAGGGACTGTGTCATTGTTATCTGTGTATCTCCAGCATCTTGCACATAGTAGGTACTTAATAAATGTTAGTCAATTAGTACATGAAGACAATTAAGGAGCAGGATTCAAACCAGGTTTTCTTAATCCAAATATGACCCGCTTTCCACTAGGCCATGAAAATCAGGGCTGTGCTTATAAATGTTTAGCAACCAACCTGAAAAAATATATCTACTTCTATATTTATATAAATAAATTTGTTATGAATTTTATTGATATAAAGGATGTGTTTCACACAATCTACAAACAATGATAAAATACACAATATTCCATTGTAAATTCCATGTAGCCATTTGTTTGCCATGGAATATTTTCATTGATTTTCGCTAATTTTTCTATCAGTAGTCAACTGATGGTTGGAAACATGACTTGACAAATGTAGTTTAACACAAATCCACTCTTTTCCCAATTAACTTATTGTCATTATACCTGATGTATGATTTGTTAAATAATTTTCCACCCTCCCAATAAATTATATTAGTTAAACTGAAACTTGTTTCCTCTTTAGCACTAATGGCTCTAATATTGCTATCTTAATAGTTTTCTGTATAGGAGCAGGGATTTAAACATTGTTTCTTTCTACATTACATACAGAATCCTGAAAATTGTTCTAATCAATTTCATGTTTTAAAATTTCATTTCAATGATACATTTCTTTCACCTGATATCTGAAGTGAGTTTTTCATAAGACCAAGTAGATGGTTCAAATAAATCAAGATAATTAAAAATGCTTTCATCCTTTCTGTCCCAATAAAAGATGTAAGCTTATGTACTGCCATTTTTTCTAGCAAAATATTCCCAGGAAAAGCATTAAATTTTTTACGTAAAGTGGAATGTCTTTAAATTTACCTGACAGATTTCAATGTGAAATTCATGCTTTTAGTAAAAAAAAAAAAGCCTTAAAATTTTCCAAACCTCTTATTAGGCTTAATTTTTGCTCTTGTTGAAATGTTAGTTGATCTTGATTGAAATGCAGTTGAAAACAATGAAAATTCTTTAAGAATGTCAATCATTAAAAGAAAGTCTTGCCAGAAATTAATGTTAGCTAATCTCTTTGCTAAACTAGAATGAGAAAAATGCACATATAACTCAGGACATGCGGGCCATAGCGCAGTAGCTGCTCATAAACGAGGACATGCTAACCCATCCTCCTCCCAGTTTTGGTTCAACTTTAATTATTTCAATGTCAAGTAGCTTAGTTACTGCTTCTAGCTCAGTTTGGTTTTTATTACATTAGTGATAGAATAAATTGTGTTTAGAAATATTTTAAATGATTAACTTGTCTTGGTTCAGATGACCGTTAAGCAATAATTACACTGGATTTAAAGAACCTAAAAATCACTTAAAGAACTTCGCAGCTGCTCTAGAGTTTCTTCCCAGTGTTGTTTTAGCACCATCAAAACAAAATGGAATTAGACTCACTTTCATTATTAAAGCCACAATTATTTAAAGTAGACAATGCCGTATTGAAAGTAAACTATGCTGTGCTTGCCACCAACTCTTTTAAAGTAACAACATCACTTATTAGGTTTTTAATGGAAGGCAGCATTGGTTGTGTTTCACAAGGGTTCTCAGAATTGCTGAAAATATAAAAATGGTCGTTTGGGAGCTGGTACACCCTATCAGGAAAGGTACTAAATCAGAGGTTCTTAATCTGGGGTCCTTGAACTGCCCCCTCATCCTAACCCGGCTAAGGGTCTAAAGACAGAGTGGGGAGAGGGCTGCTCTAGCACCTTGGAAGGAAAAAATGTCTATTGAACAATTGGTTTCCGATGTACTTTTCTTTGATGTATTTTTTCAAAGCATGATTCTGAGAAGGGGTATCAGAATGTCCAAGGGAGCCAGGATACAAAACTGCTGAGACCCCTGGCCAAAGGCAAGGTCTGCAGGACCGTAGATGCCAAGTCATGGGGTGATGGACCTGGACCCACATATTCACTAAAGCCTTTACACACACGATCTCCTTTGAACAACCCAGCGGGGTCTTGGTGGGGAATGAGGTTCGGGACACCCCGGGCCTCGGACCCAGCTGGTCCTGCTCCCCAAGCCCCTCACTTGGGGAGAGGAGGCTGGAGGGGGAAGTCCCGGCTCCTGGGCTCTTATTCCGAACCCAGCACCTGCCACACCTGGCACCTCGGGAGACTCACCTGCGACACCTGGGGCGGCCGGAACCCCGGCTCGCCTCCCCCATCCCTTCCCGGGTGGGAGGTCCCGCTCTCCCCTGCCCCCACCTTGGACAGCCCCACCCCCACCCCAGCACGGTCCCCTCCCCCTCCCCCCATCTCCGCAGCCTGGGCGGGGAGTAGGGAGAGAGAAGGGGCTCACCCTGTCTAGGTCCGGGGGAGGAGGAAAGAGCAAGAGAGGGAGGAAGGAGGGAGGAGGAGCAGGTAGACACGGGCTCACTAGCACACAATACAGAAACAACAAAAGGATAGGCATGAATCCCTAATCCTGAAACTGCGCCTGCGCGTATTCAGGAAGGAACTCTGATTCCCAGAATCCATGGGGAACCAAAGGGCTGTAACGGCGCTCAGACGTGTCCTTCCGCCGCGGGGGTGGATTCTGGGAAACCGCGGCCTAGTCCCACGAACCCATCGCAGCGCACAGCCTTCTGGGAATTGTAGTTCCGCGGCTATTTCTACTCTGGCGCCCTCATTGGTCTCTTATTCTTGTTTTCCTCGGAGAAGGCCCAATGACGTCAACAGTGACGCCCCGATTCGTGTCGATTGGGTTTAAGCGGGGCAAAGTTACCCAGATGTGTCAGCCTGTCTCCCTTCTAGAGGCATCTAAGTGCAAAAGCTCAGGAGGACTGAACGGCCCGGGAGGCAGTGGATGCCCTTGGCCTTTTCCATGTGCGACCAGCTCTAGGCCCCCCAGCGCCTGCTTCAGCCCATTCGGGGCCCTGGGACCCCTTTGTTGTTATCCGTCTTTTGCGGGGGCGGGGTAAAGTCTTCACAGGCTTTGGAGTGGACAACCCCGCCCCTCGACCCCCCCAACTCACAGGCGGTCAGCTCCCCTCTTCCTGATGTAGCCCTTCTGCCAGTACACTTTACCAAAATGGCCCCTGCACGTGCTGCGGCTTCTTGGGGCCACCGCTGAGAGCTATTGTACTATAACCCAAGGATAAGATACCCATTCCTAGGAAAAATGACTCCTTTGTGACCAAAAGCAAAAATACTGGAAAAACAGGAAAGCAGTGTAGCAGATATCAGGTTATAAACTCAAAGTTTAAAAAAAAGCTTTTGCATTGACAAAATTGATGTAGTAGCTATGCTTAGAAAAGAATCAGTCAATTGGAAATAAAGTATTGGAGTGCATCTCTGATAAAGGCAGGATGTCTAAGCAATGTTGGGAAGTGATACATCTGAAGGCAACATGGTAGAGTGGGGAAAGCGCTGTGGAGTCAGGATGACTTGCATCTCTGGGCACATAGCTCAGCTCCACCACTTCCTACCTTGACCTTTGGTGAATCCCATGCCCTCCCCTGGTCATACCTTTTTAACCTGTAAATGTAGGGAACCCTAGTAGTTGGCCTCTTTAGTTGTGATTACCTCTAGACCTATAATCCGATAAGGCAAGAAAGGATATTCTCTCAATTGGAAAGCGCTCAGAGAAGGTGAAGGAGTCATTTTCTTTGTCTATGGGAATAACATTTTTCCTCACAATTCCTTTAGGATTATCTTTCATCGTCATACTGCTGAGAATAACTAAGTCATTCAGTTGTTCATCCTACTGTATTCTGTGTTTTCTGTTCTCCTTCTACTCACCGCTCTGCTATCAGTTCACATAAGTCCAATAATCCTGCTTGTCGTTATTTACAGCATAATAATATTCCATTACAATAATATACCACAACCTGTTCAGCCTATTAACGGGTATCCCCTTATTTTCCAATTCTTTGCCACCACAAAAAGAGCTGCTATAAATTTTTTATATAAGTAGCTTCTTGCCCCCGCCCCCCCCCTTTTTAAATCTCTTTAAGATACAGACCTTGTAGTGGTATTGCTGGATTAAAATGTATGCACAGTTTGATAGCCCTTTGGTCATAGTTCTAAATTGCTCTCCAGCATGGCTGAATCAGTTCCCAACTCCACCAACATTGTATTAGCGTCCCAATTTCCCCACATCCCTTCTAACATTTATCATTTTCCTTTTCTGTCATATTAGCTAGTCTGATAGGAGTGATACCTCAGAGTTGTTTTAATTTTCATTTCTCTAACCAATAATGATTTAGAGAATTTTTTCATATGACTACAGATAGCTTTGAGTTCTTCATCTGAAAACTGCCTGTTTATTTAATCATTTATCAATTGGGGAATGATTTTTATTCTAATATATTTTACTCAGTTCTCAATTTGTTTGAGAAAAGAGACCTTTATCAGAGATACTTTCTGTAAAAATTCTTTTCCAGTTGTCTTTCCTTCTAATTTTTGTTACATTCATTTTGTCCAAAAACTTTTAAAATTTTATGTAATCATTTTACATTTTGTCAATATTTCTTGTTTGGTCCTAATTTTTTCCCATACCCATATATCTGAAAACTTAAGTATTCCATGCTCTCCTAATTTGTTTAGGACTTTTAGACATAACAACCCTATGTCTAAAGCAGTTACCCATTTTGACCTCATCTTGGTATACAGTGTAAAATATTGGTTTATATTTAGTTTCTGCTATATTATTTTCCAGTTTTCTCAGTAATTTTTGTGAAATAATGAGTGTCTTTGGGTTTATCAAACACTAATTATTATGGTCAAATCTATTCCTCTGATCCACTTCTCTGTTTCTGAGACAGTACTATACTGTTTCAGTGATTACCACTTTCTAATACAATTTGAAATTTGATATGGCTAAGTTACTTTCCTTCACATTTTTTTCATTGATTTCTTTGATATTTTTGACTATTTAACTCTTCCAGATGAATTTTGTTATTATTTTTCCTGCTCTATAAAATAATTTTTGATAGTTTGATTGGTATGACACCAAATCGATTAATTTAGGTAAAATTTTATCATACTGGCTTGGCTTACCCATGAACAATTGATATTGTTCCAGTTGTTTAGATCTGCCTTTATTTGTGTGAGATGTGTTTTGTAATTGTGTTCCTGGGTTTGTCTTGACAGATAGACTCCCAATATAGTCTAAAATTGTTTCAAATGGAATTTCTCCTGCTGTCGCTTGCTGCTGAACTTTGAGGGTAATATAAAGAAATGATGAAGATTTGTGTGGGTTTATTTTATATCCTGCAACTTTGCTAAAGTTCTTAATTATTTCAAGTAGTTTTGTAGTTGATCCTCTAGGATTCTTTAAATGTACCATCCTATCATCTGCAAAGAATGATAGTTTTGTTTCTTCATTGTCTATTCTAACTCCTTCAATTTCTTCTTCTATAGCTAGCATATCTAGTACAATAATGAATAATAGTGTTTAATTGGGGATTTCTAATTTGTTCTTTTTCTAGGTTTTTTTTAGCTGCATGCATTTCAGTTGCATTGATTTCCTCTTTCTCTATTTTATTGATGTAAGCATTTAGAGATAGAAATTTCCTCCTAAGAACTACTTTGTCTATATCCCATAAATTTTGGTGTTTCATCTCATTGTTGTCATTCTCTTTAATAAAATGATTGTTTCTATGACTTATTCTTAGATCCACTTATTGTTTAGGATTAGATTATTTAGCTTCCAATTAATTTTTACCTGTCTTTATACTACCTTTATTGAATGTAATTTTTATTGCGTTATGATCTGAAAAGGATGCATTTAATATTTCTGTTTTCCTGCATTTGGTTGTGATGTTTCTAAATCCTGAAATGTGGTCAGCTTTTGTGTAGGTGCCATATGCTGCTGAGAAAAAGTATATTCCTTTCTATTTTCATTCAGTTTTCTCCACAGAACTATATCTAACTTTTTTAAAAGTTCTGTTCACCCTCTTAACTTTTTTCTTATTTAGTTTGTGGCTGGATTTATCTAGCTCTGAGAGGAAAGAGATAAAGTCCCCCTTGAGTATAGTTTTACTGACTATTTTCTCCTGTAACTCATTTAATTTCTCCTTTAAAAATGCAGATGCTGTACCATTTGTTGCATATATGTTTAGTATTGCTATTACTTCATTGTCTGTGATACCTTTTAGCAAGACACAGTTTTCTTTCTTATCTATTTTAATTACATCTATTTTTGCTTTTGCTACCCCTGCATTCTTTACTTCAGCTGAAGTATGATAGATTCTGCACCAGCCTATTACATTTACTCTATGTGTGTCTGTGCTTTAGATGTGTTTCTTGTAAACAGAATATTGTAAGTTTCTGGGTTTTAATCCATTCTGCTATCTGCTTCTGTTTTATGAATGACTTCATCCCATTCACATTGACAGTTATAATAACTATGTATTTCCCTCCGCTCTATTTTTCCTTATTTATCATTCTCCCCCTTCCTCTCCCCCCGCTTTCTCTCTTTCTCTCTCTTTCACCTTTCACCCTGTGCCTCTTCACAAGCATTTTACTTCTGACCACCACTTCTCCCTTTTATTGCCCCCCTTCTACTATCCCCATCCCTTTTTTATTTCCCTGTAGGATCAGTGTGTATATTATTCCCTTTTTGAGCCAATTCTAATGAGAGTAAGGTTCAAGTGTTGCCTGCCACCTTCATCATATTCCCATCTTATGTAAGATAATTTACATCATTCTATCTCTGCCCTCCTTCTCCCAATGCAAGCTTTAGAATTTGGCTGTGATATTACTGGGATTTTTCATTTTAGGATGTCTTTCAGATGATGATTCACAAATACTTTTCAATTTCTCTTTTGCCCTCTGGTTTTATGATATCAGGACAGTTTTCCTTGATAATTTCTTGAAATATGATATCCAGGTTCTTTTTTTGATTATGACTTTCAAGTGGACCAATAATTCTTAAATTCTTTCTCCTCTATCTATATTCCAGGTCAATTGTTTCTCATTTAGAAATTTTGTCATTTTTTCATTTTGCTTTATTGTTTCTTAGTGTCTCATGAAGTCATTAGCTTTCAGTTGTCCAATTCTAATTTTTGAGGAATTATTTTCAAAAGGGAACTTTAGTACCTCTGTAGCAAATATCTTTTTATAGTATACAATTGTAGAGACTAAAGTGGGATGTGATAGGGGAAAGTATTAAGCATAGTTGTTTGTGCCAAACTTTAGGCAACAAAACATCTCATATCCTCAGCTTATATTTTCATAGTTTCTTCCAGAGAGGCAGTCATTGGGAATTAATTTAGAGTCTTTTTGTCTATCCTGGATATAGTGGACACACAAAGAATAATTTCTCCTTTCTTTGTGCTTAGGAGTGGGTCATCTTCTTTGGACAGAGGAGAGATAGTGGAGGAGTACTGTCATCTTGTCCTTTTGCATCGAACTTCATAGTAACCAAAGTTCATTTCAGTAGCATTTATGAACTCATTGTTGAAGAATTTGACTTTCAGTCAAACAATGACATTTATTAAATCCCTACTATGGGCTAGGCATTGTGCTAAGTGCTGGGAATACAGCAAGAGGCAAAAGAGAGTCTCTACTCTCAAGGAGCATACAATCCAAAGGGGAAGACACCATACAAACAAATATATACAAAGCAAGGTATAGACATGATACACAGGAAATGATTAACAGAAGAAAGGCATTTTCTCAACCAGTAAAGAATTCTCCAGTAAAAGAAGGGATTTTAATTTGGACTTAAAGGAAGCTAGGGAGGTCAACAGACAGAGGAGGGAAGAGAGGACATTGCAGGCATGGGGCATGGAGTGAGAAAATGCCCAGGGTCTAGAGATAAAATGTCTTGTTTATGGAACAGCCAGAAGGCCCTTGTAATACCCATAGCCACTGCTATGAATATATATGTGTATCTCCATGGTTGGTTCACAAAATATAGCAAAACTCTCCTCCTCCAAGACAAAATGAAATTATTTATTTGAAACATCCCTATTGGGATACCAGAAGGCAAGATTTGGTAAGGTACTCCTTGCCAATCCAGGAGAGCTGACATTTTTCTCGTTCAAGCCTCCCCATGAGCAAGTTCCCGGGGCAAGTTCTTCCCTCTGCCTGTTTCTCTCTCTTCCCACACCTTTCCCTCCAAGCAATATAATATATACTGTTTCCAGTCAAAGACTGAGAACTTATTGGCTTACAGAAGCTTGGAAATCAGCACTTATTTGGGAAGGTGTGAGAAACCCTGTGACCCAGAGCCTAATTAGTTCTGCTCCAGAGCTCCACGTGAAGCCTATTAATGGGCAGGGAAGATCTTATACACCATTAACATTACAGCCACTGTCACTGAAATTTAGTAAGGAGTAAGGTGCAAGACTAGAAAGATAGAAGGGGGCTAGTCAATTAAGAGCTTTGGATGCCAAACAGTGTACTTTGTAATTCCCTCTTGGAGTAAATAAATCAGTACTGGAGTTTATTGAATAGAGGGTGGTAGGTGGAGTGTGTGTGAGGGTGGGGGTGACATGGGGGTGACCTGCACTTTAGGAAAATCATTTTAGTGTCTGAATGTAGGATGGTTGTAGTGGGAAGAGATTTGAGTCAGGCAGACTCAGTAGCAAGAGATTACAACAGTTTATACATGATGAGAGTCTGCAGTATACTAGTGGCAGTGGCAGACAAGAAAAGTGGACATATAAGAGATGTTGAGAGAGTAAAATCAACAGCTTAGATATGGGGGTGGGGGTGACATGGGGGTGACCTGCACTTTAGGAAAATCATTTTAGTGTCTGAATGTAGGATGGTTGTAGTGGGAAGAGATTTGAGTCAGGCAGACTCAGTAGCAAGAGATTACAACAGTTTATACATGATGAGAGTCTGCAGTATACTAGTGGCAGTGGCAGACAAGAAAAGTGGACATATAAGAGATGTTGAGAGAGTAAAATCAACAGCTTAGATATGGGGGTGGGGGTGATAAACAGTGAGGAATTCAGCCTGACAACCTGGAAGCTGGTATTACCCTTTGCAGTAATAGGGAAGTTAGGAGGGAAAAAAGATTTAGGGAGAAAGAAATCAATGAGTACATTTTGGACAAGTTGTGTTTGAGATGTCCACTGGACATCTAATTCAAGATGTCTGAATGGTCAATGAAGATGTGAGATTGGAAGTAGTAGAGTTTGTGTCAGGATAGATAGATATGAGAGTCATCAGCATTGAAATGGTAATTAAATGCATGGGAGTGGATAAACTCAGCAAGTGAAGTAGTACAGAAGGAGAAGACAGCCAGGGCCAGAAGCCCGAGAGACACCTATGATTAGATGGCAGATCCTAGAAGAGCATCCAGCAAAGGAGACAAGGAAGAAATGGTCAGATAGATAGGATGAGAACCAAAAGAGAATGGTGTCCTGAAAACCTAGAGGGAAGGGAGTAGTAAGGAGAAAAAAAAATGATCAATAGCATCAAAGGCTGCGAAGAGGTAAAGGAGAATCAGGATAGAAAAAAGATCATTGCCTTTGGAAGCTAAGAGACCGTTAGTAACTTCGGAAAGAGCAATTTCATTGGGAGGATAAGGTCAGAAGTCAGATTATAAGGGAAAGGAAGAGAGCAGAATGAGAGGAATGGAGGCACCTGTTGTAGAAAAGCTCTGAAGTGAGAATTGTGCAGTAGGCTACATAAATTGTACTCTAACTTTCTGCCATAGCCAGTTCACTGTTATTTATAACCAAAGTGATGATTAGCTTGTGTGATGAATGAAAAGTCCAAGAGACACAGTTTCTGGATAATTAATAATCAGTTTACTAATTATGGCTAGCAAATAATCAATAAATTGAGGTCAGTGGTTTCTCTAATAACCAGAGCTGCCCCTGGGAAAACACTGAATGTTTAAAAGTCTTTGGAAAGGGGTTGTCACTGAGGATGGAAAACAACTCTGATTGTTTAACAATTAATGATGGTGTGGACATATTAAGGAGGAAGTGGGCAAAAAGGCTTTAGTTTCTCCTGCTGAGAACATGACCTGATCATGAGACTCAACTACCTCCAGCAATCTGGGCAAAAGAATCCATCTCTACCCAGAACACTCTGATTGGCTTTCCCCTTCATAACCTGGGTGACCCTAAATTGTAATGGTAGGTTCCAAAGACAGGGATTTATTTCTAAAATGCAAGAAATTGCCTAGACTGGATTATATTGTAAGGTCTTCTAGTTGGGTGTGGTTACACCCAAGATTGAGAACTATATACCCAAAGGATTTGTGCAATTTCATGTATCAGCAATGTCCTTTACCCAGGAACCTTGAGGGTCTTCTCCTCCCAGTTTGATTTTTTTTTTTTTTGATTAAAGGGGCCATCCTTGAACAACTACTTAAAGAAGCCTATTCATTGAATGGATGTATCTCACTTAAAGTGAGAATGCTATAAGACCTTAGCCTGAAAGGGCCCAGGTTTCCCATTGCATCCTGGGCCATCTCCAGCTATCTTGATAAATATCAGGCCACTGGACCCAGATGGCTCAGGAGAAGAAAGTGAGGTTGGGGACCTTGCACAGCCCTCTCTCACTCAAATCAAAGTCAACTGCAAGTCATGGCATCATCTTGATGTCATAGTCCTCTTCGAGAACGAAGGACAAACACAAGAACAACAACAGCAATCTACAGGGGCTGGTTTGTGAATGAGGAAATAGGAAGGGAAAACTTTAATCCGAATTTAATAAATGGTTATTAATATAAGAGAACAATAATCATTTCTCATTTTCCTCCTTGAAGAGAGGGTAAAGTGACTCAAGAAAATATTTATTCTTATTATTGGGGAGAATAAAGAGTTCTTTAAGAAAAAAAAAGAACTTCCAAACATAAACAAAGAATTTGAAAACTATAGCAACTATAAAGAATATAAAGACAGCTGCAAGCAGGAGTAGCATCCTATCCTGTCTCAGGGGACTGCATGCAGGGTAGAAGAAAGCATTACATGACAGAAGAGGGAGGTATTACCATTTGTGTTTCCATTGCACAAAAGACCACAGGACCTCTCCATCTGATTTGCAGTTGAAGCCTGTTGGTTGTGTCTTCCATTAGATAGGGAGCCCCTTGAGAGCCGGGACTGCCTTGCTTCTCTACTTGTATCGCCAGGGCTTAGTACAGACTTTGCACATGGTAAACACTTCATAATGCTGTATTCACTCATTTCAGCAAAGAAAAGGAACAAAGACTCCTGGACACTTGGGAACAAGGAATAAAATAACTTTCAGAGTGAGAAGTGTGTTGACCTGTGATGACAGAGAAGTTCTATATGCTCCAAAGGACCATGATTTGTATGCAAATGTGCTGATAGGAGAGAAAAAATGATCCACTGTATCAGAGAAAGAAGAGCCAAGTAGTGGTCAATGAATCAACAAACATTTATTAGGCACTTGCTGTGTGCCAGGCCTGTGCTAGGTGCTAGGGATACAAACACAAGCAGAAAGAAAGTTCTTGCCCTCAAGGAGTTTGTGTTCTAATGGGGAATACAAGCTGAATAGTAGTGATGGTGTAATGATAATGAGGAGGAGGATCAATGGATACTTGGTAGGGTCCACAATAAAGTCCAGAGAGTCAGGAGTGGAGCCAGGAGAATATTAAAGACATGGATGACCCAGGTATTTTTACTTAAACTGGGGGTTCTCTGAGGGACCAGGAAATCAGAAGGGACTGTAAGGTAAAGAGTACTTTGGGCATGTGAAATCCAGGGGTGGTTGGAGATTCTGTAATGATGGGTACCAACATGACTACATATACAGACATTAATTTAAGATGGGTCTATTCATTTACCAGCATATATATCTGAGAACTGAAAGAGAAATTCCCAAGGCTGATCTAACTATATTACTATCTTATTCTAGTGATATAAGTGGGCACATGTGATACTTTCAAGAGGAATCTGGAAGGCACTGATGAAAAACTGAAGACTGTAGGGAAATGGATGATGATGTCATCAGTGATGCATAGGGAAATGGATGATGATGTCATCAGTGATGCATAGGGAAATGGATGGAAATGTCATCAGTGATGCATAGGGCAATGAATGGTGATGTCATCAGTGATGCAAAGAAAAGGCAAAGGGATTCAGGAAAAAACAAAGTAGGCTTAGGATTCAAATCAGGTAAAGAAGAATTATTAACCAGCTACTGTGAACTAAACACTGCATTAAATTCTATGAATAAAGACAAAAATCTCTCCTCTCAAGAAACTTAAATTCTATTAGAGGATACACATACATATGGAAACAGAAACAGAATAAATACAAATTAAACAAAATATAGTGAGGGAGGGCAATAGTGCTTGATAAGCATTGTGAAAACAGTGAGAAATTATATGAGGCATGGGTGAAGAAAGAGAGATTTCCAGCCTTAGGAGAGGCAGATACAGGAGACAGAATGCCACGGATTAGGGACAGTAGGAAGACCAGGTTGATTGGACCACAGAGTTTTGGGAGGGGATTTATTTATAGTGAGGCTGGAAAGGTAAGCTAGGGCCAGGTTGTAGAGGACTTTAAAACAACAGAAAAAAAGGAGTTTATATTTTACCCTAGTGCAACTTTTACTGAGTAAGGGAGTAATACATGATCATACTTAGAGCTGGAAGAAACATTAAAGACCACCACATCCAATGCCTTCATTTTTAAAAATTCAACTTTATTTCATTTTGAGTTATACATTCTCTCTCCCCACCTCAACTCAACCAATTGGAAGGCAAGAAAAAGAAAACCTATTACAAATATATACAGTAATGCACAAAAATTCATTCATTAGAGACTGTTTAGAGGGAGACAGAGACAGAGAGGAAGGAAGGAAGGAGAGAGAGAAAGAGGAAAGAAGGAAGAGAAAATATATTTTAGTCTTGCATTCTGAGTTCATCAACTCTCTATCTGAGGGTGGAGAGTATGTTTCATCATGAGTCCTCTGGAATTTTGATTACTCATTGTGCTGATCAGAGTTCCTAAGTCTTTCAAACCAAACACCTTATTTTAAGGATGAGAAAACTGAGGCCTAGAGAAGTTAAATACCTTGACCAGCATCATACAGCTAATAAGTGGCTAATGCAGTATAGAGCTAAATCACGCTGATTTAAAGTCCAGGGCTCTACCCACTATGCCAAACAACTTAAGAAAAATCACTTTAAAAGCTGTGAGAAGGATGGATGGAAGAGATTCAGTGTTAATTGCCACATCACAATGTCTCAAGTTTACATAGCACTTTAAGGTTTACAAATCACTTTACAAATACTATTTCATTTGGGCCTCACAACAACCAGGGCAGGTAGGTACTATTATTATCCTCATTTTATAGTTGAAAACTAAGGAAAACACCAGTTAATTTGCTTTCCCAAGGTCATACACCTACTAAAATTTGAGGCCACATTTGAACTTAGGGCTTCCTGATTCCAGGCCAAGGGCTCTTCTAACTTGTGTACCTAACTATCTTCTAAAGCTATGATATTCAAGATACATAGAGAATTAATACAAATATAAAAGAACAAAAGCCATTCCCCAATGAGAAAATATCAAGAGGGAATGAAGAGATAGTTCTTAAAAGAAGAAATGAAAGCAAGGAATAACCATATGAAAATAATTAGAAATGTCCATTAAAATAACTCTGAGGTTCCACTTCACACCAATCAAATTGGCAAATGCAACAAAAAAGAAAAATGAAGATTACTGGAGGTTGTAGGAGAGGACTCTGAACCAGACTAACTATTTTGGAATATGTGGGATTATTCTGCAAAAGCCACTAAAGTGTGCATCCGTTGCTTAACTCATCAGTAGGACTAACAAGCTCATACCAAAAAAAGGCCAATTGAAAGAGAGAACTCATACGTGCAAAAACATTTCTAACGGCATTAACTAAAAAGTAAGGTGGAATAGTTGACCAAATTGTGATATATGAATTTGATAGAATATTGCTCTATTGTGGTTATCATCCTTCATTCTCGAGGAGGACCAAAATGACATCGCCATGGTAAAGTCAAGTTTCAATGTGTACGACTGATCAGACCCTATGAATTCGGAAGGCTCTACTGCAGACTGGGCACAGATAGTCCGTGTGAACATTAGGGGTGGTTACTCCAAATTTGCACATCCTATGTTTCCTGTGTGCTGATTCAATTCTGCTTTGCTCATAGAGCACAGCACCTTTTCTGATGTGAGCATGCCTTGCTGCCCCCTATGTTCTACAATCAAATCCAAAGTTCTTGAGAAAGACCCTGAGAGTGTCCTTGTATCACTTCTTCTGACCCCCATGTGAGTTCTCCATAAAATAGTCTTTTTGGCAAGTGTACATTTTGCATCCAAACAGTGTGACCAGCCCATTGGAATTGCTCTCTCTGAAGCATAGTTTGAATGCTTGGCAGTTTAGTTTGAGCAAGGACCTCAGTGTCTGGTACCTTATCCTGCCATGTGATCTTCAGAATCTTCCTCAGACAGTTCAAATGGAAGTGATTCAGTTTCCTGGCACGGTGCTGGCAGACTGTCCATGTTTCACAAGCATATAACAATGAGGTCCACACAACGTCTCTGTAGACCTTCCATTTGGTAGTCAGTCTAATACCTTTTCTGTCCCAAACTTTTCTTCAGAGCCTCCCAAACACTGAGCTAGCTCTGGCAATGCATGTGTCAACCTCATTGTCAGTGTGTACATCCCTGGAAAGTACATTACCAAGGTAAGTGAACTTAACCACAGCATTCAAACCTTCTCCATTAGTTGTAACTGATAGTTCCACATATGGATAGGGTGGTAGTGGCTGATAAACTTCTCTGAGCAACCAAATTTTGACATAATTTTCCATAAGCCCTCACAACTAACAGTGTCAAAGGCCTTGGTCAGATCTACAAACGTTGTGTATATATCTCTCTTCTACTCCTGGCATTTCTCCTGAAGTTATCATGCAGCAAACACCATATTGACTGTTCCTCAGTCCTTTCTAAAGCCACACTGGCTCTCAGGTATATGACCATCTTCCAAGTGAAGGATCAACCTATTAAGGAGGACTCTAGCAAGAATCTTGTCAGAAATGACTAAGAGAGACCCCTCTGTGATTTTCACAGGACAATCTATTCCCTTTACCTTTATAGAGGTGGGCAATGGAGGCATCTTTGAACTCCTGGGGGACAGCCTCCTCTTTCCATATAACCTGGAATATTTCAGTCAGCTTTTGTATGAGCAATGGTCCCCCTACCTTGTAAATCTCAGTTGGAATAGAATCAGCACCAGGTCCTTTGCCATACCCTCAGAGCAAACATTGGTATCTAATAGACTGTGTGATTTTAAGGAGAAGAGACAGTCAAGATGTGAGAATGACAAAGACAATGTGTGGTGCAGAGTGCTGGACTGATCATAGACTTATTCTTTTAAAGCTATATATTTGCATTCAGCAAAAGTGCCACCCCCAAGGTAAAATGACTACCAGAAGAATTAATGCCAACAAATTAGAGCTCTTTGAACAATTTGTTTCTAACTTGCAGGGAAAGTTGAATCAATACACAGTTGGCAACAATGGAGCAGAAAAACAGTGGGCAACTTTCAGCGATTTGCTGTACATACAGCACTGCATTTGCTCATCTGGGTTAGAACACTCACAAATACCAAGACTGGTTTGATGAAAATGATGGGGAAATCCAGAAGCTGCTAAATGCAAAACAAGAACTCCACAGAATTTACTAACAGGATAGTTCATTCACCTCTAATAAGGCAGCATTTAATTCCATCAAAAGTAAAGTGTAAGCAAAGCTTAGAGAGATTTAGCATTCCTGGCTCAGTAAGAAGGCAGATGAAATTCAGTTTTATGCTGATAGTAAAAATCCAAAGCACTTTTATGATTCCCTGAAAGATATTTATGGACCAAAAACCTATGGTGCATCGCAACTACTCAGTGCTGATGGAGCCACATTGATTAGTGATAAGGACATGATCTTAGAGAGATGGGCTGAACACTTCCATAATGTTCTCAACAGACCATCATCAATCAATGCTGAGGTCACGACTGTTACTCTGTTGTAAGAAATGATGAATGGGAGAGTTTCAGAGAAACCTAGCAAGCCTTGTAGCAAATGAAGGAGAGGGAAGTGAGCAGAACCAGGAGTTTAGTTTATATAGTGACATTATAAAGAAAAAGAATTTTTAAAGAACTAATCACTATGATCAATGCAATGAACAACCACACCTCCAGAGGACCAGGGATGAAACATGTTTCATCTCCAGACTGGAAAGTCATGAATTCAAGGTCAGTGGAAACAAACAGAATAATTTTTCAAAGAGCATTTGTTCTACACTTAGAATGTGAAGCAAATTGTATGTGGTATAGATTTGTGGATGAATGTCCATCTTTCTGTTCTCCTTTGTATATTGAAATATTAAATTCATTTGTTATTTGTCAAATTAAGAATTAAACAAACTGATATTTTGCATATGCTTTTTAAAAAGAGCAAGCTGGTTGTAAAAGAAAGTTTTAGTTTCATATACAGTATACTTTTTTGGTTTGCATATAGAAATGTCCACATTAATTGGTTTTTGTCAAGTGTAGAATAACAAAAAATAAAAAAAAAACAAAGGAGGGCAGTATAATTTCTCACAAAGTCTCATAGATCTAACAGCATGGATGGTCAAGACTGCCAATGGAACATTTACCCACTTTCTGATTTGTGACATTGAGGTTTTAAGGATGCCATCCATACTGCAAGGCTGGGGCATAGCTGGTTTGGACTGTGAAGTCAGGGGCATATATATATATATCTTTCTGGACTACAGGAGACATGCATATCAGGAATATGGACTTTGAGAGGGGTAAAAATATAAGACAGACTCTGTGAACTGACTTGTAAGCATACCCATACTCTTCAGGTCTATGAAAAAAGCAATGGGGAAGCACCAAATATGCGAAAGACAAGATCATCCCCTCAACCCCTTCCCTGAATTCAAGGACTTTGAGATCTAGAAAAACACAAAATTCCACCCAGCAGGTAGGGCATCATCCTGACAAGTGTGGGTCATTGAGTTGGAAAAGGCCACCAGCATTATCTGCTACTCCTGAAGAATTTAGGTAACAGAATAGACGCAAATGACAGTCAGCAGGTCAATAAAATGTCAATAAACTGAAAATGTAGGTCACATTGTGATCCAGAATTAGTTAAGTATTGGATTGAATACTGGTCTCTCAGGGCAAGGTTTGCATCCTAATCAATTAAATAAGCTACTTCTTTTATAAATGCAGTGAAGACATCGAGACTAGGACGCACAAAATATAGGTAAAGGCAGCTCTCCTCCATGCAATAACCATAGAAGAGATGTGTGACTGGTGCTCCTGGATATCACAAGAATATTGTGGCCAGTGGAGTGGTGCGGACCCACCAGGAAGTTTATCTTTCAAGCCTTGATGGTAGTTGTATTTTAGCTACTATCACCTAAATCAGGAATGCATTTTCTGTGCCTGAAGGCAGGGAAACAATGCAATAACTGGGACTGGATGATAGTAGTGGTCTGACTATGATATGTCCATGCATAGTCAAGACCAGTGGTAGATTTTGGTGAGGTGCTACTGCAACCACTAAATAAGTCCTCAACTGTTGTGCAGAAAGACAGAAGGAAAAAGAACCCCAAGGACAGCAGGCATGGTAAGAATCTGTTTAGGTGGAAGTAGGAAGACAAGGCTGAAAGAGAGGAAGGTAAATCTAGAAAACCAAGAGATGGAGAAAAATGGAAAAGTCTTGAGTCTTAAAGCAAAAAGAAATGTAGTCCCAAGGCAAGTAGCCTGGTTTTACTAACTGTCCCAGTTATCCTCAGGATCATGAGGTTCTGAGCTTTGGAAGACAAAAGCAGTTATTAAAGAAGGAGTTTCTGTTCAGTCTTAGAGAGATCCCCAACTTCATATGGGCTACTGCCATTAGGAAAAAGGACAAAGGCATTGGAAGGAACTGGGAGTCCCATCCACTTTCATTATGAGTCCTAAGATGACTTGAATAAAGACAAAATTAGTTCAACTGTAGTCTAAGCATTCTTTCAAGACAACTCTTGAAGCTAAAGCCTCTCAGGACAAATTCAAGAGGAAAAAGTGATGGATTTAAGATACAAAGACTGTTACTACCAGCTGAGGGATCACAGAAATCAGGATACTGTATAACATTATCACTATACACTCACAGGTTGTGAAGCCATATCATAAAACATGAAGGCTTCTAGGTCTTACCACTGAAGGCAATAGTAACCTTAAAAATATATTCCATGGAGGAGTAGGAATAGAAAACAGATTATAGCACTTGAAAAAGTATAGACTTTGTATTTATGATAGTGATTGGAGATAAGATAAATGGAGAAAGACAAAACAGGTAATGGGAACAAGCAGAAGGTTTGGATCTTTTAAACAGAAGTCAAATTATTTCTAAAATCAGGAGGAAAGGAACCTTTAGAGGGACTGAAGATACAAGAAGAAATAATTATGGGAAGGAGCCAAAAAGGATGGGAACCAGTGATTTTTTTTTCAAGTGAAAGATGAGGAAAGGATAGCCACAAGCTTTCTCCAGATGTTTCAGGGCCTTTTATAATCAGTTCCAGTCCCAGAGTTCAAAGGTAATGTACCCTTACTGATGAGGAAAGCAGCTGCTTGCAATCATACCCATCTGCTTGATTTTTGTTAACTCATCCACATAACTGCTTCTTGGGACTTCTCCCTATGACAGCTCTGATACTTCTCTTTTCTCCAAGTGAGAGATCAGAGCTGGTTTGGAAACTGGACTCCTGTTCATGAGGAGATAATTGGAAAAGTGTTAAGAAAAAAAGAGAGATAGACATCTAAGAGTATAATCTTGGCTCTTTCTCTTTAGTGAATAGAGGGCACAGTAGGAAAGAGCTCCAAAGGATGCTCTATATTATGTTCCAGTTCCATATAACATGGCGAATTACCAACAGGGTCTGAAGTGGGTTCAAATACAATTATTTCAACATACACCCAACTAAGAAAATGGAAATTTTCCATGTCTTCAAGAAGTTACTCTAAGACTTCAGTAGGTAATGTTTTGACCTTGATCATAAAGTGAGGAAGTTGTATCCTCAGGACAGCATAATAAAGTTATTGATTCCCAGTTGTATGTAGCAAAGGACAATCACCTGGAAAATGGAAGTGGAGTTATTTTGTCTCTTTACAGCAAAGGATATAGGAGCCTTTCTACATCACATACACTCAGTCAGAATTCAGAAAATCTCTTGAGACATCCCACAACCTTTAGGAAATGAGAATGTAAAGACACCCCAATGACCTAGACCATTCATAAGATGGAAAGCTTTCCTTGCCAACCAAGAGAAAGTTCTCATAATTTTCCAGCATTACATCCCTAAACAACTCCTTCTGAGCAGTTTCCAATTACCCCCATTCCTCTTGGGTGAAGCTCACTGCCACATCTTGGAATGTTGGGACCTCCTGAAATATCAAAAAAAAAAAATTCCTGATCACCTGGAGACTATAAGAAACATGAGTCAGGTATGAAGTTGGTAGAGCATAAAGGGAGTGGTTCCAACAGCATTAAGTATTTAAAGTACTCCAGGTCAAGTATTTTTTGAAAATCTACTTGCCCTGTTACAGGCTTCCTAGCAGACTATATAAGTAATTTCAATTTGTCGAATTCAACCTTACAAATAATGTCCTGCACTGAGCCCTCAGCAAAACATGCCTGTTACTCTGCAAAACACACTACTTTCTATTATGTACATCATATCCATCACTTTTCAGTGCTAGTTGTGACATTTACACAGAATTCCTCAGAAGGCAAGCCACAAATAAGATATTAAAATATACTTTCTCTCCAGGCTCCAAACAACAATAGGACCCAGCTCTCTCCTAAACTGCTACTTTCTTTCTTCCAGATATATCCTCTAATTATGGTTGTACCCCCAGACTCTGTTATCTTTCACTCCACTCTCCCTTTTGGTGGCCTCATCAGCACATATTGATTTAATAACCCTCTCTATCCTAATAACTCTCATATTTATAAGTCTTTCTTCTGAGCTCAAGTCCCATATCACCAACTGTCTATGAGACATTTCAAAATACACTCACAGTAGCCATATCCAACTCAACATGTCCAAAACAGAACACATTGTTTTCTCTCCAAACCACTCCATACTTTTTCACTGGCTTTCCCTGTGTCTGGAATCTACTCTCAACTCTCTACTCTGCCTCTTAGCATCCTCTCAGCTGCTAGTGTCTCTTCTCTCAAATTGCTTAGTATCTATTTTCAGTCTATTTTGTACAACTCATTGGATCTGTGATCTCACTGCCTGGATTCCAGTGATACAGGTTATAATCCATTCGTGCCCTACATCCTGTGCTACTCTCCTTCATGTCCTCCCCAAAATTTATCAGAGAGGGTCCATTCAACACTTTCACCTGACATTGTTGGGGTACCAGTGGAACACTCTTGCTGACCACTTGACTTCCCTCTCCCTTATCTAGGTGGCTCAAGAACTTGGTCTGAGTTCAAATCTTGCCTCAGACACTTGACACTAGCTGTGTGACCTTGGGCAAGGCACTTGACCCCAAATGCCTTGCCAAAAAAAAAAATACTCAACAAAAAAAAAAGAACAATGGACAAACCCTTATAATATTTTGGTCCTGTCATTTGAATTACAGCAATCAATATCTCCTTTTTTCTCTCCTCAGACACCTGGATTTCTTCACGAGAGCACATATTCTCATGGTACAATGGCACTCTATCCTTTCCTCTTATATATATTTTCTCATTTGAATAAGGAATACCCTTCCAGAGTCAAATACTCATCATGAAATATATCCTATCAACTCTCAGTGATCCCTGTGCAGCCAAATTTATTATATAGTGTTAGAATCTCTAATTCAACTTCTGTATCAAGGAGAAGTGAAAGAAACATACACTTTATTAAGTGGCCTATATACTGTGTTTAGTCCTTTACAAATAACTCATATTACCCATTCTTTGTACATTTTTACATGGAAGCTGAGACTATTGATCTAATTTCTGACTCTCTTGGATACAATCATATGTGAATTACTCATCCTCTCCTCTGCAAGGTAATATACGTATTCTGGAACTCTTACAGCACAACAAAAGGGATCATTATTATTATAATCATTACTATTCTTCCATATTTATTTCTATGTTGTTTCTGTTCTTCATAATAAACAAGCTTTTCAGATCTATGTGGACAATTGTTTACCTCAGCCTTTTCTATTTTAAATTAAATTTGCTATTAAATTAAATTTTCTATTTTAATCTCCTGATTAGATTTAGAAAAACTCAAAGCAAGTCTATTTTTATAAGTCATTGCTGAGCACAATAGTCCTAGGTAATCGGCCTGGAAAGATAAGCTGGAAACAGAATTTGAAAGGTTTTAAATGTCAAAAATGATTTTGTATTTCATTCTTAAAAACAATGGGAAATCACTGAATCTTGTAAGCTGAGGAGTGAGATTATAATACCTACACTTTAGGGGTACCAATTGTATGGAAGATGAACTGAACAGGGAAGTGACTGGATCAGGGACTCCAACTGGGAGGCTATTGAAATAGTCATGCTGGTAGGCAACAAGGGCTTTGACTAAGGTAGTAGTGGTGTGAATTGAAGGGTGACAGATGAGAAAGATATTGTAGAGGCAGAACTGACAAGATCTGGCAACCAATGCTGGGTGGAGGGAGTGAGAGTAAAGTCAAAGGTGATTCCTCCTGGTACAGTTGTAGACTTGGATAACCTGATAAATGGTGATGCCCTCTACAGAAGTAATGAAATTAGGAGGAAGCATGTATTTAGAGGGGGAGATAAATTATGTTTAAGACATGAGTTTGGAGTGGAGATATCAAGTAGGAAGTTGGATATATGATTGTAATTAAGGAGAGAGATGAGACTTGTATATGTAGATGTGGGATTCAATTGCATGGAGATAGTTGAATCTATGAGAGTTAACTTCATGGAGAGTTTGGAGACAGAAGAGGTGAGGGCCCAGAACACAGCCTTTGACATGGCAGATGAACTACAAAGAAGATAGATAAGGATTTGTCCAACATTATGGAAAAAATGTGTTTTCTCCCAAATCTTTCTTCTTTTCCAGCTGCAAAGGATCTCTGATACCATTTGGATGAATAAATCTTAATACCTTCAGCAACGGGGAGCAAAAGGCCAAACAAACCAAGTTCATAAAGTAAAAGTGTAAGAGAGTCATAAAGGGAATAAGGTAATGAACTGAGTCTCAGGGATGGCCCTATCCCATGATGAATTGTCTTAGAGTCATTCATTGGCACTTCCTAGGGGATGAGTTTCAGTGACTGGAGCTGCCCCTTGAATAATGGGTTGGCTTTCATTACTGAAATGATGGAATTGGCTGGGAGAATGAACATTTTTATGAGGACTTATAAAAATGAGCCAACAGAACTACTCAAGCCTTTTTGGCTTCTGCCACCAAGGTCTCTGGTATCTTGCCTGCTTATCCTCAAATTCTGAGTTCCACAGGGAGCACAGCTTTCCACCTCTCTAAGGTCAGGAATAGCTACCTTTGGAGCTACATATGATAGTCTATATGGACCAAGAATATTTCTTGGAAACTGATTCTAAATCACAGCATTCTTCATAGAAGAGAGCCTGGGGTGCATGCCCCAAGCAATGGGTTTTCATGAACTAGGTCCAATCTTGGAGATAACACTAAAAGATGCTCCCACTCAGAGTTTACTCTATGAAATCTCTTATATTGATAATGCATTTTTGCTTATTGTTAATATAATTTTGCTTCTTAATGGGAAGATCTTCCATACCCATTAATAGGCCTGGGAAGATTTGTAGGAAGGCCCACACCTTTTTTAAATTTTCTAATGAGGCACTGGTTTTCAAGGGTTGTGATGCCCTCGGGCTCTAAAAAGTGTACGAAGACTCTGAGGTGCATCTTTACTTTGGGGTTTAGTTTTTGGAAGTGTTAGTTTGGCCAGACGAGACTCTGGGAAGCCGTTAAGGAGCCTGCTGACTTTGAAAATCCAGATGCTGGTACTTCCTCTCTCTGGTAAGTATGTACGTATGTAATGGTCATACAGATGGATCTGTCTGTTGATCTATGATGTATTGCTTATGTCAGACAGTTGGAAGCCATGTCTGTTGACCTGTATTTCTCTGTATTTTCTCTTTAGTTTAGACTGATGACTTTTTCCCCAGACTAAGTGAATGATACATGTGCTAGATTGAAGTGATTGTTGATCCCCTCAAACGTTGCCTTTCCTTTTAGAGAAGCAGATCTAAGAACCTGTGAAAGCAGGCCCCTCTGTTGGGTTGCTTTCTGTAATATCTCTGCATATGGCTTGTGTCTAGGTTTCTATAAATATAGGTAGAAGGGTTCCCAGCTCACATTAAAGCACTCTTGGTAACACGATATTGGTACAGATCAGCTTTTATTTCAATCAATGAACAAGCACTTATTAGACACTTATGTGCCAAGCACAATGTTAAGCCATGGGGAAACAAAGAAAGGCAAATACATAAGGAACTCACCTTCTAATGGGGCAAAGAACATGCAAACAACAATATAAATACAGGACATATACACTGTAGATGAAAGGTAACCTTAGAGGGAAGGTACCAGCAATGGGAAGGACTGGGAAAGGTCTTTGCAAAATACAGAACATGCAATGGATTCACAAGAGCCCATAAACAACTATTAAAAGCAAATAAAGGATCAAAGATATACCAAAATCTTATTTTTGAAACATTTATTTACTTTTATAATAATTTATTATCTCTCCCTCACACTCCTGCCTCCATTAAACAGTTATTAAAATAAAAAATAAAACCTTTATAGTAAATATATATGTTGTTGCTCAGTTGTTTCTTTGTGACCTCATTTGGGATTTTTCTTGACAGAAATACTGGAGTGGTTTGCTATTTCCTTCTCCACCTCATTCTACAGATGAGGAAACTGAGGCAAACAGGATTAAGTGATCTGCCCAGGGTCACAAAGCCAGTTAAGTGTCTGATGCCAGATTTGAACTGAAAATGAGTTTTCCTGATTCTAGGCCCAGTGCTATATACCCTATGGCACCACCTAGCTGCCCAGCAAATATGTATAGTCTTCACAAAACAAATTCCCACACTATGTCCAAAAATCTATGTATCATTCTGCATTTTAAGTCCATCACCTTTCTGGCAGGAGGTGGGCAGCCTCCTTCAGTCTTATTGGACTCATGGTTTATCATCACAACAAGAGTTGTAATATCTTTCAAAGTTGTTTTTCTCTATAAATGTTGTCACTGCATAAATTGTTCTCCCAGTTCTGCTCATCAAACTCTGCGTCATAATAACCTTAATGTTAACAGAATTATTTGTAATAGCAAAAATCTGAAAAGTGATGGGCTCAAAAATTGGGGGAAAATTGAATAAACTGCTATGTGAATGTAATGGAATATTAGTACACTGTAAGGAAACACAAACATGGAGAATTAATAGAAACTAGGGAAAATGCATCAAGTGATGCAGAATGAAGAAAATAAACTAATTATAGGATGACTGCAATAAGGTAAATGAAGACAACCCAAACAGATAACAAAACAAGTCCCATATCAGAGACAATATTGGCTCCAAGCTATTTAAACCATATAATCTTCCTTCTTATCAAATAACAAGCTACAAGCATGTGACATTCCATGTACGGTCAAGAAATGGTGACATAATGGATGTGGGCCTGGCCTTTGAATTTCGGTCTTGCCTCTGGCACATCCTAGCTTTATGCAGGTAAATCGCTTAGCCCTTCCATGTATTAGGCGACTCTCAGGTGAAATCTTCACTGGGGAATAGATGAAGAGGCTGAAGTAAAGCCAATCATTTCTGGGGCTCCTCACTCTCTTCAGTTACAAATGCAAAAACTGATGTCCCATTGTAACTGGAAGGTGTTCCCATAATGCAACATTCACTGAAAGTTTTCATTTGACATGCGGTAATTATAAAGACACTCTGCCAAGTTTGTGGGATACACTGCATTTCAGCAGGGAATACTAACCCTAACAAGACAGAATCATTCACTATTTGGCTATGTGAAGAATTATCAAGCGCAGTCCTCCATTTCCTTAAATTCTATTATGTTACATAACATTTGATTTAGCAATATAGTGGTTTAACAATTAAAATGGTATCTGTGTTAAATCCTATATACTTAACACAGCGTTTTCAATAAATAGTCTCTAATCATTCACAACAATTGTAATAGCAATAGCAACCTTACCTCAATAAGGTATTACATTGAAAAAAAATTTTTATTAGTAAAATAATGCAAAGCATTTTTACCTTTTCACCCTGACAGTATGTTTCAGTGCTTGAGTTTTAATTCAGAGCAACAACATGGCAAAGCAATAAATTATGTTTTAATAAATGTGGCTTGAGCAGAACCAGGAAAACAATTCATGCTACCACAACATTATAAAAACAAATGATTTTTAAAAGGCATAAGTCCAATGAAGTGATCAAACACTATACCAGAGATCTGATGATTTGGATTGTCAGCCTCCTCATAGAGAAGTGATAGACCAGATATCCAGATATTCAGAATGAGACACACATTTTTGGATTTGGTCAATGTGATGATTTGTGTTCCCTGACTATGTATTTGCTGCAGGATTATTTTTTTTTTCTGGACTGGGGGGAATGTAGGAAACAAAGAAGATAGATATATATTCATCGAAAAAAATGAACTTTTAAAAAAATGAAATAATGGTGTATCACAGCATAAACAGCCTTTTTTCTTTAAAAATTAAATTGTCCCTCCCATTTCCCCTCTTTCCACTAAGCAAATAAAAATAATTTTAAAGCCCTCAACACATGCTGCATGCTCCAAGAAAACAATTACCATGCTGACCATGTCAAAAAATGTATGTCTCTTTCTACCTTTTAAGTTCATCACCTCTTTGTCAAGACATGAATCACATATTCCTTTGGACTCTTGGTTATCATTGCATTGATCACACAGTTATAAAGTCTTTGCATAAATTGTTCTGGCTTGGTTCATTTTATTCTGTATTAGTTCACAAAGGTCTTCCTAGGTTCTTCTGAAAATGTCCATTTCCTCATTTCTTATGGCTCAATTATTCCATGACATTCACACAACAATCTGTTTGGCCATTCCCCAGCAGGGGAATATTTTTATACATGCAGAACCTTTTCCTTTCTCTCTGATCTTTTTCAGGTATAGTCCTACTAGTGGTATAGCTGGGATAAAAGGCATGCAAATTTTAGTAAATTTTTAGGCATAAATCAAAACACCTTTCCAGAATGACTAGACCCATTTACAGCTCTGCCAATGGTACACATTACATTTCCCACATATATGCTATGTCTACCAAATCTGAGTATAATCTCTGCTAAAAACATTCACGTGGCCCTGCCCCTATGACTTTGTTCAAATTGCTCCATAAGTCTGTAATGGTCTTCCCATTGCCATCTCTACCCAAATATTGTACCTATTTAGGTGATGAAGTAGACACAATGTTGGTCCTATAGTAAGGAAGATCTACCAGAAAATGTGTAATCCTGAATACATCACTTAAAGCTCTGTCTGCCTCAGTTTCCTCACTGGTAAAATAAGGATAATATCATTTAAATCCCAATATTATTATGAGAATAAATTATCTTGTATGTATGTGTGTACACAAAAATATGTATATATTTTTATTCCCATAGGAGATGCTTTAACATTTGTTTCCTTCAAACTTCTACTCTGGATGGGCCAGCACAAATGCAAACCTTTCTATGCATTCCTTCCCTGGTCTCCCCACCAAACAATCAATGAAATGAATCAGTAAGTATTTATTAAGCTCTTGCTATGTGCCAAATACTGTGCTGAGTCTTTGGAATACAAAGAAAATACAAAAAAGAAGAAAAAAAGAAAAAGAAATCTTTGCTTTCAAGGAGCTTACATTTTAATAAAAAATACATTTACAAATGGAGGTGGTCCGATGATAAACAGAGAGTTGACAGTAATTTTGGGGAGAAAGGCACCTGAAGCTGAATTCCTCAAAAGGGGACATCTAAACCCAGGCCTAAAAGGAATCCAAGAAGTCAGGAGGGAGAATGTTCCAGATATGGGGGATGGTCAGTGCAAACGCAGAGAGAGAAGGTGGTACAGTAAGCAGGTCAGGATGGATCAAGCATAGAATGCAATAGGAAAGGTAGGGTAGGGCCAGGTTGAGAACAAACACAAGCACTGCAGTAAATGTGTATCCCCCATTCATGCATCATAGCATCACAGATTTAGGGTAGGCAGAGAATGCACCTCTAGGTGTTCCCAGCTTGCACTTGGGGTCAGTAACCCCAGGTTCTAGCTACTCTATAGGAACGCTGAACTCCTAAAACTGTAGCTCACAAGCCCCAAACAATGTATTTACCTATCAATTGTTAGTCAAAGGTAAAAGCTATTTGCTAAAGTAGTATGGCAAGAAAAGGATCCATGAGTCATCATTCCTGGGGCACACTTTTCCATAATTACAGGTGGCATCGAAACAGCAAGCATTCTACAATATAAGATCAAAATTAGAAAAGTTCACAGTAGCTGCACTTGACCTGGTTGCAGACACCTCTTCCTCTGATTTCTGGAGTGCACCTTTGCACTCCAAATAGGGAAGGATGCTGCACAGGAACCACAGGGGACATGTTTTCCCCTTCAACCAACAGCGAGATGCTTCAGATCTCTTTAGAACAGAGGCGTCAAACACACCACAAGAGAGTGTTGCTCAAGCAAGATTAAACTGTAATTGGGAAATAGTTAACAAAATAAATATAAATGCAAAGGAACACATTGTTCATGTGGTGTCTTTAAGTCAAATATGCAGCCTGAATGGATCCTTGTTTCCTGGTGAGAGGCCCCATTTCACTTAAGTTTGACACAACTGCTCTAGAAGTCTCAGTGCCTGGAATTGTCAAACTTAGGAAATCTGAACCTTGGGAATTGATGACATGGCATCTCCCAAAGTGGGACCATCTTAGAAATCTCCCTTGTTGCCTAGGAGGTTTGATTATGGGATTATGCTCTCTAAGGAAGTCAAATTCCCCTCTCCTTTATACAAGAAATTGGGGCTCAGGAAATAACATCCTTGAAATCCCTTCTTAGGTAACGTGTCTTGTGCAATATTTTGTATTACAGTTGTTGCACATGTCATGCCTCCTGCCTCCTCTCTGGATCCTGTGAGTTATGTGGATCCACAAACCATTTTCATTTAGTATCCTCTAGTACCTAGAATATCATAGCCTGAGTATTAATAGAAAGATCGACATTCTTCTTTCTCAAGGCAACTAACAATATTGTAGCTAGTGACAAAATCAGACACTTTCTCAACCAGTGGCAGTGAGGGCAGTGAGGTAGTGTAGTGGATACATCACTGACCATGAAGTGAAGATGGCCTCACTTCAAATGCTCAGACGCTTACTAGCTGTGTGATCTTGGAGAAATCAAGGAACCTCTCTCTGCCTTAGTTGCCTCATATAAGGATGATAACAAGAAATTGGGTGGATAAAATGAGATGCAGAATGCCCGGAACATAGTAGGCATTACATGTAAGTGCTAGCTATCGTTGTTGCTAAGTCATTTTGGAAAGAAATTTTTGTTACAGTGTTTCTGGGATCTGTTAGGCCCTGATCTGTTTAATATTTTAATTAATGACAGTTAAAGATGCATGTGTCGTGCTTATCAAATTTGCAACTGATACAAATGTGGCAGGAGAAGCTAATCACAGCCAAGATTCCAAAAGATCTTGACTTCTGACCATAGGATGAAATTAAAAATGGAGAATTTTACAGTTGAGTTCAAAATATCAACTGTTCAAATATAAGGTAGGATGGCTGCCAGTAGATCGTAAGAAAAAGACCTGGAATTTTGGTGGATGACAGGCTTATTAAGGTGTCAAAGAGTGAAAAGTGAAAGAGCAGCCAAAATAGCAAATTCAGTCTTAGGCTACGTTAGGAGAGGAGTAACACCAGGAGTGACAATATTTTAAGTATGCACCTCATTTGGAGTAGATTTAGAATTCTGTCATCAGATTTGCAAACCATATTTTAGGAAAGACTTTGATAAGCTTAAGGAGTCTGGAGAAAAGCAATCTAAATGGTGAATGGCATGTTAGTTCATGTTATGTGAGGATAAACTGAGGATATTTTATCTGAAGAATTAAAAACAGGCTATCTATCATAGCTAACTTCAAGCATATGATAGTTTCTCACAGGCAAGAATTTGGCTTGTTCTCTTAGACTACAGAGAATATAAACAGGAAAATCAGATGGAAATTGCAAAGAGGTAAATTTAGACTTGATATAAGGAAAAACTTCCTAATAACAGGCATTATCCAAAAGTGGAGCAGACCCCCTCAGGAACCCAGTAGGTTCATCCTCACTAAAGAACAAAGACTGGGTGAGGATTTGTATGGAGTATGGGGCAATCTTGTTCAGATAAAATTTGGACTAGACGTTCTCTGAGATCCCCTCTAACTCTGAAATTTTATAATTTTGCATATTTTTTTCAAACCATTACTGCATTATAATAAATGCACAGTTATTCTTTAGTATGAATTTTCTTAGGAATTATGTATTTTTATTCATAAAGAATCTCATCAGTATTATCAGATAATTTGCAAATTCTTTAGCAGAAGGTTTCTGAAAAAAAGATTTTAAATTCTCTATGATAACAGTTTTCTTATGTACAAAGGTCTGATTCAGCCTGAATGCTTTCTAAAATTCATTCTATTTAACAGGTTCCTCTTTTTAGTATGAAGTATCTTATGACACTTCCCTTTGAAACTTTTCATACATTCATTACACAGAATGTCTTTTCAGTATGAAAACTCTAATGAATACTGTTGCCCATATTAAGCCTTCACAATATTCTGTAAATTCAATGCACCTTTAAGAGCAATGATCAATGTTTTTTAAGATTTCAATCTAGATTTCTATACTCATAACACTTAAAAGGTTTCTCATGAGCCTTGAGTTTTCTTGTGTGTAGTAAGGTTTCCCTTTCTGCAGAAGTCTTTCACACAATTTTATTTCTTAACATTTCTTCCCAGTATGACTTCACATTCATGTTGCATGAGTCTTGCCTCAATCCTAAAGGCTCTCCTGCATTCATGATATTTAAACAGGACTTTCTCCAGAATGAATTTTCCTATGTGTTTCAAGTCTAGAATTGGTACGAAAAGCTTTCCCACATTCATTACATTTATACGGCTTTTCTCCAGTATGGACTCTTTGGTGTCTTGAGAGCTTCTGACTACTGCTAAAGGCTTTCCAACATGCACTGCACTTATAGGGCTTTTCTCCAGTATGGACTCTTTGATGCTGAGTTAGGTAGCTATTACTGCTGAAGGCTTTCCCACATTTATTGCACTTATAGGGCTTCTCTCCAGTATGAGTTCTTTGGTGTCGTGATAAATTTTGATTATTGTTGAAGGCTCTCCCACACTCGTTACATTTGTAGGGTTTCTCTCCAGTATGAATTACCTGGTGTTGCATAAGGGATGAACTTTGCCTGAAGGCCTTCCCACATTCATTACAATTATAGGGTTTCTCTCCAGTATGAATTTTTTGATGTTGCATAAGTGATGAACTTTGCCTGAAGGCTTTGCCACATTCCTTACATTTATAGGGTTTCTCTCCAGTATGGATTCTTTGATGTTCAATCAGATAGCTGTTACTATTGAAGGCTTTGCCACATGTGTTACATTTGTAGGGTTTCTCTCCGGTATGGATTCTTTGATGAAGAGTGAGCTTTTGATGGCTGCTAAAGGCTTTTCCACATTCATTACATGTATAGGCCTTCCCTCCAGTATGAATTCGTTGATGCTGAATTAGATAACTATTACAGATGAAGGCTTTTCCACATTCATTACATTTGTAGGGTTTCTCTCCGGTATGAATTCTTTGATGTTGAATTAGGTAGCTATTACTGCTGAAGACTTTCCCACATTCATTACATTTATAGGGGTTTTCTCCAGGATGAATTTTTTGATGCTGAATTAGGTTATTATTACTGATGAAGACTTTGCCACATTCATTACATTTATAGGGCTTCCCTCCAGGATGAATTCTTTGATGTAGAGTTAAATAGCTATTACTACTAAAAGCTTTTCCGCATTCATTACATTTATAGGGTTTCCCTCCAATATGAATTCTTTGATGTCGGGATAGCTGTTGATTACTGATGAAGGCTTTCCCACAGTCGTTACATTCAAAAGGCTTCTCACCTGTGTGAATCTTTTTGTGTGTTTCAACATGTCCCATCTGCCTGAAGGTTTTTCCACATTCATTACAGCTATAAGGCTTCTCTCCAGTATGGATTCTTTTATGTTGTGATAGTTGCTTATTACTAATGAAGGTCTTCTCACATTCATTACATTTATATAGTTTCTCACCTGTATGAATTCTCTGATGCTGAATTAGGTAGCTATTACTGCTGAAAGCTTTCCCACATTCATTACATTTATAGGGTTTCCCTCCAGCATGTATTCTTTGATGCTGAATTAGGTAGCTATTACTCATAAAGCCTTTCCCACATTGATTACATTTGAAGGGTTTCACTCCAGTATGAATTTTTTTATGCTGAATCAGGTAGCTATTACTGCTGAAGGCCTTCCCACATTCATTACATTTGAAGGGTTTCACTCCAATATGAATTTTTTGATGTTTGCTTAGGTAGTGTTTATTGCTGAAAGCTTTCCCACATTCATCACATCCAAATGGTCTTTCTTTACTATGAATTAATTTACATTTAATAAAGTGGGATTCCTGGCAGAATGCTTTTCCACAATGATTACATTTAGAGGGTATATCACTAGCATGAATTTTTTTATGTTGGTCTAAGTAGTATTTATTACTGAAGGCTTTCAAACATATATTACATTCATAAGGCTTCTGTCTAGCATGAATCGTCTTATGGATTTTAAGGTGTTGTTTCTGCTTAAAGGCTTTGCTACATTCAGTACGTAAGAAGGATTTCTCTCCACTATGACTTTTCTTATGTAGAAAAAGGTTGATCCAGGAGCTAAAGACTTTCTCACATTCTTTGCATTTATGGGGCTTCTCTCCAGGATGAGTTGTCTGATATGCAGTTAGGTACTGCTTACTGTGCTCAGTTTTCCCATGTTCATTATACTCAAAAATTTTCTCCTCACCACTACAAACACTTTGAGGTTCAGGAACATTCAAACTGACATTGAAGTCTTTGCCAACTTCATCATGTTTAGGGGGTTTTCCTTCAGAATATGTCCTATGGGAATACATATGTTCTGAATGGTGAATGAAGGGCTTCTTGCACTTCTTATGCTGGGATAGTTTTTCTCCTAAGCAGATTCCATTATGGTCACTTAGGTCTGAAAACAGATTGAAGCTCTTTCCATGGTTGTCATATTCATGGACACATTTTTTTTCAGGAATTTTCTGTTGTGTAGTGAGGATTGATTCCAGACTGCATTTCAGTCCAAATGTATTATGTTCAGGAAAAAAATCTAAGAGGGGGAGGGAGGAAAAGTGTCAATATTCAATGCTCAGTGACAAAATTAAATTAATTCATTCTAAGTTCACATTCATGAAGAAGAATGAATATTAATCTGGTATAGGTAGAAGAATATTTGTAGAATGTGAGTGAAGCCCAGGTGGGCATGAAGATAATAACAGAACAGTTAAATACAGAGGACATCATGAATGCCTTATCAGAAATTGAAAAGAGGTTATTTCTAACAAGTAGATTTCTTTAACTAAAGAGAATCTCTGGCAAAAAAAAATCATTTATTTTTAGAAAAGTATTAATTCTAAAAAAAAAATCAACATCCATTTAACAAGTGCAAATTGTACACAATGAAGCTCATTTTCTTTAAGATGTATGAAGAGGTACATGATAGATATAAAGAACAGGTGACTATATTTAACAATACATTTGAAAAAGTCTTACAAGATATTTTTCTGGATAAGGAATACCTCTTTTTCTGAGGCTATAGGGAAATATGAGGACAGGAAGATCAGGAGAAAATAAGATGAAGAAGTAGCTAAACAAGGACAATCGCAATCCTCCTTCAGAGGCTTAGGGGTCATTTAGAATCAGATCCAGTACAACATGCCAAAGGTGATGTATCTTTACAGACTAACTAAGATGTAGCCTACAATCTTATGTAAGTATTTGCCTGATTTTTCTTCACTCACCCACATAAATGCTTTTTAGGACTTCTTCCATTGGCAGCCACGGTGCTTCTTTTCTCTCCAACTGAGAAATCAGAAGTTTGGAATCTGGAAGTCCTTGCTCATAAGGAAACATTTGGAAACATGCTGAGAAGAGAGAAATATTTAAGAATTCAATCTTAATCTCTTTCTCTTTAGGAAAATAAAAAGCAGTCTAGAATGCTATATATTTATGATCAATCACATCAAACATGGGAGATAACTGCCAGGGTCTGAGTTAGGTTCAAATATAATCAGTTTATTTCAGCACTTTCCCTACAAACCCTACAGAAATCTTCCATGTCTCCAAAGAGTAACTGGAATAGGGATTTGAGTGGAGAAGGTTTTGTCTTTTCTGAGAACAAAGCAGGCAAAGTACAACTCCAGAAGCAACATGATAAAACAGCTTATTTCCAGTTGTAAAAAGCTTTTCCTCTGAAAAAGGAGCCTCTTTACACCAAAGGAAACAAGGGTCTTTCTACATTACATATATTCATAAGAAACCTCTAAATACCAAGTCAGAACTCAGCAAATCACTTGAGACATTCCATGACATTTAGGAAATGAGAATGTAAAGTTATTCTAATGGTCAGACAATTCATGAGAGAAAAGTCATCCTTACCAAGAGAGATAAAATTCTCATAGTTTTCAAGCATCACATCCCAGAAAAGGTTCTTCTCATCAGGATCCAAGAGGCTCCATTCCTCTTGGGTGAAGTCTACAACCACATCTTGCAATGTTAACAATTGCTGAAATAGTCAAAAACATTTTCATGCATTCCAAGACCATTCTTCACATGGAACATGAGGAAGATATGAAATTAGTTAAATCTATAGTGAGTAGTTCAATAGAACCAAGGAATTAGAATATTTCATGTCAAGTATTCCTTGAAAATTTATTTATCATGTTCTACACTTTATACTAGACTTTCTACATTATAAATAATTTTAATTTATTGCTTAAAGTTAGCCTTACACATCATTCTGCACAGTGAGGTCCAAGTAAAACATTCGAGCTGTTCTTTAAAAATTTTTATTTTTATTCAATTAACAAACATTTATTTCTTATTCTCACCTCTTTTAACATTGGAAAACAAAAACAAAATCCACCAAAAATGTACACAGTCAAACAAAATAAATTCCCACAATAGCCATGTAAAAATGTCTGATGCTGTTATAACCATGTTCCTGCTTCTGTCACAGGAAATTTCTATTATCAGGGTAGGCAAGCAGTGGAAGTTTGCCATTGAAATACTGGATCTATTAGTTATTAGATTAATACTAAGACTTCTGAATTACTGTAATAAGCTACAAGTGGGGAACATCTTGTTATTTTGATCTGAATTTGTAGTCATTGCATGGTCTAAACAAGAGTTAAATCAGTGCCTGAACTTGTCACATATGAAAGATTCAGTTTCTGAAGTATCTCATTCTTTCAGAATATAAGTTGGTGAAAGAAAGATGTGAATCTGCTAAACTGTGAGGTTAAAGTCAGGAACCTCTTCTGTTTATGTTTTAAGGAATACGATTTCAGTATAGTCGGTTATGTTAGTGGAGAATAGTAATTTATGAGTTATCTTGTGTTACTTTAAAGGGAAATCTGATTTTACTCATGTTTATCATTTAACCTGGAAATTGGATCTGTGTGTAAAGCATGCCCCGAAATGCATGCAGACTACTTAAGAGTCACTCTAAAGATGATTCCATTGTTTAAAGGGGTTTTGAGAGCAGTAACCTGTGTTTATATCTGTTCAAACATGGTTATTAACTGAACATGTTTTACTATAGACAACATTTCACATAAGCTGCTCTCTGTATACAATTTGGAATTATTATATTTACACATCCCATGTCAAGCATTTTGTCATTTGTTATTAAACATCTTAAAGCAAAATCATTTGTGTAATATTGAACCTGGGGATGAAAAAGCATCTACTTACCAAGAGTAGTAGTTACATCACAATAAACTGTTATTTTTTAAGATGAATCTTTAACTGTTACCAATGTGAGATTACAGTCAAAGTATTGAGAGTTGAATCTACCAAAAACTGTGATTATTGGAACTTGTTATTTAAACCTTATGGGATTGTAAATATTATTCTGAGTTTGATTCCAGGTATGATTATCAAGGAATGCTGTTAAGCCAATAATCCATGAAGCCAGCAGCCCTATGGGATTGCCATCCATGAAATGCAGGTGGGATTCTCATGGGAGAGGTTGGAGAAACAACTCCTGGCATGGGCTGAGGTAGGATTTTCCTGACTCAATTTCACCAATATCATATTTCTTATTTCAAATAGTTTTTTCCTTGAATCTCTGGGATTCTCTAAGTATATCATCATATAATCTGCAAAGAGTGATAACTTAGTTTCTTCTTTGGCTATTTTTATTCCTTCAGCTTCTTTATCTTGTCTAATTGCTACCGCTAACATTTCTAGTACCATATTGAATAATAGTGGTGATAATGGGCATCCTTGTTTCACCCCTGACCTTACTGGAAATGCATCTAGCTTATCCCCATTGCATATAATGCTTGCTGAAGGTTTTAGGTAGATACTGCTTATTATTTTATGGAAAGTTCCCTTTATTCCTATGTTCTCCAGCGTTTTTAATAGGAATGGGTGTTGTATTTTGTCGAAAGCTTTTTCTGCATCTATTGAGATAATCATGTGATTTTTGTTAGTTTTGTTGTTGATATGATCAATAATGCTAATAGTTTTTCTAATATTGAACCAGCCCTGCATTCCTGGTATGAAACCTACCTGATCATAATGTATTACTCTCTTGATAAGATGCTGTATTCGTTTTGCTAAAATCTTGTTGAAAATTTTTGCATCTATATTCATTAGAGAAATTGGTCTATAATTTTCTTTTTCTGTTTTGTCTCTTCCTGGCTTGGGTATCAAAACCATATTTGTATCATAGAAAGAATTTGGGAGTACTCCTTCTTCCCCAATTTTCCCAAATAGTCTATATAGTATTGGAATTAACTGTTCTTTAAAGGTTTGATAGAATTCACTTGTGAATCCATCTGGTCCTGGGGATTTTTTCCTAGGGAGTTCATTGATGGCTTGTTCAATTGCTTTTTCTGAGATGGGGTTGTTTAAGTATTCAATTTCCTCTTCTGTTAATCTGGGCAATTTGTACTTTTTAAAATATTCATCCATCTCATTTAGATTATGGAATTTGTGGGCATAAAGTTGGGCAAAGTAATCTCTAATTATTGTTTTAATTTCCTCCTCATTAGAGGTGAGTTTGCTCCTTTCATTTTTAATATTAGTAATATGATTTTCTTCTTTCTTTTTTAATCAAATTGACCAAAGGTTTATCAATTTTATTAGTTTTTTCATAAAACCAACTATTGGTTTTATTTATTAATTCAACAGTTTTCTTAATTTCAATTTTATTAATGTCTCCTTTGGTTTTCAGTATTTCTAATTTGGTATTTTCTTGGGGATTTTCAATTTGTTCTTTTTCTAGCTTTTTCAGCTGTATACCCAAGCCATTGATCTCCTCTTTCTCTATTTTATTTATGTAGGCATTCAAAGATAAAACTTTGCCTAAGAACTGCTTTTGCAGTATCCCATAAGATTTGGTAGGTTGTCTCATTATTGTCATTCTCTTGAATGAAGTTGTTGATTGTTTCTATGATTTCTTCTTTAACCTATTCCTTCTTTAGGATTAGATTATTTAGTTTCCAATTGATTTTTGCTTTATCTTTCCATGGCCTTTTACTACATATAATTTTTATTGCATTATGATCTGAGAAGGATGCACTGATTATCTCTGCCTTTCTGCACTGGATTGTGAGATTTTTATGTCCTAGTACATGGTCAATTTTTGTAAATGTTCCATGTACTGCTAAGAAAAAGGTATATTCCTTTCTATTCTCATTCAATCTTTCTCCAAAGATCTATCATATCTACCTTATCTAGAGTTTTATTTACCTCCTTAACCTCTTTCTTGTTTATTTTGAGGTTAGATTTATCAAGTTCAGAAAGAGGGAGGTTGAGGTCCTCCATTAGTATAGTTTTGCTGTCAATTTCTTCCTTCAACTCCCTCAACCTCTCCTCTAAGAATCTGGATGCTATACCACTTGGAGCATACATGTTTAATAATGATATTCTTCATTGTCTATGGTGCCTTTTAGCAGGATATAGTTTCCATCCTTATCCCTTTTGATTAGATCTATTTCTGCTTTTGCTTTGTCTGAGATTAGGATTGCTACTCCTGCCTTGCTTACATCAGCTGAAGTACAATATATTCTGCTCCATCCTTTGACCTTTATCCTACGTGTATCCTCCCATTTCAAATGTGTTTCTTATAAACAGCATATTGTTGGATTATGGCTTTTAATCCATTCTGCTATCCGTCTCCGTTTTATGGGAGAATTCATTCCATTCACATTCACAGTTATGATTACAATCTGTGTATTTCCCTCCATCTTCTTTCCCACCCTTTGTGCTTTTAGCTCTTCTGTCTCCCTTCCCCTCCTCAGTAGTATTCACTTTTCACCACCTCCTCCTGCCGCCTTCCCCTCCTTCTTTTAGCCCCCCTCCCTTTTACTCCCCTTTACTCTTATTGCTTCTTCCCTCCCTTTTAGCCTCTCTCCCCTTTCTTCCCCCTTCCTCTCCTACTGCCTATAGAGCTAGTTAGGATTATCTACTTAAGTTTATTGTTCCATCCTTTAAACAAATCAGATGAGAGTACCTCTCACACACTGCTCATCTCCCTCCCCTCTTTCCCTCTACTATGATTTTGTACTTCTTCTTGTGATGTAATTTGCCATTTTCTGCTTCCTCCTTTTCACACCTATTACAATCCCTTCTCATACTTAAATCATATTTTTTATCATGATATCATTTACTTTATACCCATTCCCCCTATGCATATCCCTTTTATATTTCTTAATAGCCGCACAGTTCTCAAGATTAACAGGTATCATCTTCCCTTATAGGGAGGTAAACAATTTGCCCTAATTGAGTAACAAGTTGTTACCCTGCCCCATGTTTACTTTTTTATGATTCTCTTGAGATCTGCATTTGAAGATCGAATTGTCTATTAAGTTCTGGTGTTTTGGTCAGGAAGGTCTGGAAATCCCTTACTTCATTGAATGACTTTCTCCTTGCCTGAAAAGTTATGCTGAACTTTGCTGGGTAGTTGATCCTTGGTTTTAGTCCCAACTCCTTTGCCTTACAGAATATTGGGTTCCAATTCTTAAGCTGCAAGGTCCTGTGTAATCCTAATTGTATCGCCTTGATATTTAAATTGTTTCTTTCTGGCTGCTTGTAATATTTTCACCTTCGCTTGATAGCTCTGGAATTTGGCAACTATATTTCTTGGGGTTTTGAGTTTGGGATCCCTTTCAGGAGGGGAACGGTAGATTCTTTCAATGACTATTTTGCCCTCTGAATCTAGCACTTCTGGGCAGTTTTCCTTGATGATTTCCTGGAAGATATTGTCCAGGCTCTTTTCTCCATCATCGGTTTCTGGCAGGCCAATAATTCTTAAGTTTTCTCTTCTGGATCTATTTTCCAGATCAGTTGTTTTTCCAATTAGATATTTTACATTTTCTTCTATCTTTTCATTCTTTAGATTTTGTTTGACTGATTCTTGCTATCTCATTGAGTCGTTAGTTTCTACTTGCCCAATTCTAATCTTTATCAAATTGTTTTCTTTTGTTAACTTTTGCATCTCCTTTTCCATCTGCCCAATTTTTCCTTTTAAGAAGCTATTTTCTCCAGTTAATTTTTGTACTTCCTTTTCCATTTGCCCTTTTAGGAAGTTGTTTTCTCCAGTTAATTTTTGAAATTCTTTTTCCATTTTTTCAATTTTCCTTTTCAAAGAGATGTTCTCATCAGTGAATTCTTTCTTAATAATTTTAAAATCATTGGCCAGTTTATCTTCTATTTCCTTCTTCAGCTGTTCCAGGAGAGCTCCTTGTGCTTGCGAGCAGTTCATAGTCCCTTCTGAAGTTTCAGATGGAAGTACAGTCTCAGCTGTGACCTCTTTGGTGTTTGTGTTTTGGTCTTTATCCCCATAGAAAGATTCTATGGTTCTTTCGGCCCTCTGCTTTTTCCTGTTCATGATGTTGATTGAGTGTTGTGGCTTCTGGTTCTTTCAGTCAGAAGCTACAGAACTTTTTGCTGAGCTGATGTGTGAAAAAGCTACAAGCAGGTTTTTGTTTGGTGTTTCCCTGATCAGCCCTGGGTTTAACTTGTTAAGTGTGGGGAAGGAGTGGTCTGGTCACAGGAGATCTCCTCAGCTGAACTGAGGCAAAGGCAAGCTCAGGGGCTGGTAATCCCAGCTGGCCTATTGTCTTTCTGATTCCCCTGGACAGCTGAGGCAGGCCTAGATGCTAATGCGTGTTCCCACCCCTCCTGGGGCTCCTCTCCTGGTGCTGAGGCTTGCCTGAGTCCTAGTGCAAGTTTTCTCTGCCCTGGGTCCTCTGTCCTTCCAGTTTGCCTCTGCCACCGTAGGAGAAATCCCCCTTAGTTATTTTCCTTGTTTCAGGTGTTATGAGACTATTGGTCTCCTTCTTCTCTTTCTGCTGATCTGGGATTTTTCTGGGGAAATATTTTATGGTTCTTTCACGGTCATCAAGGGGGGAGGAGAGAGCATTTACTGATCACTCCGCCATCCTGGCTCCCGGAAGTTCAAGTAGGTGACTTACCGAAGTTTGATCTTCGGGCTGAAGGTCTCAGGAGCTGCTGAGCTGATAATCTGGTGCTTCATGGCTCTCACTGACTCGGTTGGGCTTGTCTCCTGCCCTGGGTGCCGCTCCTCTGGTTCTGCCTGCCACTCAGGTTTCTCGGATCTCTTCTGCTCCGCTGCGCAGCCCGCACTGCACTGTGCGCTGTGGGCTCACCCCCATGGAACAGATCCTTCCCGTGGACCTTCCAGTTCAACCTGAGCTCCAAATCCATCACTGTCTGTCTCCCACTGGATTCCGCACCTCCAAAATGTGGTCAGATTCTCCTTTCAGAGGTACCTGGAGGAGTTTGTCTGAGAGCTTAGGTGAGTCGTTGCTCTCACTCCACCATCTTGGCTCCGCCCCTGTAGTTCATATTTCTTCCTGAACAGAAAATACCCCATGTGGCTGAATTTATTTCTGTTTCAATGCAATTGGCTATCTGTCTGCCTATCTATCTATCTATCTATCTATCTATCTATCTATCTATCTATCTATCTATCTATAACTTTCACCTGGAATTCACACAATATTAGGAAAGCATTATTCCCTTACTGTGTAACTATGTCCTTGTTCTTCTTTTATGGCAAATTTCTACAATCATGTTGGATGATTGGTATAAAGGCAACTAAGCAGATTTTTTTAGATTAATGCTGGACTACATCTAAATAACTATAGTGAGATGCAGGCATAAGATTTGAGCTATTTGGCTGAGAATTTTAGTCCTTTCTATATTCTGAAGAACTAAGTAAATAAGTATTTAGCCTTGTTATCTGCTATTATTAATTATATATTCCAGTATAAAATAAGGTCCTTTAATTTTACATAATGGTATGGGGACAATTGGACAAATTACGCAAAAACTTGTGAAATCGGTATATAATTCTGTTATTTTTAAGGTTAATATAACTCAATTCTGTGTTAATGAAAAGAATAGCAGCACAATTAGTTATGTCAAATGAAAAATGGCTTCTGGTCTATCCTATAAATGACTTAAAGAGAGATCCACTTTTACTTGGGGTTATTCATTTGAACATGGATAGAAATTGAAAATGTTTTATTATTAAAAAAGCTTACTTGACAAGCACTGGTTTGATACTGATTATTTAATGTATTTTTATATCCCATCCTGGAATCTTTTGTTACAATTGAAGTTAATCTGGCAATTTTTAAATGAATTCATTTTTGTATTAGAGTTTATTTTCTTATGAAAATATTCTGTTATTTAATTCCTCAGCAGAATCTCATCCTCCTAATAGGGGAATAATGCCAAGTATAAAAATTGGGTTCTAACTTCCAGTTTGTATTTGAGTTTCTTAGATGTATCAACATGATGACTGACTAATGTAAAAATATAAATTCTGGTCTAAAGGGTTCCAAATTTGATTTTCTAAAAAGAGAGACTTAAGGTGTGAGTTTTTTTGCACTATTCTATCTGGTTATTGGCAAAGTAAATTGAAATTTGTGTTAGGACCAATTGTGAAGGAAATTTTTTTAATAAGAGAGGAAGATTGCTATAAGTAATCTGAATCAGAGAAACCAGTCAGCTGGAAACTGCTCCAAGACCACAGGAAACCACAGAGTGCATCAGATGTTTCCAGAGAATCAGATGACTGTATCATATGGGACTTCTATGAAATGGACAATTTCATTTTCTCATTGTTTATTTTTCCCTTTGTGATCTTTTATATGTAAGGTCTACTTATCAAAGGGGATTGTCCCCTTTAATTTTGTCAAAGCAGTGATCAATTTTTCCCTTTTCCCCTCACATTGTTTCCCCTTATAAGCTTCCTAGTTAGAAACTCCTGATGAAGTGCTTGTGTCAGTTAGTGATTCATTGAAGAGACTGTGTCTATCAATAGAATCAAATATGGGAATGAGAAAAATTATTATTAATAACCAACAATTTGAAAAGATCCAGAGTTTCCCACCATTTTCTAAAGTTCTTTCAAGGCTAAGCCTCTGAAAAACAGGGCTGATGACAGTAGATAGGATAACATTCTCCTTTACCTGTCCTCTCTAACTCAAATCCAAGCCAAATGCAAGTCATGTCATCATTCCCTGATGTCATGGTCCTCTCCGAGAAAAGGACAAACACAACAGGTATTGCTACTCCACCCAACCTTACAAGGAATTTAATCTAAGGTGAAACTCCAACCCACTATGTTCTACTCTGGCTTGGATTGGGGATATAGATCCTTTGTCTGGATTTCCCTGAAGCTGGGGTGATTTGGAAGTAAATGACATGATCAAAGCCACATCCCCATTCCCCCCACCCCCTGCCAGCCCCTCAGCAGAATAAGTCCACATTTCACTGTATAATCATTCTCTTTTTCTAATCCCTCAGAAACCTTTACTTAAGTTTTGTTTTTTTTTTAAGACTCACTTTGTAGTGCCTTTATATAGGTACTGGATTTGTTACAGCAGATTTCCTCCTAGACAGTGTATGTATCTTACAGTTATTTTGAAAGGGATTCTTTTTCATTATTACCTCCTGGATTTTGTAATAATCATATTAAATAGATATTTATTTTATTATATCACATTAATTATATTATAAACATTATATATTGTAATAATTATATTAAACATATAGTAATTAATATTAAATATATAATATATTAACATAATAAATATATTACATATATATAAATTATATTAGCTGTTGACTTTTATTGGTAGGTTTATTTTGCAACAATTGTATAAAGTGATTTTCCTAAAATGCAGGTCTGATCATGTCACTCTCCTCCATCCCCCACTCAATAAACTCCAGTGGCTCCCTTTTACCTCCAGGAAGAAATAAAAAAAGCTGTTTGGGTTTCAAAGCCCTTCATTACCCTGTCATCTCCTATCTTTCCCGTTTTCTTATGCTCTATTCCCTGACATGTATTCCTTGAGCCAGTGACAGTGGTCTCCTGACTGTTCTGCAAGCAAGACTCTCTGTCTCTCAGCTCCGGACATTTTCTCTGACTGTCCCTCATGTTTGGAATGCTTTCCCTCCTTGCTCCCACTACTCACCCTCTGACTTCCTTTAAGTCCCAACTAAAATTCCACCTTCTACTAGAAGTCTTCCCCAACCTTTCTGGATTCTAGTGCCTTCCCTCTTTTAATTATCTCCTACTTATCCTGTGTATAGCTTGTTTGTACATACATATTTGCTTAAGATACATTTCAGCATTAAACATGATTCCAGAGGACTAATGATAAATGAAGAGTGCTACCCACCTCATGAAAGAGAGAGGCAAAGAACTAAATATGTAAAATGAGACACAAATTGTTGAACCTGGATAATACAGTTATTTATTTTGCTTGACTATGCATGTTTCTCACAAGAGGTGGTTTTCTTTTTCTCCAAAGTTGGGAGGGGAGACAGAAGATTAAAGTGGGAGGGAAAGAAAATAGATTTTTGACTGAAAAAAAATAATTTCTTTAAAAGATATGAAGTCTAGGAGCCCTTCATCAGACATAAGGGGAAGCAAAGTCTTCTAAGAAAGAATAACTGAAGTTTAGGACCCTGAGTATGATTTGTTGGAAGAAGGAGTTAAAGGGAATGAAATATGTCCATGCTTTTAGGAATGAAAATACTTTTCAGGAGGGAGAGAACAAAATAACTTACATGGGAAAAGGCTGTAAGGCACTCGGAAGTCATTCTTTGTCACCTTGATTCTCACTTTTGATCAATCTTGAGCAGCTACAACTGGGGAAGGAGAAATATATTAAGCAGAAAATCAAGCTTATCTTGCATTCCCTAAACTCAGCAAGATAGAAATGTAATTTCTATGTATATGTAACCCAAGCTGAGCATCAATTCCATAGTCCTCTACAGAAACAGAAGTCAAACTTACCTAAGAATAAACCTACTTTTACTTGAAATCGATGAGGAGAGCCACAGATATTAGTGTCTGAGACCTGGATTCTAAGCCACTGCTTCTAGCAAACTCCAAGCGATAGGGTTCCAGGAAAGGGAATTAGTTGAGGTGAGTTAAATTCACAGAAATTGCTTCTAGATTCTGAACTGATACTGAGTACACAAACAAAGCTCTCTATGGCTCAACCACCCCTTACTGAATTAAGGAAAATATTTCCATCGCCTTTTATTCCTCATAGGACATGAACAAAATTAATTTTCTGAAATTGTTGGATAAAACTTTGTGATATTAATGTACTATGGGTACAGTCACAAACTGGTTTGACCCAGCAATATCACTTCTAGGTCTATATATGAAAGAGATCAAAGAAAAGGGGAAGAGACCTATTTGTACAAAAATATTTGCTCTTTTTGTGATGACAAAGAATTGGAAATTGAAGTAATGCCCATCAGTTTGGGAACGGCTGAAGAACTTGTGGTAAATGATTGATAGGACAGTGTCATGCACAGGAACAGCAATATTGTAACTGATCAACCTTGAAAGACACAGCTATTTTGATTAAGACAATGATTCAAGGTAATTCCAAAGGAGCTATGATGAAAAATTCTATCTACTTTCAGAGAGAGAATCAATGAGTTCTAAGTGCAAACTGAAGCATACTTTTCTCACTTTCTTCATTTTTCTTGTTTTTTTCTTCTGTTTTTATCTTTTGTAACATACTAACACAGAAATGTTTTTTCATGACCTTACATGTATAGTTGATATCACATTGCTTGCCTTCTCAAGGGATACGGAAGGAGCAGCAGGAAGGAGGGAGAGAATTTGAAATTCAAATTTTTTTTATATTTAAAAATGCAATTAGGAAATATTTAATGAAGTAAAAATGTTTATATCAGAAAAGAAAAAAAAGAAAATTCTGTGACAGGACATAAAAAGAAATAATAAATATGGCTAGTAGGGAATTGACACACCCATATACACATATACACTTTGCAACTTCATTTTGTGGGTTGTCTTCCTCCATTAAAGTGAAAGTTCCTTGACTGCAGGAGCTTTCTTTCTTTATCTCTCTTTCTCTCTCTCTTCCTTCCCTTCCCTTCCCTCCCTTCCTTCCTTCCTTCCTTCCTTCCTTCCTTCCTTCCTTCCTTCCTTCCTTCCTTCCTTCCTTCCTTCCTTCCTTCCTTCCTTCCTTCCTTCCTTCCTTCCTTCCTTTCATATATCCCCAGAGCTTAGTACAGTGTCTAGTCCACAGTAGGTACTTAATAAATGCTTATTGATTGACTGAAGTATGAGGATAGTAGGGAGGTACCAAGCTACTTTTCAAAAGTTCAAATCACAAAAGCCAAAGATACTGAAAGATTTTATAATTGGGAATGCTGAGATACTTACAACCAGGATATCACTGATAAAATTCTAGTTTCTAAGGTGTACAGCAAATTGATACAAATGAATAATATCAAAAACTGTTATAACAGATAAGTGGTCTAAGAAAATCAACAAGATGTTTTCAAAAGAATTACAAACTTGAAATGGCCACTAAAACATGGTCTAAATTACTAAAAGAGAAAGAAAGAGAGAGGAAAAAAAAAGACAGAACACATCATATAAACTGGCAAGGACAACAAAACATGGGAACAATAATATTGGGTAGCATTTGTGTATCACTTTAAGGTCTACAAAATATTTACATATATTATTTCATTTAATCCTCCTATCAACACAGGTTCAATCAGTGTTAGGAATGCTGAGGAAAGACAGGCCCCTGATGGGAGAGCTACAATGTAGCCTAACTATTGTAAATTTCAATTTAGAATTATATAACAAAAGTAACTCAACTGTTCATACTCTGTGACTCAACAATCACATTACTCAGTGGAATTCAAATAGACACAAAGGTCTAATACATACAAAAACATGACATGCAGTACAGATTCAAAGTGATCTGCCAAGACTTGTAGGAAATGGAAAGTAAAATGAGCAAAATCATGAGATAAATTATATGACTACAGTAATATAAAGAAAATAACTGAAACAACTTCAGTTTCATGTAAATGACTATTTTTTATCTTCTAGAACTGCCTCTATTACACCTTTTCTTAAAAAGGTGCACACCACATATTCCTGTAAAAAGTATGAAAAATCACAATAAATAGTCATATGGAAAAATACTCTATATCACTATTGATTAGATGAATGCAAATTAAAATAACTTTGAGATATTATCTTACACCTATTAGATTGGCTAATATGATAGAAAGGGAAAATAAAAGTATTGTAGGGGATGTGGAAAAATTGGTACACTAATTCACTATTGGTAGAACTGTGAACTGATCTGACCATTTTGGAGATCAATACAGAATTATGCCAAAAGAGTTATTAAGCTATCTATACTCTTTGACCCAGCAATATCACTATGAGGTCTGTTTCCCAAGGTAATTAGGGGAAAAAATTTCTACCTTCTAAAATATTTATAGCAGCTCTCTTTGTGTTGGCAAAAAACTGTAAATTGAGGAGATACTTGTCAGTTAGGGAATGGCTAAACAAGTTGTGTTATATGATTGTGATAGAACACTAGTCTGGGCTTCAAGAAATGATATGCTGATTTATTTTAGAAAAACACAGAAAGATTTGCATGAAATAAGGAAAAATGAAATGAGCAGAACCAAGAGAATGTTGTACACAGTAATGGCAATATTGTTCTAAGAACAACTTTGAATGACTAAGTCATTTTGGGTATTATAAATACTCAAATCAACCACAAAGAACCTATGTAGGATGATACTATCCACATCCAGAGAAAGAACTGATAAAGAGATGTACGGTATGGTTTTACATAATACATCTATATAATATGTATATACATATGTTATGTATATGTATATATACATGTGTCTAATAGTAGCCTTCTCCAGAGTGGGAGGGGTGGAGGGAGAAAAAAAGTAAAAAGTGCACAGCAGAGAATAAGAGATAACTGAGAAGCAGAAAAAAGCAAGATAACTTTGAAAATGAAGTACAGTATTAATTACGTAGTTTTTCATAAAAAGCAAACAGGGTGAAATGGAAAATCATGATTTTGTATTAAATCTTCTTTTTACGTTGTATTGTGTACATGGAAGTATTCTTTTTGCATTTAATTTCAAAATAAATAAAAAAATTTAAAGTGTAAAATTTGCTTCTCTTCTAATTGTTTTTAATGATATGATGTGATCATCAATACTCAGTCCACACACCAATTTTGAATTTACTATGGAATATAGTATATTACATTGGTCCAAATATATGTCTTTTTTCCAGTTATCCCAGGAAATCTTTTCAAATAAGTTTTTTCCTAAGTATTTATGTCTTTAGATTGGTTAATGAGTTCAATCATTTCTGATTCTTCTGTATGTAGTCTGATCCAGAGAGGTACAGAATGAAGCACACACTTTTTAGACATAGCATTTGGGTCAATTTGTTTTGCTTGATGATACTAATTTGTTAAAGGGTAGAGATTCCATTAGGAAGGAGCAGCTGGTCAAATAGTGACAGATACAAAAAAAGAAGAAAGCATCAATTAAATATTTTTTAAAAATACGCAGATCAGAGAATGAAGTTTATATGGGGACACAAACAAGCAGGGCATCTTTGTTATTACTATGCTAAATTTAAAAGTTACAAGAATAATAATAAAAACAATAAAAAACTATAGCTAACAAGCTCAGAGCTTTATTACAATCTCCTTTGTTGTTCTTTTTGTAGTGAAATATTCATATTTATTGATGTTTAAGTTCATAATGAAAAAGAAAATTTAATTTAAAATAGAAAATGATGCATATGTCATATGCCCACATATAAATGTGTATGTGTGTATACACACACACATACACAACACAGTATGAAAGGATAAAGCTATTTACCTTCAAGGACCTGAGGAATATTAATAGTTGCCATTTATATATAGATTTAAGGATTACACAGTATTCTGCACACATTACTTAATCTGGTCTTCCAAACAACTTTGTAATACAAGTGTCATTATCAGATGACAGATGAGTAAACTGAAGCTGTTTAACAATGATAATTAATAACACAATGATAAATTATATATTGTAGCATATAATATATAAGCATTTTGGAGGGATAAAAATTACATCTTTACTTACATATAATTGGCTTCCCATGAATTATTATATATTTTAAAACATGGTTGTGAGAGTCCATAGACTTCATCAGACTGATCAAGGGATACAAGAGACAAAAAAGGGTTAGGAACTCTGGCTAAAGAAAAGATCTTCAGGATTGTACCTGACATATATTGACTTATACTACCAAAAGTCATACAACTAGTAAATGTCTGAAAAAAGATTTGAACTCAGAGCTTCGTGATTTCCTAATTTTGATCTCTATCCACTAAACCAGCTTGAAAGAAACAGATAATAAAAGAGAAAAGAATTGAAAAGGAAGAGTAAATAAAATGGTAGAGAGAACCTTAGTAATTATCTCAGTCAATTCCCTTATTTTACAGGATGTAACCTAAAAAGCTTAAGTGATCTTTTCATAAAGCAGAAGTCTGACCAGGTGGCATTCCTCCTCAATGAACTCCAAAGTCTCCCTATCAACTTTGGGATCAAATATAAACTCCTATGTCTGGTTTCTAAAGTCCTCTTCACCCTGACCCCAAACTACCATTCCAACCAATGCCACCCCAGACTCCCTTTTGTATACTATATAGTCTATACTCCAGCCAGATTGGCCTTGCTTACTCCTCATCTATATTCATTTCCTGTCTGTGTCATCCACACCTGGGATATTCTGGTCTCATCTTTGCCTCGTAGAACTCATTATTTCCTTCACTACTGAACTCTAATGCCACCATCTATGTGAAATCTTTATTGACATCTCTTAACTTGCTCCTGCCCACAATGGAAAATTATTTATCTTGTATTCATCTTGAACATGTATGTGTGCTTATGCATATATCATGCCACCAATGACATATGTAAATGTTCTCTCAGTGAAAGAAAGCTCCTTGAGGGTAGAGACTGTATCATTTTTATTTGTGTATCTCTAGTATCTGGTACATAGCAGGTACTTCATAAATGTTAGTTAATTAATACATGAAGAAGACAGTTAAATAACAGCATCAGGACTCAAACCATGTTTTCTTTCCACTGGGCTCATAATGAGGGTGAAAAGCAGAGCTGTGCTTGTAAATGATTAACAGCCAGCCTTCTGAAAAAAAATTATCTATTTACATGCAAAATTTCTTATAAATTTTACTGATATAAAGAATATGTGTCACAATTTTCAAAAAATAATGGATCATATAATACCCTTTATTGTAAATTCTATATAGCCATTTGTTTCTCAGGGAACATTTTCATTGATTTTTGCCAGTCCTTGAATCAGCAGTCAATCTATGTTTGCAACCATGAAATGACAAATATAGTTAAGCATCAATCATTTTGACACTCTTTTCCCAAACTTGCTGTCATTATATCTAATATATGATTTGGTAAATAATTTTCCACCATCATACACATTACATTCATTAAATGAGAACCTCTTTCTGCTTTAGTGCTAACTTTTCAGTTTTCTTTATAGTGTCAGGATCTGTACTGTTTCTACATTACAAACAAAATCCTGAAAATCTTTCAAATCAATTTTATGTTTTAAAATTTCACTTCCAGGGGGTGGAGTCAAGATGGCAGAGTAAAAGGATTGATCTACTCTAGCTCTCCACTCACAGCCTATAAAATACCTCTAAAAATGACTAAACAAATCAAGAGCAGCAAAAGCCACAAAATGACAGAGTGAAACAGATTTCCAGCACAAGACAACCTGAAAGACTGACAGGAAAGGTCTATCACATGGGGTTCAGAACAGAGCACAGCCCAGCCTGAGCCCTACAGCACAGACAGGACTAGAGCAGGCTCTGGGGTGCAGAATCATGCGTAGCAGCTGCAGTTTCTAGATTTCTCAATCCACAAATGCCAAAGACAGTTTCAAAGGTCACTAAGAAAGCTCTTTCACCTGGGTGAGAGAGGAGCACAATCAGGCCCTAGCTCTGGCCCAAGCCACTGCAGTAGCACATCCACTTTTGGAGCCCTCAACCTAAAGACCCTGAGGAAATTGAGCAGTTGATCTCGGTCCCAGTCCCGAGTGGCAGTCCTGGGGTGAGCAGGAGCACTGGTGCTGGAGGAGTGGAGCTAGTCATGGCTGTGGAGAGGGAACACTACCTGCAGCTACAAGGCAGAAAAGTGTGCTTGTGGTTTCTCACAGACCTGATTGCAGGCCAGGAGAGGAGCAAACTCCTCTCCTTTGATTGTGCCACCTTGGAGGAACTGAGAACTTACAGGTCCCTAGAGATAACTCAGAGAACAGCTGCACAAAACCTCTGAAGCCTAGGGCGGTATAACCTCCACTTGACAAAGGATTCAAAAGTTGAGTAACTGACTGGCAAAATACCCAAAAAGGAGGAAAAAAATAAGTCTATAAAAGGTTACTTTCATGGTGAAAAAGTATTCTCTTTCATCCTTTTGAATGAGGAAGAACAAAGGATATCATCAGAGAAAGTCATAAAAGCCAAGGTTTCTACATCCAAAACCTCCAAAAAAAATATACAATGGCTTCAGGCCATAGAGGAGCTCAAAAAGGATTTTTAAAATCAAGTAAGAGAGATAGAGGAAAAACTGGGAAGAGAAATGAGAGTGATTCAAGAAAATAATGAAAAGTAAGTCAACAGCTTGCTAAAGGAGACCCCCAAAAAATGCTGAAGAAAATAACACCTTTAGAAACAGACTAACCTAAATGGCAAAAGAGGTCCAAAAAGTTAATGAGGAGAAGAATGCTTTAAAAAACAGAATTGGCCAAATTGAAAAGGAGGTTCAAAAGCTCACTGAAGAAAATAGTTCTTTAAAATTAGAATGGAGAAATAGTAGCTAATAACTTTATAAGAAACCAAGAAATTATAAAACAAAACCAAAAGAATGAAAAAATAGAAGACAATGTGAAATATCTCACTGGAAAAACAACTTACCTGGAAAACAAATCCAGGAGAGATAATTTTAAAATTATTAGTCTACCTGAAAACCATGATCAAAAAAAAGAGCCTAGAAATTATCTTTCAAGATATTATCAAGGGTGGGGGGGAGCCAAGATGGCAGAGTAGAAAGACTCACGTATGCTAGCTCCAAATCCACAGCCCATAAATTTCCTGTAAAAAGAACTCCCCACAAATTCTGGAGTACTGCAAGCCGTGCACCAACACAGTGGAAGAGATTTCCGTTCCAGAGAGCCCTGGAAAGCCGACCCCAAAGGTCCATCGTGCTCTGGACAGTGGAGCCCACCCCTGAGCTGCCCTGGCTGCGAGGCCCCAGAGGAGCAGATCCGAGCAGGCTTCAGGAATCTCCAGCGGCCGCGAAGGTCCCTCCACCCACAGGCACTACAGGTCAGTGAGAGAGACTTTGCCCAGAAAAGGGAAGAAAAATAAGACCATAGAGAGCTACTTTCTTGGGGAAGAGATGTTCCTTCCTCCTTTCATTTCTGATGAGGAAGTACAATGCTTGCCATCAGGGAAAGATGTGGAGGTCAGGGCCTCTCTATCCCAGACATCTGAGGTGGATGTCCAGTGGGCTCAGGCCATGGAAGAGCTCAAAAAGGATTTTGAAAATCAAGTTAGACAGGTGGAGGAAAAACTGGGAAGAGAAATGAGAGAGATGCAAGAAAAGCATGAAAAACGGGTCAATACCTTGCTAAAGGAGACCCAAAAAAATGCTGAAGAAAATAACACCTTGAAAAATAGACTAACTCAATTGGCAAAAGAGGTTCAAAAAGCCAATGAGGAGAAGAATGCTTTCAAAAGCAGAATTAGCCAAATGGAAAAAGAGGTTCAAAAGCTCACTGAAGAAAATAGTTCTCTCAAGATTAGAATGGAACAGATGGAGTCTAATGACTTTCTGAGAAACGAAGAAATCATAAAACAAAACCAAAAGAATGAAAAAATGGAAGAGAATGTGAAATATCTCATGGGAAAAACAACTGACCTGGAAAATAGATCCAGGAGAGACAACTTAAAAATTATGGGACTACCTGAAAGTCATGATCAAAAAAAGAGCCTAGACATCATCTTCCATGAAATTATCGAGGAAAATTACCCTGATATTCTACAACCAGAGGGCAAAATAAGTGTTGAAAGAATCCATCGATCACCGCCTGAAAGAGATCCAAAAAGAGAAGCTCCTAGGAACATTGTAGCCAAATTCCAGAATTCCCAGGTCAAGGAGAAAATCTTGCAAGCAGCTAGAAAGAAACAATTCTAGTACTGTGGAAATACAATCAGGATAACTCAAGATCTAGCAGCTTCTACATTAAGGGATCGAAGGGCGTGGAATAGGATATTCCAGAAGTCAAAGGCACTAGGACTCAAACCAAGAATCACCTACCCAGCAAAACTGAGTATAATACTTCAGGGGAAAATACGGTCTTTCAATGAAACAGAGGACTTTCAAGCATTCTTGATGAAAAGACCAGAGCTGAAAAGAAAATTTGATTTTCAAGCACAAGAATGAGAAGAAGCATGAAAAAGCAAACAGCAAAGCAAACAGCAAAGAGAAGTCATAAGGGACTTACCAAAGGTGAACTGTTTACATTCCTACATGGAAAGACAATATTTGTAACTCTTAAAACTTTTCAGTATCTGGGTAGTTGGTGGGACCACACACACACACACACACACACACACACACACACACACACACATGCACGCACACACAGAGACAGAGAGCACAGAGTGAATTGAATAGGATGGGATCATATCTTAAAAGAAATTAAGGTAAACAGTGAGACAGAAATGTAGTGGGAGGAGAAAGGGTGAAATGGAATGGGGTAAATTATCTCTCATTCAAGAGGCAAGCAGGAGACTTTTTAGTGGAGGGAAAAAGAGGAGAGCTGAGAAAAAAGCATGAAGTTTCCTCTCATCACATTCAACTAAAGGAAGGAATAAAATGCACACTCATTTTGGTATGACAACCTATCTTACAGTACAGGAAAGTGGGGGAGAAGGAGATAAGCAGGGAGGGAGGGATGATGGAAGTGAGGGCAATGGGAGAAGGGAGCAATTTGAAGTCAACACTCGGGGAGGGACAGGATCAAAAGACAGAGTACAAACAATGGGGAGCAGAATAGGATGGAGGGAAATACAGTTAGTCTTACACAACATGACTGTTATCGAAGTCATTTGCAAAACTACACAGATATGGCCTATATTGAATTGCCTGCCTTCCCAAAGGGAATGGGTGGGGAGGGAGGGATGGGGAGAATTTGGAACTCAAAGTTTTAGGAACAACTGTTGAATATTGTTCTTGCTACTAGGAAATAAGAAATATAGTTAATGGGGAACAGAAAGTCATCTGGCCCTACAGGACAAAAGAGAAGATGGGGACAAGAGAAGGGAGGGATGATAGAATAGAGGGCAGATTGGTGATAGGGAAAATTAGAATGCTTGGTGTATTGGGGTGGGAGGAGGGGATAAATGGGAAGAAAATTTGGAACCCAAAATTTTGTGAAAATGAATGTAAAAAGTTAAATAAATAAATTTATATTAAAAAAAAGAAAAAAGAAATTATCAAGGAAAACTGCCCTGATATTCTAGAACCAAAGGGTAAAAAAGAAATGGAAAGAATTTACCAATCACCTCCTGAGATTCCAAAAGGAAAACTCCTAGGAATATTGTAGCCAAAATCCAGAGTTCCCAGGTCAAGGAGAAAATATTACAAGCAGCCAGAAAGAATTCCAGTATTGTGGAAATACAATCAGGATAACACAGGATTTAGCAGCTTCTGTCCTAAAGGATCGAAGGTCTTGGAATATGATATTCCAGAGGTCAAAGGAGCTACAATTACAATTACAAGAATCACTTACCCAGGAAAACTGAGTATAATACTTCAGGGGAAAAACTGGAACTTCAATGAAATAGAGGACTTCCAAGCATTCTTGTTGAAAAGACCATATCTGAATAGAAAATCTGACTTTCAAATATAAGAATCAAGAAAAACATGAAAAAGTAAACAGGATAGAGAAGCTTTAAGGAACTCATTAAAGTTGAGCTATTTATATTCCTACATGGAAAGATGTTATTTGTAATTCATGAGGTCCTTTTCAGTATTAGGGTAGTTAAAGGGAATATATATGTAGATGTATATGGGTACATATGTATGTGTATATTATATATATGTATGTATGTATACATGGGTGTATGTGTGTGTGTATATATATATATATATACACACACACATATATGAGTTGAATATGAAGGGAGAATCCCCCCAAAAATAAAATTTACTGTTGAATGAAATGTACTAGGAGTAAGAGAAAGGAAAAGGTAGAATGTAGCAAATCATCTCACATAAAAGACTAAAGAAAGAGTTTTTAGTAACAATGGAGAAGAAAAGGGGAGAGATTAAAGGAAATAATTTAATCTTACTCTCATGGCATTTGACTTAAGGATGGAATAACACACACTCAATTGGATATGGAAACATATTTTACTCAAGTCATCCTGATAAGTACCTGGTCCCTGGATTCATATGATTCTGGAGGAGAGATGAGCCTGGTGACCTGCACACCCCTCCCTCACTCAAAACAAAGTCAAGTGCAAGTCATGTCATTATTTCTCTGATGACATGGTCTTCTTCAGCAATGAAGGACAAACATACATTATGGAAGTGTTTTGCATTGTTGCACATGTATGACCTATATTGAATTGCTTGTTTTCTCAATGACAGTGGGTGCAGAGGGAAGGAAAACTCAAAACTTTGATAATAAATGTTAAAAATTGTTTTAGCATGCAACAAAGTTAAGATATTCAGGCAACGGAGTATAGAAATCTATTTTGCCCTACAGGAAAATAGAGGGGAAGGGGGATGGAAAGAAGGATGGGTAATAGAAGGGAGGACAGAATGGAGGAAGGGGTGGATGGGGTGCATGCTGTTCTACGATGAGGGGTGTGGAAAGATGGAGAGAAAATTTTGAATTCAAATTCTTGTGGAAGTGAATGTTGAGAACTGAAAAATAAATTATATATATATATATATATATATATATATATATATATATAATATGTATAAAGAAAAAAATTCCACTTCCACGATACACTTTTTCACCAGTTATCTGAAGTGAGTTGTTCATAAGACCAAGTAAATGGGGGCAGCTAGATGGCACAGTAGATAGATAGAGCACCAGCCCTAGAGTCAAGAGAATCTGCATTTAAATCCAGCTTCAGATGTTTACTAGCAGTGTTATCCTAGGCAAGTCACTTCAACCCAGTTGCCTCCAAAAATAAAAAATAAAATAACACTAAGGCCAAGTAGATGATTCTAATAAATCAAGCCAATTAAAAATGCTTTCATTCTTTCTGTCCCTCCCCCCAAAAAAGATGTAAATGGAACTGGGTTCACTTTTGAATATTCCTTATTAAAGGTACAATCATTAAATTAAATTATTAGACTAACAATCACAGTACATTTTGCTATAATTGATGTTAGTTCTTTTAAAGTAAGAAATAACATCACTTGTTAGGAGCTGATTGAAATCATCATTGGTTGTGTTTCACAGGGGTTCACAGAATTGCTGAAAATGTAAAAAATGGTCTTTTGGGAGCTGGTACAACTTATCAGGAAGGTGCTAAATCAGGGGTTCTTGGACCCCCCAAAGGGTCTATAGATATATTTCAGAGGATCTAGAACTTTGGATGGAAAAAATGTCTATTAAAATACAATTGGTTTTTGATGTATTTTTGTTTGAAGTATTTTTTAAAAACATGATTCTGAGAAGAGATATCAGAATGTCCAAGGGAGTCAGAACACAAAACAGGGCAGGGACCCTTGGCCAAAGGCAAGGTCTCCAGGACCGTAGACGACATATGTGATGGAGTGATGGACCTGAACCCACCTTTCACTAAAGCCTTTACACACACGATCTCCTTTGAACAACCCAGCGGGGTCTTGGTGGAGAACGAGGTTTGGGACACCCCGAGCCTCGGACCCAGCTGGTCCTGCTCCCCAAGTCCCTTACTTGGGGAGAAGAGGCTGGGGGTTGGGGGTGGGGGAGGGAGGAGTCCTAGCTCCTGGGCTCTTATTCCGAACCCAGCACCTGCCACACCTGGGACCTCGGGAGACTCCCCTGCGACACCTGGGGCGGCCGGAACCCCGGCTCGCCTCCCCCATCCCTTCCCGGGTGGGAGGTCCCGCTCTCCCCCGCCCCCACCTTAGCCCTAACCCCTTCTCCCATCCCGTAGTCCCCTCCCCAACACCATCCCCACCCCACTCCCGCGCGGTCCCCGCCCCTTCTCCCGCCACCCCGCCCCTCCCCCCACCTCCACAGCCCTGGAGGGGGAGAACTAGCGGGTGCCCAAGGGGTCTTTGTCCAGCTGGACAAGAAAGAGTCTTGGGGAAGGGGAGAGGGGAGGAGCGAGAAGGTGGGAAGCAAGAGAGGAGGGACGGGCAGATACGCGCGCTTGCACATCCACGGTCACGGTCATGCTCAAACTCGCTCACAATCACTCACCCGCTGCAAAAAAAAATGACAGGCAAGGAGCCCTACAGTCCTGGAACTGCGCTTGCGCATGCTTAGGAACGAACTCTGATTCCCAGAATCCACCGGGAAGAGGCGCATCCGGTTTCCCGCGGGATGGATTCTGGGAAACTGGAGTCTTACCCCTCGAACATCGCGGTCCTCAGCCTTCTGGGAATTGTAGTCCGGCGGCTGTTTGTGCCCTACCCTTCTCTTGGGCCGCTTGTAGAAGTAAGAGTCGACTAAAAAAGCATTTATTCAGCGCCTACTATGCAAAGTGCCAGACTCCGTACTAAGAAATACAAAAAGGAAAAAAAAATTGTCTGTCTTTAGAGAGCTTACATCCCACAGGGGGAGACGTGCCTACAAAAGTGGCTACAGCTTACGTACCTAAAAGAAGCACCTTGAGCAATTCAATCGTTATCCATGATTGCAGAGGACGATGGATGCTGCACGCTACCCACCTGCCGAAAAAGGCGACAGACTCGGCTCAGAATGACCCACGTCTCTCCGAACAGGGTCAATCGGGGAGTTCGTTTTACTTCACTGCGAATATCGGTTCCAAGGAGTTTGTTTCTCTCCCCCGCCCCAGCCCTTGCACGGGGTGGAGGGGGCGGGGGTGTAAGAAGACAAGAGGACTGTCCTTGTGGAACAGGGGGCAGCCGGTGCTGAGGCAGGGCCGGGGAAACAGAATGCGCCTTTCTGGGTGTGACCCCGTGGAGAGCGAAGAATAATGACCTTAATAAACCTGGAAAGTCATCCATGCCCAGGACTGTCCTGTAGCTCAGCTTTGTGCTTTACCTCCCGCAGAGACCCAGGTCCAGTCCACAGAGGTCCCAGAGTTTGTCCTTACCCCAAACCCTTCAGACTATCTGAACACTGGCAATGAAGTTGAAGCTTGAATACTCTGGCCGCGTACTTAGAATACAGGACTCATAGGAAAAGACCCTGATGTTGGGAAATAGTGAAGTCAAAAGAAGGCAGAGCATGTATCATGGAAGCAGTACATGCTCTTGGGCAGACTTTAGAAGATAGTGCAGGGTAGATTTAGTATTAGGACAACTGTAAACATAGTTGACTGTATTGATAGGCTCTGAAAAGAGATATAAAAACGATAAAGATAATATATCAACACTGAAAAAGCTTTTGATATAAAATGCATTCGTTTCTGTTAGCAAAACAAAACATGAGAGAACACAGGAATAAATGAACCTTCCCTTAATATGGTAAATAGGATATATCTAAAATCAAGAGGCAGTATTATATGGGATGGGAATAAAGTAGAATCCTTTCCAATAAGATCTGCACTGAAGCAAGGATGCCCACTGTTATCATTACTATTTAATATTGTGCTAGAAATGCTAGTCATAGCTATAAAACAATAACAAGAGATTGAGGGAATAAACACCAGCAAAGAGGAAAGAAAAGTATCACTTTTTACGGATGATTTGGTTTGAAGCTCTGGAGAATTAAAATTTCATTGAAACAATTACTTCAGCAAAGTAGCAGGATATAAAATAAATCCACATAAATCATCCATATTTTTGTATATCACCAACAAAATACAGCAGGAAAAGATAAAGACATTCCATTCAAAATAAGTGAAGAATGTATAAATATTTGGGAGTCTACTTACCAAAATAGGAACAGGAACTATATAAATGCAATTCTATGGAAATGCAACTTGATGGAAATACAGATCCAAATGATCGGAAAAATATTAACTGAACATAAGTCAAGCTAATACAACAAAAGTGATAATGTTACCAAGCTCATTTCTTTATTCAGTTTTCTTCCAATCAAATTACCAAAGGATTGTTATGTAGAAATAGAAAAAATAACAAAATTCATCTTTAAGTACAAATGGTCAAGAATCTTAATGGAAATACATTTTTTTTTAAAGTGGAAAGGGAGAAAGCCTAGTAATATATGATCTTAAAGGAAACTACAAAGCAGTAATCATCTAAACAATTTAGTCTTGCTTTAAAAATAGATTAGTCTTTTGTAGTGGCAAAGAATTGGAAATTGAGAAGATGCCCAGAAACTGGAGAATGACTGGACAAGTTGTGGTTTATGATTGTTATGAAATACTTATTGTGCTATAAGAAATGAGGAGCAGAATAGTTTCAGAAAAACCTGGGAACAGTTATACTAATGTAAAGTGAAATGAGAAGAGCCAGGAAATCATTGTACACAGTAATAGCAATATTGTATGTGTTCTCTTTTGCAACATGGCTAATATGGAAACATTTTTCATAATTGCACATGTATAATCTATATCAAATTGCTTGCCTTCTCAAGGGAGGGGGAGGGCAGAGAAGGAGGGAATTTAGAACTCAAAAATTATAAAAAATGAACGTTGAAATTGTTTTCACATGTAATTGAGAAAAATAAAGTGAAAACATTTTAAAAAAATGAAAGTAGTTCAACCAGTGTAAGAGTTTAGGTATCCAACAAATAGAAGCAAGTGAACTTCATAGTCTAGTGTTTGATCAACCCAAAGACCCCAGCTTCTGGGATAAGAAACTGCTATCACAATTACTCGTCTGTCTAACAGAAATTATATCAACACCTTACACCAATGGCGTCAAACTCAAATAAAAATTGGGGTCACTAATTCATACGTAAGGATCCCTGTAGGCTACATATTGATTTAAGTTTTAAAATATAATATTATCTATGTTTTAAATTTTCAATTCTAAGGTAATGGAGTTAATTATTTAATTTCCCTAATTACATTTTAATCTGGCTCCCACAACACTTACAAATAAGTATTGAGAACGCATGTGGTCCACTGGCCAAGTGTTTGACATCTCTGCCTTTTATCAGGTACTATTTGCCAAAATAAGCTGCAAATGGATATGACTCAGACACAGAAAGGGCACATCATAAACAGACTAGAACAGGATGAAATGACTTTTTGTATCCATGCGCAGAGGAAGAGGTCAGGACCAAACAAAGAACAATGAGTATTGCAGAAGGTAAAATGAATCATTTTGATTACTAAAAAAAAAAAAAGTAAGTATTTGCACAAATAAATCTAATACAGCTAAGGTCAGTGAATAGCCAGAGGAGTCTATGGTCCTGCTCTCCCAGGGCTGGCTCTTGGTGTTCAGTGCTGGTGCAGTTAAGATCTAACTCAGTTCTTTTTAGAACAAACAGCTGTAATTGTCCACAAGGTAGCCGATGCAGCACAATTACAATTCCACCTTCCTTTCTTGAAGTCTTTTATGCTTCACATCCTTTGGTGAAGCTAGAATAAGGCTCTAGAGAACTCTCTTTTCTACTGGTTCCCCCATTCCTTGACCCTATCACTCCATCAACAATGTGACAGCTGCCATGGCAGGCCCTTTGTCTGAAAACTGTATGTAAACAGGACCTCCCAACAGTTTTGAAACTTAGACTGGCGAGCACATCTCACTGCATATCTGGGTCACCAACCTGCATGCTGTCCATTGGACATCAGGGAAGCTCCTTCTTATCCCTGCTAGAATCAAAGTCCAACTAAAGTCTGCTCTATGATACTGTGCATGGTTGTAATAAACCATGTTGATCCATCCTAGTGTCATTGCATTCCATTCACCAAAACTCAACTATAAATTTATAGGATGATGGGGGGGAGGAATCTTTGCAATAAGTTATGTAGAGAAAGTTATCCAGAAGTGATAACTTTCTTATATATGTATATATATATAAATATATATATATGTATATGTGTGTATACATATATATGATATATAAGGAACTGACTTAGATTTACAAGAATAAGAACCATTCTCAAATTGATAAAAGGTCAAATGATATGAACAAGCAGTTCTCAAGAGATCCAAGTCAATCTAAGTCATGATTCCTGGCATAAATCCAACTTGCACATACTGCATTGTCGACTGAATTTCTACTCATCTTTTAACCTCAAATCAAATATATGAAAAATCCTCCAAGCCACTCATAGTCAGAGATATGCTAATGAAAACCACTCTGATGCTCTATCTCATAACCATCAGAGGAGGGGGTTGCTGATAGGATTAATGACATTGTCAAAAAAGAAAGAAAATGGTTACTGTCGGAGAGGTGGTGGCAAAAGAATAAAAAGTATCAAAGTAAGAACAGGGATGAACGTCCTTACATGGTAACTAGTGTTATGTAATTTTTTTTCCTATGTAATTTTTCCTTTCCTATAGAATATATCACAAGTCAATGTATGTTTGGATAAATTAATAGATGAGTGAGTTATATCATTTTATCAAACAAAAATTCAGAGTGTTTGAAGTATTTTCCAAGTCTGTGAGGTCAGCACTGCAGAACACATTGGTAGGTGGGAGAGGAGATTTACGGTACCAGGACATTCATAATTGTTTATAGCCTTGGGTTTCAGGGCCAGGACGTTAGCTGTTTGATTCATTCTAGAAACTACGTCTAGAATTATGGTGGCTTCATACATGGTGATAAGTATAATAGATACTGTGCATGTCTACCCACATGATGTAAGGCCTAATAACTCTAACCTAGCATATGGACACCTACTTTACTCTTTGGGTTACGGGCCAACCCCTCATTCTAACCTGCTCTTACACTAGTAGTTCTAGATTCCCAGACAAAAACTACTGGTAGAAAATGTCACTTAAATTTCCTAAGGCTGGTAGGCTTAATATACCCCCACCTCCACTACCATCCTAGTTCTTGAGCCCTTACTGATGTGCTTCTATTTATACAACCAGATACTCATGAAGATGACACTGTTTGACTTTAAAAATAAACATATACTTAACAATAAGGCAAAATCAACAATAATATTGCAGATATTCCTATATTAAAGCAAGTGAATAAACAATCAATGCATCATAATCAGCACACAAAGCCAGGTCAAACCTAGGTCTGTGGGAGAGTGTAGGCACAGAGTGAACAGGGAATGGCATATGAAGGAAGAAAACCCATATGCTTGGGATAACTCAAAATTCTGGACTGCAGACTTTGATGACAAGGTTGCATACAGGTACATATGGACAACATGAAACTGCTTCTCTGCTGGTTATTTGTTGGTTCTCCCTAATCTCTATCTATGCAAATCCTCTCCTATACTGAAATATAGCATTTATAATCATTTTGTACAAACAATACCAATGTAACCAAGATTAGAAGGAAAGTAGAAATCTGGGAAACAATATTTATAGTGAATGTCTCTGATAAAGATCTCATTTCCCAAATATATAGAGAACTGAGTCAAATTTATAAGAATACAAGCCATTCCCCAATTGATAAATGGTCAAAGGATATGAACAGGTAGCTTTCAGATGAAGAAATCAAAGCTATCTAGAGACTTATGAAGAAGTGCTCTAATTCACTTTTGATTAGAGAAATGCAAATAAAAACAACTTTGAGGTACCACCTCACATCTGTGAGATTGGCTAATATGACAAAAAAGGAAAATTATCAATGCTGGAGAGGATGTGAGACAATTGGGATACTAATGCACCGTTAGTGGCATTGTAAACTAATCCAACATTCTGGAGAGCAATTTGGAACTATGCCCAATGGGCAACCAAACTGCGCATACCCTTTGATCCAGCAGTACCACTACTAGGTCTGTATCCAAAGAGATCATTAAAAAGGGAAAGGATCTACATGTGCAAAAATATTTATGGTAGCCCTTTTTGTGGTGAAAATATTGGAAAGTGAGTGGATGCCCATCAATTGAGGAACGGCTGAACAAGCTGGGGTATTTGAATGTAATGAAATACTATCATGAAATAAGAAATGACAGACAAGTAGATTTTAGAAAAATTTGAAAAGACTTGTACAAAGTGATACAAAGTGAAATGAGCAGAACCAGAAAAACATTGTACACGATATAAGCAGCATTGTGTGGTGACCAACTATGAATGACAACTTTTCTCAGCAACACAATGATCCAAGACAAGGACAAAGACTCATGAATGAAAATGTTATCCACATCCAAATCAAGAACCGATGGACTCTGAATGTAGATTGAAGCATATTTTATTCATTTACTTTATTCTTTTTTTGTGAATTTTTTCTTTTGATCTGTTTCTTCTTTCAAAACTGTGACTAATATGGAAATATGTTTTACATGATACCACATGTATAAGCTATATCAAATTGCCTACCATTTGGAAGAGAGGAGGGGAAAAAAAGGGAAAAATATGGAACTCAAAATCTTATAAAAATTCATGCCAAAAATGGTCTTGACATAATTGGGGGAAGAAGCAAAATACTCTTAAAAGTACAAAAAAAATTATCTTGTATAAAAGTATGATAGCTTGAATGCATTCCCACATTTATTATATTCAATGGGTTTCTCTCTCCAGTGTTCAGGCTCCTGGAATCCTAATAGTTTTCAACTCAGTCTGAAAGTTTGTCTGTCTTTTTAGTTGAATGTCTTTTCAGCATGAAAGCTCTGGTGTCCATAAAGTTTGGTTTCTAATAAAGGCCTTCACTGTTGTTGAATAATTTTTCAGTCATGTCTGACTCTTCATAAGCCCATTTGGGGTTGGACTGGTTTGCCATGTACTTCCCAGCTCATTTTACAGACAAGGAAATTGAGGCAAACAGCATCAAATGATTTGCCCAGAGTCAAACAGCTAATAAGTGTCTAAGGCCAGATTTGAACTCAGGAAGATAAGTCTTCCTGACTTCAGACCTAGCACTCTATCAACTATACAACTTAGATGCTTTCCCCGCATTGCATACATTCAAAATGTATCTCACCATTTTGTCATATTCCTTAAAGTTCCTACATTATTCAAACGCTTTTCCAAAAAAGCTTTGAATGCCAAATGCATTACAGCAAAAATTTTTCTCTCAATTTTAAGTTTTTGGGTGTGTAGTAAGGCTTCTCTTCTGGTAAATGTCTTCCACATAGTCATTATATTTCTAAGATTTTTCTCCAGTATGACTTCTCTAAGACTTCACCTGCATTACATCACTTTCCCTCCTCATAGTCATTACATTAATTCTCCATATTAATTACACTTTAGGGCTTCTTTTCAACATGGTTTTTTATGTCATAATAATTGTTGATGAGTGATAAAGGCTTTATCACATTCAGTACATTTATGGAGCCTCTCTCCAGTATGAGTTCTTTAATAGTGAATAACAATTGAACTTTGACTAAAGACTTCCCCACATTCATTACATTTCTATGGCTTGCCTCCAGTATGGACACAATGGACACAGCTGTTGATTAGTGAGGAAGTCTATCACATTGATAATATTAATAAACATTATCACATGGATCCTTTTATATCAAATTAGGCAACTATTATTAATAAAGACTTAATCACATTCAATACATTTATGGAGCTTCTCTTCAGTATGGATTCTTTGATGTCAGATTACATAGCTACTATCATTACCAGCCTTTTCACACTCATTACATTTATAAGGCTTCTCTCCAGTACCAACTTTTCTTATTATTTAATATTTATTTACTTATTTAGTTACATGTAAAAACAATTTTTAACATGTTTTTAAAACTTTGAGTTCCAAATTCCCATTCTTTCTACCTCCTAAACCCCGCCCCTCATTGAGAAGACAAGCAAATCACAATAGGCTATATATGTGTAGTCATGCAAAACATATCCATGATAGTCATGTTGTGAAAGAAAACACAGACAGAAAAAAACTCAAGAAAAATTTAAAAAGTAAAAAATAAAGCATGCTTCATTCTGTATTCAGACACCATCAGTTCTTTCTCTGGGCATGGATAGTATTTTTCATCATAAGTCCTTCAGAGCTGTCTTGGATCATTGTATTGCTGAGAATAGCTAAGTCCTTCACAGCTGATCATCTTAAAATATTGCATGTACTTTGGACACAGTACATTTCACTTTGTATCAGCTCATGTACAGCTCAGATTTTTCTGAGAGCATCCTGCTCATTATTTCTTATATAGTACAATAGTATTCCACTGTAATCGATATACTACAACTTGTTCAGTCGTTCCCCAATTCATGGACCTCCTCTTAATTTCTAATTCTTTGGTCCCAGAAAAGAGCTGCTGTCTATATTTTTGTACATAGAGGTCCTGTTCCTTTTTGTTTTTCATCTCTTCTTGAGTACAGATCTAGTAGTGGTATTACTGGGTCAAATTGTATGCATGAGTTTATAACCCTTTGGGCAAAGTTCCAAATTGCTCAACAGAATGATTGAATCAGTTCACAACTCCACCAACAGTGTATTAATGTCTCATTTTTCACACATCCCTTCCAACATTTGTCATTTATCTTTTCTATCCTATTAGCCAATAATAGGTATGAGGGTAGTACCTCAGAACTGTTATAATTTGCATTTCTTCATTCAAAGGTGAGTTAGTGTATTTTTTTATATGGTTATAGGTAGCTTTGATTCATTCATCTGAAAACTGATTATATCTTTTTATCATTTATCAACTGGGGAATGGCCCTTATTTCTATAAATTTGACTCAATTCTTTATATGTTTGAGAAATGAGGCCTCAGAGCTTCAAAATCTTGCTTCAAAATCTTTTTCATGGTTACTATTGCTAACTGCATTTTCCTCCACCCTATCCCCACTACTGCTTATTTTATTTCACCCTGTCCCTTCTCAACACTCAAAAGTGTTTTGCTTCTGACTACCGCATTCCCCAATCTGCTCTCCCTTCTATCACCCAACCCCCTCCTTCTCTTATCCCCTTTCTCTCCTACTTTCCTGTAGGGTAAGATAGATTTCTACACCCAAGTGACTATATATGTTATTCCCTCTTTGAGGCACTTCTAATAAAAGGAGAGTTCATTTGCTACCCCTCACTTTCCCCATCTTCCCCACAACTGTAAAAGTTTTATCTTTTCTCTTTTATGTGTGAACTCTTTTTATGTTCAATAAGATAGTAATAATTGAGAAAGGCTTTCTCATACTCATTATATTTGTGGAGTTTTCCAGTGTGAATTCTTTGTTGTTGAATTAAGTAGCTTTTACTACTGAAAAATTTCCCACATTTATTACATTTGCAGGATTTACACTGAGTTTTATGTACAGTGAGGTAGCTATTATTGCTGAAGACTTTATCATATTTATTACATTTATAGTGTTTTTCTGCAGCATGGATTACTTGCTGTTGAATTAAGCAGTTATTACTATTAAAGATTTTCCCACATTCATTACACTTATAAGATTTCTTTTTATTGTGGATTTTTTATGTTAAGTATTTACTGTTATTAAAGGCCTTTTCACATGCATCATATTTAAGTTTATAAGTTTTTCTTCAGTACAGATTCTCTAATACTCAATGAGGTAGCTATTATTACTGAAGACTTTTCCGCATTTGTTATATTTATAGGGCTTCTCTTCAATATGAATTCTTTGATGCTGAGTTAAGTAACTATGAGTGTTGAAGGTCTTCCCATAGTCATTATATTTGTGGAGCTCTCCAGTATGAGATACTGAACTAGGCAGCTATTACTGCTAAAGATTTTCCCACATTCATTATATTTATAAAAGTAATATCCGATATGGATTTTTTGATGTTGACTTAAGTAGCTATTACTTCTGAAGACTTTTCCACATTCATTACATTTATAGGAGTTCTCTTGACTATGGATTTTTTTTATTTTGCTTGCAATTTTGTCCATGTGTCTTATGTTTAGGAAGAAAACCAGCTTGGGGGGAGGTAACAATCATTTATTTCAGTGATGAAATAAGGTTGCTTTACACTAAGTTCTAGATTGTCTCAATTAAGGAGATGATAAGAACTTTGCAAGAGGTGTAACAAGCTTTCCTAAGAAGGAAGTGTAGTCCAAGGTAGGTGAGGAAATATTATTAGCACACTTAGTAACCTAGTAATTCATGGCTAGTTGAATTATGAGAAAAGGGAAAAAGGTTGATGCTAGAAAATTCAGACAAATCAAACATACTTTGGAAAAATTTCATTACCAATTTGTAAAAATTTAGAAAAATCTTAATCTATGAGATGCTGTAGAACCAATTTATTAAGATCATATACAAAATGAAGTTTGTTTCCTTTATGAATACCATTTTTGAATAGATGAATAATAGATATAGACTGAAGTTATATATCACCAATCCATTTCACAAAGTCACTCAACATATCTTTCAGGAGAAGATGAACAATATATGTATTCAATTATAATACAACTTTTCTAATATGTGGCCAGTCAAACAACTTATGAAAAAGTCGCAAGTAAAGGGAATTATCAATTTGATTCATGTTGTCTAGTTTTAGGCCTTAGAAACTGATACTTGGCCTTGTCCCCTTTATCAGTCAGTCAAAATTATTAAGCACTGACTATGATACAAGGAAAGGCAAAAGACAGTCTCTGCTCTCAAGGACTTCACAGTCTAATGAGGTAGATAATAAGCCAATAACTTCATATAAACAAGATGTAGAGATGATAAAATGGAGATAATTAATGGAAGGAAAGTTCTTAAGTCAGGGGGAGGTGGGTCTAGAAAGGCTTTCTTATGGAAAGTAGAGCTAAGTATTTCTAGCATGGGAGGCAACTAGTGAAAATGCCCAGATTCAGAACATGGAGTGTCTTGTATGAGGAACAGCAAGGAGGTCTATATCACTGGACTACAGAGAATTTGGGGGCAGTAAGGCATAAAAAGACTGGAAAGTTAGAAGGTGGTCAGGTAATGAAAGGCTTTGAATGACAAAGAGGGGATTTTCTATTTGATCCTGGAGGTGATATGAAGAAACTTGAGTTTATTAAATGGGGGGCTCATTGACATCGGTCAGATATGTACTTTAGGAAGATTAATTTGATAACTTAATGAAGAATGGACTGGAGTGGGGAAAGAATTGTGGCAAAGAGACCAAAGAGCAGGCTATTGCAATAGTCCAGATATAAGGTAATGAGGGCCTGCACCAGGGTGGTCACAGTGGCAGAGGATATAGACTGGAGGTATTATGAAGGCAAAATCAATAAGCCTTGGTAACCAATTGGATATGGGGAAGTGGGAGAGAGAGGGAGAGGAGCCAAGAATGATACGTACATTACAAGTCTCAGTGGCTGGGAAGATAGTGATGCCCTCAATAGTAACAGGGAAGGCTGGAGAGGAGGATTTAGGGAGGAAGATAATTGGTTCAGCTTTCAGTATGCCAAATTTAAGATATATAATGAATATCCAGTTCAAAATGTTGACCAGGCAGGTGGAGATGTGAGACCAAAGGTCAGCAGAGAAGTTAGGGCTAGATAAATTGATCTGAGAAATGTTGGCATTGAGATGATAACTGAATTCACGTCAGCTGCTGGGACTGCCAAGAGAAATAGAAAAGAGAAAAGGACCCTAGGACAGAGGCCTGATAGATGTCCATTTTTAATGGGTATGAAGTGGACAAAGATCCAGAAAAAGGGACTGAAAAGGAATGGCCAAACAGGTAGATCCACAATAGAGCAATTCCTCAGAAACACAGAGAGAATAGCAGGAGGGAACGAAGAAATAGTTCTTAAAAGAAGAATGCAAGCAAACAATAACCACGTAAAAATAATTACAAATGTCAATTAAAGTCAGTCTGAAGTTCTACCTCATATCAATCAAATTGACAAATGCAACAAAAAAAGAAAAATGATGATTACTGAAGGTCTTATGAGAGGGCAGTCACACTTTGTTATTTGGGCTGTGAACTGGACAAGCCATTTTGAAATATCATTTGCAATTATGTTGCAAAAGCCACTAAACTCTGCGACTCCCTTAACTCATCAATAGGAATGACTGGCTTATACAAAAAAAAACAAAAAAACGAGCTGAAGTAGAGAACTTATAGATATGAAAATATTTCTAACAGTGTTCTGCTATAGCAAAGACTAAGGTGGAATAGTTGACCAAATACGAATTGCCTATGCATGGACGTGTCACGCATACGACATGAATTTCATGGACTATTACTGTATTGTAAGAAATGACCAATAGGACAGTTTCAGAAAAACCTGAAAAGACTTGTAGCAAATGAAGGAGAGGGAAGTAAGCAGATCCAGTAGAACAAAATACAATAACATTATAAAGAAAAGGAATTTAAAAAGTCATAACCACTATGATCAATGCAATCCAGAGGACCAGTGATGAAACATGTTACCCGCCTCCAGAAAGGAAGTGATGAATTCAAAGTCAGCAAGAAAGAAACAGGAACGAACATGTTAAATTTGTTGGACACTTGGAAGAAGAAGCAAGTTGTATGTGGTACAGATTTGTGGATGAATGTACATCTTTCTGTTTTCCTTTGTAAATGGAAATGACTAATTTTACTGATGTTTGTTAAGAATTAAACTGATATTTTGCAGATTCTTTTAATAAAGGGTAAGCTGGTTGTAAAATAGTTTTAATTTCATATACGATGGATTTGTCAATTACAGAACAAAAAAATTTTTTTTGAAGAGGGGAGTATAATTTCTCACAAAGTTTCCTAGATCTAGCAGCATTACCAAGGATGCTGAGGGTAGAGGCTGCCAATGGATCATTTACTCAGTTCCTGATTTTTTTCTGAAACTTTGAGAAACCCATCCTTGAAGGCAGGAGCATAGTTCTTTGGATTGTGCAGTCCGGGATACAAATATCTCTTTCTGGACTACAGGAGACACGCACGTTAGGAATGTGGGCTTTAAAAGAAGTAAAAATATGAGACATTGATTTTTTTTTGCATCGATTTGTAAATATATCCATACTCTCTGATCTACAGAAGAAGCGATGGGGAACCTCCAGATGTGCGAAAGACAAAATTATCACCTCAGCCTCCTCACTGAATTCAAGAACTTGGAGATCTAGGAAAACACAAAATTCCATCAATTGGGTCGAGCGTCATTTCGACAAGTATGCATAGTTGAGTTAGAAAAGGCCATTAACATTATCTGCTACTGCTGAAGAACTTGCAAAACTTAGGACAGAAGCAAATGACAGTCAGTCAGTCAATAAAGAGTCTGTCAATAGGATGCAAATGAAAATGGAGGGATTTTCATACCTAGAACTGGTAGGTGTTGGACTGAATACTGGCCTTTCAGGGTGAAGTCTGCATCCTAATCAATGAAATTAATTATTTCTTTTTAACTGCAATGAGAACATCAAGACGCAAAATGTAGGAAAAGACAGCTATCCTCCATGCAATAACCATGGCAGAGATGTGTGACTGATGCTCCTGGATATCACAGAGAACACTGTGGCCAGCGGGATGGCAGGGAACCACTAGAAAGTTTGTCTTTCAAGCCTTGATGATAGTTGTATTTTAGCTACTATGACCTAAATCAGGGATGTATTTTCTGTGCCTGAAGGCAGGGAAACAATGCAATAACTGGGACTGGATGGTAGTAGTGGTCTGACTATGACATGTTCATGAATAGTCAAGACCAGTGTGTGAACTGTGGTAGACTTTGGAGAGGCTCTCCTGAAACCACTAAAGTCCTCAACTGCTGTGCAGAAAGACAGAAGGAAAAAGGACCCCAATGATAGCAGGCATGGTAAGAATCTGTTTAGGTGGAAGTAGCAAAACAAAGCTGAAAGAGAGGAAGGTAAATCTAGAAAACTAAGAGACATAGAAAAAGGGGAAAGTCCTGAGTCACACAGAAAAAAGAAATGCAGTCCCAAGTCAAGTAGTTTGGTTTTCATAACTGTTTCAGTTATCCCTAAGATCATAAGGTGCTACGCTTTGGAAGATAAAAGCAATTATTAAAGAGAGAGTTTCTTTCTATTCAGATCTGGAGGGATATTTAGCTTTATGTGGACGGCTGTCATTGGGGAAAAGGACAAGGGCATTATTGAGAAGAATTGGGAGTCTTATCAACTTTTATTATGAATCCTAAGATGACTTTAGTAAAGACAAAATTAGTTCAACTGTCATCTAAGCATTCCTTCAAGCCAACTCTTGTCTCTTCAGGGCAAATTCAAGGGGGAAAAGTGAAGGATTTAAGATAGAATGGTATTTCTAGCTGAGGGGCTAATATATTTAAAAAATGCACTGAGTTTCGTTTAGGTTAATCATCTATGAAATCAGGATACTATAACTATCACTGCACACTCACAAGTTGGGAAGGCATACCATAAAACATGAAGCCTTCTAGATCTTACCATTGAAGGTAATGGAATCTTAAAAATATATTCCATGCAGGAGTAGGAACAGAAAGATTATAGCACTTCAGGACAGAAAATGACTATATGAAATGGAAAGAAAAAGTATAGAATTAGAAGACAAAAAAAGGTAATGAAAACAAGCAAAAGGTGTAAATCTTTTAAACAGAAGTCAGATGATTTCTGACATTAGCAGGAAATAACCTTGGAAGGGACTGAAGATGCAAGAAAACGAGAGAATAATTTATAGGAAAGGGTCACAAATGATGGGAACCAGAATACAAGTAGAAAGGTTGGCATATTTTCTCTCTCTCTCTCTCTCTCTCTCTCTCTCTCTCTCTCTCTCTCTCTCTCTCTGTCTCTCTCTCTCTCTGTCACACACACACACACACACACACACACACACACTACCTCTTTCTCTGAGGCTGGGAGGAAATATGAGAACAGAGAGATTAGGAGAGTGTTTTTTTTTAAGTGAAAGATGAGAAAAGAGAGACAGCCACAAGCTTTCTCCAGATGTTTGAGGGACTTTTATGATCAGTTCCAGTTTGAAGGTAATGTACCCTTACTGAATAGGAGGGCAGCTGCTTGCAATCATACTCATCTGCTTGATTTTTGTTCACTCATCCAAATAACTGCTTGTTGGGACTTCTCCCTTTGGTAACTGGTACTTCTCTTTTCTCCAACTGAGAAATCGGAGCTGGTTTGGAAACTGGACTCCTACTGATGGGGAGATTGAAAAAGTGCTAAAAAAAAGAGAGAGATATCTAAAAAAATAATCTTGACTCTTCCTCTTTAGAGAATAGAAGGCACAGTAGGAAAGACCTCTGAAGAATGCTTTATGTTACAATCCAGTTCAATATGGCATGGTAGATCACCAATAGGGTCTGAATTGGGTTCAAATACAATTAATTTATTTCAACACACTCCAAACTAAGTACTTAGAAATTTTCCATGTCTCCAAGAAGCTACAATAAAACTTAAGTAGGGGATTTTTTTAACCTTTACCAGTAGGGAAAGTTGTAGCCTCAAGGCAGCATAATACAGTTGTTGATTTTCCGTTGTACATAGCAAAGGACAGTTATCTAGAAAACGGAAGTGGGGACACTTTGTCTCTATGTCAAAGGATATAGAAGCCTTTCAATATCAAATACATTTATGACAATATCCTTACACTCCAAGTCAGAATTTAGAAAATCTTAAGACATCACACAACCTTTAGGAAATGGAAATGTAAAGATACCCCAGTGGCCAGACCATCCATAAGATGAAAAGCTTTCCTTGCCAAGCAAGAGAAAATTCTCATAGTTTTCTAGCATTACATCCCTAAACAGGTCCTTCTAAGCAGTTTCCAATTGCTCTGATTCCTTCTGGGTGAAGCTCACTGTCACATCTTGGAATGTTAAATTCCTGTTCACCCAGTGACTCTCTCTCCACAGAGCATGAGGTAGGTATGAAGTTGCTAGAGCACAAAGTGAGTGGATCCAACAGCATTAAGGATTTGAAGTACTCCAGGATAAGTAGTTCTTAAAAATCTATTTGCCATATTACTTTTTTTTTTTAACACATACCACTGTTTAATCATACCAAAACTGGGTGTGTACACACCAAGAGTATATATGAACCCCATTTCAAAGCAACCATTAGAGAAGGTAGTGCATCAATTATTTGGATGAAGAACATAGAGTCAACTGTAGTTGTAAACATTTCTAAAGCATTAGACACTACTATCTAAAACATAAGTAATGAGAAAGAGTTTAGAATATGTATGACATTATATGAATTTTTAAAAGCAAAAAAATAGAGAAATACTTGGTATATTTACTCAAATAAAAGTTTAAATGATTCAGAACTAAAAATAATAGAAATCCACATATAATTTTTTAAAAGTGAATATAAATTAGCTAACTTCAAGGACATTTCCAGTTAAGCATTCATAAAATTAACATTCAGTTTTTTATATTTACACACACACACACACACACACACACACACACACACACACACACACAGATCCTGGCAAAAATCAGAGAAACATGTCCTCAAGTTTTTCAAACTGTGTGAAACAGGTTCCAAAATCAAAATTCTATATGACTGTAAAATCCCTGCTCTCATGCCTGTATGCATGACTTTTAAAAGATATAAGTAAACATAATATATTGGCTTTTTCAAACATACTAATAATTAAGGCATCTTGCTTTACACAGTATCTCTGTGAAAAAATTATCCATTATTTGCTACATTGTTTTAAACGTTTATAAAGTGTTTGCAATATGATCACAGAGTAGTTGCACACATTTGGTGGTTTGTTTTTTTTATAAAACACAATCTTAAAAAAATATTAATGGTGATTGGTCTTTGTGGTTCCTAGCAAAACGTCTTGCCCATGTTTTCTTTTCACGTCAGTATAAAGTACCTTTTTATGCAATATGAAGGACTGCAATAAGACACTGATGCACTTAAAAAACTATCCCCCAAATAACAATACAAATCCCAAATGCAGTAAGGGTGCACAATTTTCATAGTGCACTTTCACCTCATTGAAGTCAAAGATGCTCCTTGTGGATATTTTCCACTTCAATGTAAAGTAGATTGTTAGGATTTCATTAGTGGTTTTGTTAAATGGTATTTTTGGAAGATTCCACTTCCCTCCTTGGTTCATAGTTCTCAGAAAAGATCTCTTTCTGGAAGCTTACAAAGTCCAAGAATATTCTGAATAAGGAAGTCCTCTTCAGGTGGTGATGCTTGTCAATGTAATTGCAATAAATAAGCACCTACATCCTTAGCTAGATTACCAGTGTATCCTGGAACCAATGTAAGATGGTTTTCTTGTTTCCACAATCCACTTGATTGTTGTTTTAAAATATGAACATTTCCATCTTTTACAATTTCCGTATAAGCAGATAGTTCTGACCATCATCTTTTTATGACTGCTTGAACCCAGTTCAAACCAACTATCACATATTCTTCAAATTTGCTCTTAAGTAATGTTTTTACTTGAGGCACCAGATCTACACAGCAGCCAAGTGAAATATACTGCTTTTCTTCCTGTAAACTGCTGGTGAGCACAGGAAGGCAATCTACCACCACTCCAAGGTCTTCTATCCTCACTAAATAGGCTACCAGTTCACTTATACTTTGTTTTCTCCAAAAAGTTAAAGCTACATTCAACCTCAGATTTCTACTGAAAAGGACTTGTGCCGTTGTCTCATGGTCTTGAGAAACCTCAGTAAAAAATCCACTATATTTCCGTTTGGGAAGAACTAGAATCACTGGCATTAAGTAAAAATGTACGACCTTCATGGTGTAATTTTTCAGGTAGGTGCTCTGCACAAACCAATTTATTTTCTTTATTTGCCATGTTACAAGCCCTGCTTCTAGGGAAATGTTTTCTTCTGTAACAAGGATTTGGAAAATAACTTGAACTTTCTTTCTGTAATATACTTCTTTGTGCAACTTGTCTGGACTTTTCACAGCATATCCAACTGTTCTATTTGTATGAGCAGCCAACTGTTTTGGAGATATCATACCCTCCTTCATGTTCTTATTACTGAAATGAGAGATTCTTTTTGTAGGAAGATCAATGGAATGGCCCTCAATGTGCAAAAGGTTCTGTTTTCTATCATTGTGGACTTGAGATGTCATAATCTCTTAAATCCTGGCAGCTCATCAGTGGCGCCTCCTCAGCTGTGGCCCTCACAGCCCTAGAGCATCTCCGTGTTCCCCACAGTGCTGTCCCCAGGCAGTGCCATCCCCATATTACTTCTTAGTAGACTATATAATTAATTTCAGTTTGTCAAATTCAACCTTACAAATCATTTCTTCTGCTGAGTCTTAGGCAAAACCTGCCTACTACTCTTCAGAATCATACTACTCTATTATGTACATCATAACCATCACTCTTCAATACTAGTTGTGACATTTGGGCAGAATTACTCATCAGGCAGGCCACAAACACAGTTATTCATTCTTCATTCGTTGAATGACATCACAGGTGATGTAGTGACTTGAGCATCAATTGGATTTAAGTGAGGCAGAGTTGTGCAGTCATCACCCTCAGTACCTCTTCCAGAATTACCGAAGTCAAGTAGCAGAACAAAAGTCAAGATGACTGGCAATGGACCAAGCTCCTCACCAAGCACACTACTTCAGCTAATTTCATGGCTATTGGAAAAAATTGTTCTCATTCACCCATTCCACTTGAGAAAGTCTTCACATGCATGAAGTAGATACCTCCCTAACTCACTGACAGGTCTGAGGCCTGTCAGTCAACCTAGTAAACTAGCCCAACTGACTAGGCAGCTTATTAGGATGTGACCACTGTGTATATTACAACCTCTCAGAGTGACAGGTGAGAGTTGAGTGAAAGTAGACACCAAAGTTGGATGAGTAGCCCTGCAAAGGACTCAGTAAGCTCTCACACCAGAGCTGCTAACCCTGGAAAGCCACAAATAAGACATTAAAATATACACCTCTCCTAAACTGCTACTTCCTTTCTTCCAGAGATGTCCTCTAATTATGGTTATACCCCAAGACTCTGTCCTCTTTTACTCCACTCTCCCTCTTGGTGACCTCATCAATTCATACCAATTTAATCACTCTATCCTAATGCTTATATTCAGTTTTTCTCCTGAGCTTTAGTCTTATATCACCAACTGTCTACTAGACATTTCAAAATAGATGCAGAGTAGCCATATCCAACTTAGCATGTCCATAACAGAACACATTGTTCCTCTCCAAACCACTCCGTACTTTTTCACTGGCTGCCTCTAAGCTTAGAATCTACTTCTTCCTCAACTTTGCCTCTTAGAATTCTCAGTTGCTAGTGTCTTATCCCCCAAATTGTTTAGTATCTATTTTCAGTCTACTTTGCACAAGCCATTGGATTTGTGATCTCACTCCCTGGATTCCAGTGATGCAGATTATAACCCACTCATGCCTATACATCCTGTGCTACTCTCCTTCATGTCCTCCCAAAAAGTTCATCACAGAAGGTCCACTGAACACTTTCACTTGACATTGTTGAGGTACCAGTGGAACACTGTGGCTGACCACTTGTCTTCTCTCTCTCTTATCCCATGACGAGTTCATTTTGTTTTTCTGCCATACAATTGCATCCTTTAATGACATCTTTTGCTCTTGTTCTTCCAAGGAGTTGTTCATTGATTATATATTGCAGCTTGCTCCTGCTCACCACGTGCTCCTTTTCCCCTCTCTGTGATATGTATCTTAGTTCTTCAGAGGCAGTGGTGTTCCAGGTCATGCTGCCATGTTTCTATTAAAAAGATGGACCTTCCTTTGCTGCTAGATAATAAAATTAGCTAGAGGTAAGTAAAAATTCTTTCCAGTTTCCTGAAATTAATGTTCTTCTTTTCAACTATGAGCACAGATCCATCTGTATTATCTGTCCTATGTATTTTATACTATTTAACGAATCCTATAGGACGTCCATTTAGATGCATGCCAAAATCTGGGCAACTGGCATTCTGTATCCTTTTAGTCTTTCCTGTGTAGTCAGGCCAAAATCTATCACAGCCCTCTTTTAGGAGGCTCTGCAATGTCCTGAGACTTTAATACAACCAACAGGACTATTGATAAGAAGAATGCAATTCTTTATGGGGGATATAACACTTTACTTACTTGGGGTTCAAAGTTAGTGTTCCCTAGCAAAAATGTTCATCTGTTAATATTGATTTGTAGTATTTTACATACTCCCATCTTTGAAAATATCTTTTCACATAAACAAGCAGTGCCAAATATTTGAATCAATCCATAAGCACAATATTTTGCTTAGGCATATTCACTGCTTGGAAAGCATTTACAGAATTTTATTAGATTCTTCTCTTGATATTGCCTTTTAGCATTTCTTTTGCACTTGTACTGAGGTTTGAAAAATGTTGCTGGAACTTTAGTTTAAGCTCAGAAAATACATTTGTTGTAAATTTGTGTGGGAAGGGAGATATCACTTGTTAAAACTTTTAACAGCACAAGTACATGAAGCAGCTTGACGTAACATGTAATTCAAACGTCATTAGCTGTTATTGATTTTGTTGAAGCATAAATTTTACATATATTTTTGCCTAGTAATTTTAGGTTGGACTCATTAAGAAACACTATCAGCAAAAGCTAATTTTCAAAGCCATTCCATGTTTGATAAGAGTTGATGGCAGTTCTCATTCAGAAAAATTTTAACCTCATCCCTGAGGTAAAAAATTTGTAATAAAACTTTTTTCTTTCTTCTTTTCTTGTTTTGACATGATGAATAGCACTAGTAATAAAAAATATTGTGACAGGGATAGGGTGATATGTGTGAGACTCAAAATTGTCAAGTTATAACTGCATCACCGTGATTTGTAGTATGCTGAGTAAAAGTAAGAAGTAATGAGAACATTACATACCGCCTCCATTGCAGCTACTCCAGTCTGCCCTTGCAACATGAAACAGCCATAGACAACAAACGAAAGAGCAGAGTTGTGTTCAAATAAAATTTTATTTTAAAAAGTAACAATCCATTCTTAGCTCAGGGGGCTATTCAAAAGTAAGTGAACCACAGTTTGCCAAACTCTGTTCAAATCTCATGTGCCTCTGATGAGATCGGAAAATGGAGGATAAAGCATTTCAGGAAAGAAAAGAAATAACTCACCTGAGGTACAATCGTCAGGAGCCCAGAAGCCATTGTCACCTCCACCTGATTCTCTCAAAGGCTAGTCTTGAGAATTTGAACTGAAGGAGGAGAAAAAAGTTAAACAGAAGACTAATTCCACACTGCAGATCTGAAACCCATCCAGATGAAATTACATGCAAACAGTCTTCATCCTGCAAGATCACTTAAACCCTGGTCAGCAGCATCCTTGCCCCTGGGGCCCATCCCTCTGATTTGGAGAGTGGAGAACTCCTTCCAGAAACCCAGTCTTCAGAAGGCACTCAGGTCAGCAATCTCATCACTTCCCACCTGACTGCACTGCTCTGGATTTCTCCATCAGTACCCTGGGTACCTTTCCGACTTCCTTTTCTGTGTGTCTTTCACTATTAGATTGCAAGTTCTTTAAGGGCAGGGACTATTTTCTGTTTTGTATTCCCAGTGCTTAGCACAGTTCCTCAAACATATTGGGCCTGTAATAAATATTTATGTACTGTAAGACTGACAATCCATGAGTTCCTTAATCCTTTATAGAAAGGAAATTATAGAGAATAGGGGCAGTAGAATTCTAGGGACGATAAACAAATCTGAGACCCACTATTGCTGTACTTTGGGAATCATCATGTTGTCTTTTTTAACTGGACTTTGATAATAGGTCTTCTGGTTAGTCCCTTTGACTCAAGCTAGTCTGTCAATGCCTCTTATGTGCCAGGCAATGGAATCTTGGGGAAAGGCTGAAAGATCAGCTTTCAAGGAGTTTACAGTGTAGATGGGAGACAACATGAAAACAAGATAGATACAGGGTGGCCAAAAACTGGAAATCAAAGGGATGTTCATCAACTGGGGAATGGCTGAACAAGTTGTGGTATACAAATGTAATGGAATACTATTGTTCCATAAGAAATGGTGAACAGGAAGACTTCAGAGAGGCCTGGACTTATATGAACTGATGCTGAAAGAAGCAGAACCAGGAGAACTCTGTACACAGCAACAACCACAGTGTGAGAGGAATTTTTCTGGTAGACTTAGTCCTTCATAGCAATGCAAAGATCTAAAAAATTCACAATGGACTTTTGAGACAAAACACTTTCCACATCCAGAGAAAGAACTATGGAACTGGATCACAGATTGAAGCAGACCATTTTCTTCTGTTATGTTTTTTTTGTTTTGTTTTATGGTTTCTCCCATTCATTCTAATTCTTCTATTCAACATGACTATGGTAGATTGTATTTAATAGGAATGTATGTGTAGAACTCATATAAGACTGCAAGCTGTCTCAAGGAGGAAGTGGAGAGGGAGGGGGGAAATAGGGGGAAAGAAGGGAAAAAAATCTAAGATACATGAAAGTGTAATTATAGTACACTGAAAACAAATAAAATAATTATTAAAAAAATAGATACAAGATAATTTAGAGGTAATCTCAAAAGGAAGGCATTAGGATTAAGGGAGGGTCAGGAAGGGCTTCCTGTAGATGGTGGGACTTTAGCTGAGATTTGAAGGAAACCAGGAAAGCTAAGCAGCAGTGACAAGAAAGGTGAATTCCAGGCATGGAGGATAGTCAGGACATGGAATGTTGTAAGGGAGGAAAAGAAAGGAGGCCAGTGTCACTGGATCACAAAATATGTGGTGTAAGAAAACTGTAAAGGTGGGGGAAGGAGGTTATGAAGGTCTTTAAAAGCCAAACAGAGGATATCTATTTGATCTTGGAAGTAAGAAAGAGCAAATGAATCTCTCTGAGGAGAAAGTACAGATGCAGTGATACGGTCAGACCCAAATTTAAGGAAGATCAATTTCACAACTGAGCCAGAGACCAGCAGTAGGAAGAGACTTAAGGCAGGGAGACCAACTAGAAGGCTGTAATACAGTAATCCAGAATTAAGGTGATAAAAACCTGCATCGAGTGGAAAGGGACACATACAAGAAATGTCAGGAGGGTAGAAACAAAACTTGGCAACAAATTGGAGTTGAGGACGATCCCCCCAGGGTGAAAGCCTGGGGGACTGGGAGATTGGGAGATTGGTAATACCCTCAACAATAATAGGGAAGTGAGGAAAAGGGGAGGGTTTGTGGGGAAAGATTACAAGTTCAGTTTTAGACATGTTCTATAGGCAGCTGGAGATACGGAATTGTAGTGAGAAGAGAGGGCTGAACAAGCAGATCTGGGAATCTTCAGCATGGATGATAGATCGCAAGTGATAGAGAAAAGGGCCCAGGACAGAACTATGGCTGAGTCTCATACAGAGAGGAATTCCCTCCACCCCGGGTGCACTGACGTCTAAAAGCTGTCACCGGACGCATGTGCCCTCCTAGCAGCCTCCCAACGTGGGAGGTTGGGGGGCATTAGGATGATCGATCTCATTTTACAGATGAGGAATATGAGGCTCGCAGAGGATTCGAGCCCAGGTCTCTCCAGACTCCAGGATCCCAGCTCCAGGCAACAAAGGACGTGTGGTCCGGGACACACCGAGAGGCGGGCCACAACAGGAGGGCGTGGTCTGGGGGCCCCGACAGCAGGGATGGGGGAGGGGCTGTACCAAAGGGAGGGCTGAAGGTGCGGCCACGCTCTCCCCTTCCCGGGAGTGCGGTGGGGGATGGGGTTCTCGCCTTTGCGTCTGGGCCCCACCCCTCCCCCACCTTAGAGGTTCCTTTCGGGCCCCGCCTCCTTAGTGTCAGACTCCGCCCCTCCCCCGAGGTCGGGAGGGGGAATGGGTGGGAGAAGCCGCCAAGCTCCTTCCCTCTCCCCGCCCCGTCCCCCACTTCAGTCTTCATTTGACACTCGATGAAACCAAGGGTCGTTCCAGACCCCAGGCCGTGGCCTCCGCCTCCGCGACCCACAAGCCCTGGACCCAAGCCAGAGGGAACAAAGGCTGGGGGGTTGGGAGTGGGGGTGTGAGTGTGAAGGGGCGGGGCAGAGGCCTGCCCTCCCCCGCGCGCAGACGCAGACGCAGACGCAGACTGCCGTTCCCACGATCCTTCGCACTCACCCAAGGCAAATACAATGGCCAAGTTCGAAATCTGACCTTCTTAGGACTGCGCCTGCGCACGTTAAGAAGGCGCCTGCCCCTCCCCCCCTCCGTCCCCCGCCTATGATTCCCAGAATCCACCAGAAACCAGAGACTCCAGGAGGTCAACACGAAGGTCTTGGGGCAGTAAACAAACCCACTCACTCAGATGGATTCTGGGAAACGGCGTTTCCTTCAAGTGACAGATCTCTGCTGGGAATGCTGGGAAATGTAGGCGGAGAGCCGCTTCTGCGCAGTCGCACTAACCTGTCTGTGCCTCCTACCCCCTTTCCTTGTGAGCCCGGCTGGAAAAGGTATTCTTTCTCCAGGTCCTCCCTATCAGCTGCCTTCTCGTCCCCAACTCAGCCCAGGGAGAAGAATTAGAGAGAAAAATGCCATTTAAATTAATTTCAGAACGTGTAAAATATTTGGAAGCCTGCTACCGTAACTTACACTGTTCACTGTAAGAATACAGCTACAAAACTACCCTAACTACCACAGAACGAGCCTGCGTATAATGAAGATGACAATATTTCCCGAATCGATTTTTTCAGTACTATACCAGTCAAATTACTGAAAGCAAATTTCACCTGGAGGAGCAAAAGGCCAAAGAATAATTTTGCAGAAGTTTAAAAAAATAAAACAAGTCAACTGGAAGAACAAGAGTCAAGAGATGATAGAAATTTAAAAATAAAATTCAGAAGGTCATGAATCTCAAGTGATTATAAAGGGGGAAGGGGACCTAGCAGTACCCGATTCCAAACTACTACAGCACAGTAATTATCCGAAATATGTGGTTGTAGCTAAAAAATAGAAAAGTCAATCACCGGAACCAATTAAGAACGTTAAAAGTTGATTTTTAAGAGCTAGGAGGAGGCTGTCAATTTTGTTCTGTAGTCTCCATTTTGCTATGAATGATCTTTGCATGAAATGGAGAACCAACCTAAAATGGCTAGTTTCCTTCAGTGCCTTCTTTCTTCTCCTAATTGGTACAAAAGACCTTCAACAATTCAAAGATCTTGTCTCATAAGTGATATTGGTCTCCTTTGATTTAATTGGACTAACAAAGACACATTCTTTTACTATCTACTGTAACTTCTGATCCACATTCTTCTTAATGAGCATACTGTTTTTCCTTTGTATATAACTAGCTGCACTGTAATGAGCACCTATCTTGTTCATTGTCTCATATGGCATATAGATATTTCTAGTTGAATTAGGAGAAACACATTTCTATTAACTGCTAGTGGAGTGTATCTCACTCTGAGTGAATAAGCTACATTAAAATCTGTCTTTGTCTTATGCTGCCTTAAATAATAGTAGCTGATCAAATGAACTATAAGAAAATTCATGCGACAGGAACACATAGAAAAAGAATGAAACTAGTAGCCAAGTTTTCAATAACGTTAAAGTTACTGAGGTAAGGAATCATTATTTAACACAAATTTCTGAAAAGCTAAAAAGTATTCTGGCAGCAATTAGGTTTAAACCAACAGGTCACACCATACACCACAATAAGCTCCAAAAGGAGCTAGATATAAAAGTTCACATCATAAATAGAGGGAACAAGAAAGAAATTGGAAGATTCATTTTGGAGCAATAACTAGAGAAAGAGGTTGTACAAAAGATTGAAAGAATCACAGATAGTAAAATGGACAGTTTTGTTACATAAAATTTAAAGTTTGCTTAAAAACTGCAGTTAAAAATTAGCAGTTAGCAGGGAAAATATTTTTGTGGCAACTTTCTCAAAGATCTCATTTCCAAGGTATTTAAGGAATTGATTCAAATATATAAAAATAAAAGCCATTTCCTAATTGTTAAATGATCAAAGGATATGAACAGGAACTTCTCAAAGGAATAAAGCCAAGCTATGGACAGTTGGTGAGGAGGAAAAGTTCCCAAATGAGTAATAATTAGGGAAATGCAATTTAAAGCAACTTTAACTCTATCAGATTGACAAAGATGACAAAAAAGAAAAATAGCAAATGTAGAAACGCTGGGTGAAAATAGGCACATGAGTGCATGTTGATGGAACTATGAATCGGTCCAGCCATTCTGGAAAGTAATTTGGAACTCTGCCCCCAAAGTTACAAAGCTGTGTATATCCTTTGACTCAGCAGTACCACTACTGGGTCTATATTCCAAAGAGATCAAAGACAAAAAATTATCTATATGTACAAAAACATTTATAGCAGCTCTTTTTTTTAGTAGCCTAGACTTGGAACCTAAGATGGTGCTCATCAATTAGGGAGTGACTGAATTATGGTATGAGAATCAAATCTAGAAGCAAAATTAGAGTTTGAAACAAAATTTACTATGTACCATGTAAATCCATAAAAGCAAAAGTACCATTCCTTGAAGAAGACACTCCATCACCTGACGCTCAGGACATTTTCCCTGTCTGTCCCTTCTTTGTGGAAGGTTCTCCCTCCTTACCTCTCTCTCTGTCTCTTGGCTTCCCTTGCTTCTTGCAAATCTTAGCTAAAATCCCACCTTCTACAAGAAGCCTTTCTTCATTCCCCTTAATGATAGGGCCTTACTTCTTTTGATGAACTCCAATTTAGCTTCTATATATCTTGTTTATAAAGAATTATTTTTATGTTGTCTCCTCCATTAGATTGTGAACTCTTTAAGAACAGGAACTGACTTTTGCCTTTCTATGTATCCCTAACACTAAGCACAATGCCTGGCACATCATAAGCACGTACTGACTGACTAGCCAGCCAGCTGAACAGAGCCCCTCTTTGTAGGTCTTATTATGTAAATAATTAACTGCTCTTTATGTGGCCCATTCTATCTGTAAGGTTGACAGAAGAGTCAGGGATGTAGATAGCACTGCTATCCTATCATGATACAGATCATCCCTCTCTCACCTTTGCTAGCTAGGACCTAATTATCTAATTTATGTGATGTTGAGTAGAAAGAGTGGAGCCAGATTCTTTCATACTTGTGCACCTAGGAGGTGGTCAGATTAAGATCTTTCGAAATATGATGAATGAAAATGAGAAAGGTGTTATCAGTCAATTCAAGTCAACAATCACTTATTAAGTACCTACTATGTGCCAAGCATGGTACTGATTGCTAGGGATACAAAGAAAGACAAAAATAGCATCCCTGCTCTCAAGGAGCTCATTGTCTAGTAGGGGAGACAACACGAAAACAACTATGAACAAATAAGTTATATACAGGATACATTGGGAATTATCAATGGAGGGAAGTCACTAGCATTAAGGGGAATGGGAAAAGGCTTCTTGCAGAAGATAGAATTTTAGCTGAGACTTAAAAGGAAGCCAAGAAAGCTGGAAGGCAAAGATGAAGAGAAAGAGCATTCCAGGCATGGGGAGATAGCCAGTGAAAATGCCAGGAGTTGGTAGATAGAATTTCTTGTTCCTGGAACAGCCAGGAGGCCAGTTGTATTGATAATATGCTTTTGCTTATTGTTGATGTAATTTTGCTTCTTAATGGGAAGATCTTTCTCATTCATTAATAGGTCCATGTGACCTGCTTAATCACATGGAAGTCTAAGTCACATGAATTTGAGTTACATGGAAACTGTGATGGGAGAAGTTTTCTGAACAGGTGGAATGGGAAGGAGTGAAGCTAGAGCAGAGCTGGGAGGAAGTAAGAGAGCATTCAGAGCTAGGAAGGATGCAAGCAAGCCGACACCTGGGTAGTGTGAGTGAGAGAGCTTGTTTGAAATTTTGTTTAAGGGAGCTGGTTTGTAGGAAACCTAACAGAGGGAAGGCTCAGGGATGGTGCTGTCCTCTGCACTGTTATTTTGTATAGATTTTTTGTTACTATGATGGATTTGTCTTTCTGGTGTTGGGAATTGGCTTTCTGGTGTGTGAATAAATGTTGTGGTTCTTTTTTCCATGTGGAGATTCTGTTGTATTTTACAATTCAGAATTGTGCTGAGATATTCATGGCCTCCATAAGTGCTGTGAATATCACATTAGCGCTACACCAGTATCATTGGATCACAATGTATGTGGCAGAATGTAAGATGTAAGAAGAATGGAAAGGTAGGAAGGAGCTAGATTATGAAGGGCTTTATATGCCAAAGGATTTTATATTTGATCCTGAAAGAAAGAGGGAACCACTTGAAATTATTGCAGGAAGGGAAGGAGGTGGAGAGGGGGCAGTGACATGGTCAGCCTGCACTTTAGAAAGATCAGTTTCACAGGATGGTGTGAAGTAGAGAGACTTAAGTCAGGGAGTCCGACCAGCAGGCTATTTGCAACAGTCCAGGACTGAGATAATGGTTTACACCAGGTGTAACTTGAAGATACAACAAAGAAGATTGAGAAGGAGCAGTCACATAGGAGAAGAACTGGGGGAGTGTCATGAAAACCTAGAAAGAAGAGAGTATCAAGGAGAAAAGAGTGACCAACAGTGTCAAAGGTATAGAGAAGTAAAGAAGGATGAAGACTGAGAAAAAGGTCCTTAGATTTGGCTCAATAGCTAGTCGGGTCTTAGGAAGTTTGAGAGGTGGGTGCTGAGAGGCATTGCTACATTTGTTGTATCTGTATCATTATCCTATTCTTTGAAGACATTCTTGACAGTAGACTCACTAGTAGGATTTCTAGGAGGCAACCACCCCCTTATTTTTTTAATTCTGAATTTTGCTAATGTCAAAAATAAAAGAACTTCTCCACATACTATTGGTTTGCTTTTTAAAATATATATAACTAATTCAACATATAACTTTCAAAAACGGGTCTGTTTATTTCCTTCTGAACTTATGTTCCAGTGGCTTCTTTTGGGGGGGGGGGCAACGTTATCGTTAGCTCCTCACCCTCTCTTGAAATCCTCTACAAATGAAAGAAGAAAAAAAACCATAGTCTTTGAAAAAGTTGAGCATAATCAAGTGCATTTCCTAGTTAATTGTTTTTCCTTTTTATTCCAATTGCATTGAATTTGTTTTTGCAAAAATTTCTCAATTTTATATAATAAAAATTGTCCAGTTTGTCTTCTTTGATCATCTTTATCCCTTCTCTGGACATTAACTCTTCCCCTTTCCTTAGTTGCAAAAGCTTCCTTTCCTCTAACAGTGTTAATGATGTAACTTTGTATATCTGAATAATGTATCCATTTTGAGCTTATTATGGGATACCATGTGAGTGGTTGGTCTAAAGCTAATGTTGACCATACTGATTTCTGATTTTCTTAGTAGTTTTTTTGAATAGTGAGACCTTACCCCAATATTTACAATTTCTGGTTTTATCAAACACTGTTACTATGTTTGTTTTCTTTTGTATGTTGTATACCTAAACCATCATAGTCTTTTTTTTCCCCTATTTTTTAGCCAGTAACAAATAATCTTAATGATTATTGCTTTGTTGTATAGTTTGAGATCTGGTACCACTAGTCACTTTTGCTTCTCATTTTTCTTCATCATTTCCCTATGGTTGTTGACGTTTTGTTTCGCCAGGCTAATTTTGTTATTATTTTTTACTGCTCTCTGCAGTTATCCCTTGGAAGTTTGATACTATACTGAATATGAATAAGTAAGGCAATTTAGGTAGTATTGTCAATTTTATTATATTGACAATCCAGCCTGGAGCAATGAATATTTCTCCACTTATGTAGGTCTGTCTTTATTTCTATAAAGTGTTTTGTGGTTGTTTTCCTATTTCTTTTTCTTTCACGGAGTCATTTAGTTCTCTTTGGTCCTTTCTTTGGCCCCACACTGTTTAATCTCCTTCCAATTCTTTTCTCTAGAGTTCTCATTTCACTCATAGAATCCTTTATGTATTTTGTTTTATATCTTCCAGAAATTCTAACAGACCTCATAAGCATGCCATACCTTAATCTGAATGAAGTTCTGCTTATAGTCACTGTTCAGTCAATCTCTTTCTTGAGGCTTATGTCCTGGAAATTTCTTGCTGAATAAAATGTCTTTACCATTGCTGTTTTCTTCTGCTTATTCATAATTTGAGCTTTACTTCCTGAACTGGTCTTTCTTTCTCCCAGGGCCAGGATCCAACTGTTCCCGTACACTTGTTTGGAATGGTGGGTCCCCATCTAGAGTTGATTTACAGACTGATGTCTTATCACTGTCCTTCTTCACTAGTATCTACTATGTACAATAGGCTGGCTATTGGTCCCAGGCTTACCTGTATCTTCTGGGTACAGAGTGCTGAGATCCTCAAAGCTGTCTAGGACAGTTCTAGGGCCTGAGGTCTAATGGCTTCATTCTCCATAGGAACTTTGCTGCTTGGCTAGATTCCCTCCTGGTCTTCACTCTATGGTTACTTAACTGCCCTGGTACTCAGAAAATTTAGTCTTGTAGTCTTTACTTCTAGGATGTGCTTAACTACTCTGGGGTTTTCTGGCTAGATCTCTCTGTCTTTTGGCCAGGGCATGCTTGATCACTCTGAGGCTTCCTAGTTAGAGCTCTCTGAGGCTGTGAGAACTGGGAGGTTTCTAGAGGTTTCTTCCCGACTTCTCTGGCTGAGCCCACCTGCTTAATGCCCAGAATCTTTGGTGTACCCTTTTGCTACCTAGGCTGGACAAAGATATTCACCGTAGCTTCCCTTTTTATTTCCTAATCATTATGTGGTCTATTCTTTTATTTTATCTTTCATTCTTCCTGGAGTACATATATGAGAATCGAGCTTTTCTACTCCTGTTTCCTTTGTTATCTTACAAAGGAGGTCATTCTTTGAATTCTTATATAACAAGCTAGTTTTAAATTATCCTTTGCAGCCCATGAGTCTTCCCTGAATTTTTAAAATTTTGAATTTGTTTTGAGGCTTGGACTGTAAGAAAGGTAAAGAACTTGATGAGATCTTTCGCAGTACAAATTCCTTCATTTTACACTAAAGTAAACTGAGGTCCAACATTTTGCCCAATGTCATGTAGCAATTGGATGGTTTCAACAGTGAATGTCAGATTACTAGCTACTCACATAAAGTGATAATGCCTTACATGTACCATCCTCTACTAAGTCTTAGGGCATTATAATAGAAAATTATCTTAGAAAAGATGTAGCAAGGATGCATGTAAAATGAAAGTATCTTATTCAATAGAATGAATTCTTCAGATATTAGTACCATTATTTATTTTCTGGCTTTTTAAAGGCAGGTACCAGTCATTGATTTTTTATTTTGTTAAAATTTTCTATTTTTCTATTTAATTCAAATTTTCAATTAACAAAAGTTTATTTTCTCTCCCCCTACCTGAAAAAAAAGTCTTGTAACAAATATATATAATTAAACAAAGCAAATTCCTCCATTAACCATGACAAAAAAAAGTCTCAATTTAGACTGTCAGAATGTGGTCGCGTGCTTTCCTCTGGAATCATGCTTGGTCATTATGTAGGTCAGAATTCTTAAGTTTTTAAAGTTATTTGTCTTCACAATGTTATTATCATAAATTGCCCTCCTGATTTTATTCAGTTAATTCTTCATCAGGTCATATATGACTTTCTAGATTTCATGGAAACCACCCCATTCATCATTTCCTACAGCACTATAGAATTCCATTACATTCATATACCCTAATTTGTTCAATCCCCTTGCCTTTAGTTTGCAATTCTTTGCTACTACAAAAAAAGTTACTATAAATGTGTTTATATCACATTTATTTTGTTTCAGTTGTCATCTTTGAGGTATAACTCTAATATTAATATCACTCAGTCAAAGGATAAGTATAGTTTAGTAAGTTTTGGGGCATAGTTACAAATTGTTTTCCAGAATGAACAATTCACATATTTGCTAACGGTGCATTAATGTAGTTATTTCCTACAGCTCCTCCATTATTTGTCACTTTCCTTTTTTATCAACTTTTCCAATCTGATTGTCTTGGGAGAGAAGTTCAGAATTACTTTAATTTGCACTTCTCTTTTTATTGGTGATTTGAAACATTTTCCCATATGGCTATTGATAGCTTGGACACCAATGATGTCATGGTTATTGCTTTTAGAGAAGAGGGGGATCTTCTTTGGCTCCCGTCTCTTCCCATTTGGAACTGGAAGTCTCTGCTTTGGTTATACCAAAGTTATATTCTCTTTCTGGGTACATTTTGGTGTTTTAGAGACGTATTCTCCAAAATTATAACAGAAAGAGCATTTTTCTTCATGACTTTCTTCTGATGGTGATTTTTGTCTGTCAAGTTAGCTTGACCCTCACTCCCTTATCTCACTGCATTTCCTGGTATAGAGTCTGCCTCTGCAAGACCATTCTTTTGCTTAGTTTATTTGTACTATGCACAAGAAAATGTCCATTGATAGGATAGAGTCAAGTATTTGTCATATGATACATCTCAGTGACTCATCATCTATACACTCGGATGATTTTATATAATAGTTACATCATAGATTAATATTCATTTTAGTGCTATAGTGGTCTTTATAAATCTTTTTTTAAGTCAGGTCAATATTAAGTTAGTAAACCATGGTCCTAGAGACTTAGGTCATTCTGACCAAATCTACTGAGGGGGTATCCCCCTTCTTGTGATAAATCTGAATAAGTGGTTGTTCACCGGGGATAAGACTTGGGGTGGCAGTTTTCCCCTTCACCGAATTTCCCCAAAAAACCTCAATAATAGCACTGCTTGCAGGGCCATAAAATAATTTGAGTTCACATATGCAATCTGTGTATATAAGTCCAAGGTTTCATTTGCTCATGTTTGACAAGGCAGGGCTCTAAATTTTTCCAGCAAGCAACACATTTTATCACTTTCAGAGGTGTGAGAAATTAATTATTTCTCTCTTGAATTTAATAACTAATTATTGTATTAGGACCAAGGTTTTTCCCCTTTTCTACTTCCTCATCTGGAAACCAACCAATGTGGGAAAGCTCTCTTAATGATTTACCCTGTTCAAAATCTAATTAGACAATAATAGAAATTCTAAATTTGGGATAATGAGTGTATTCCTGATCAGAATGTTTACTCAGACAGGTCTCTGAAAAGGTTAATTCTCCCTATTATCAAGACGAGTGATATGAAAATTGATGTCTCTTTGATCAAGATTTGAGTGACCTATATCACATACTCCAAGACCTTCATTTTAATTAGCATACACCTCCCTTTGTATTAACTGGCCCAAGTTTATTGCCACCCCTCAGAAAAACCTGCTCTTCAAAGGGCATGCAAACTGTGACCCCCACCACCATCAGGGGTCTTTGGTCTAAGGGAGACAGCCAAATGACCATCCTTTTTATTAAGAATGTACTGGACTTATTAATAAAATGATTAAATTACCCAGAAACTATTTCTCTGGGATTATTTTAATCATTTCAGGGGTCCATCAATGCAAATGTTCTGTTGCAATTCAAACCAGTCTTCTTGGAGTCCTCAGGGCAGTATGAGATCTTACCTGAAAATGTTCCCAAATTAGGCTTAGGCTTATTTTTGTTATCTACAATAACATTTTCACTTTGCAATTTGTCTCCAAGGAAAGCTTCTTTACACTTTTCAGAATGTTAGTGCCCTCTCTCTGAGATTACCTCCACTGTACCTTGTAAATATATTTTACATGTACATAATTTATACATTATCTCCCCTATTAAAATGTGAACTCTTTGAGGACAAGGCCTGTCTGCTTTTTTCTGTATCCCAAGTACTTGGCATAGTGCCCATCACATAGTAAACATAATAAACGTTGTGTTGATTGATTGATTGATCACCGACTTGAGGTAATTCTGTCTGTGATGGACAGATGTGGATGTCTCTTTAGGACTTCTCTCCAAAGTCATACTACTACTGAGTTGGGGTAGCTCGCCTTCCATGGACATCAAGGTGGTGGAAGATGAACCACACTTGGTCTATAAGGAGTAGACTCAATCTCACTCAAGCATGTATATGCTACAAACATTTTACATTGACTTTTCTGTATAGGTGAAATTTTCTTTTTTTTTTTTTAAATTAAATTTTATTTTAATTTTGAGTTCCAAATTCTCTCTTTCCCTCTACCCTCTCTCCCCACCTGTGGGGAAGGCAAAGGAAAAAACCCCATTACATATATGTATAGATACAAAACAAATTCCTACATTTGTGTATTGAGAGAGAAAAAAAAGAAAAAAGAAAGAAGAAAGTGAAGGAAATATGTTTCATTCTGAAGTCAGCCTGTTGACTGTTTTTGTCTAGAAGTGGATAGTATATTTCCTCATCAGTCCTCTGGAGTTATGGTTGAACCTTGTATTGATCAGAATTATCAAGTTTTTAAAAGTTTATTAACTTTACCATATTTCTGATATTGTATTTATTATTCTCCTAGTTCTTCTCACTTCACTTTGTTCATACAAATCTTCCCAGGTTTTTCTGAAACTGTGCCTTTCATCATTTCTCCCCCTCTCAAATTTATGAATTTATTTTCATTTTTCAACATTCACTTCCATAAGTGTTAAATTTTCTCCATCCCCTCCTGCCTCCTCCCTCTCCAAGATGGCATTCAATCTTATATGGCCTCTACACATATGTTCCTATTAAACATATCTTCATATTAGTCATGTTGCATAGACAAATTATAATGAATGGGAGAAACCATGAGAAAAACAAAACATAATAAAAGAGAAAATGGTCTGTTTTATTTTGCGTTCCAACTCCATAGTTCTTTCTCTGGATGTGGATGGCATTTTGCATCATGTGCCCTTTGGAAATGTTTTAAGTCTTGCATTGATGAGAAGGACGGTCTATCAAAATCAGTCCTCACACACTGTGGCTGTTACTATGTATACTGTTCTCCTGTTTCTTCTCACTTCACTCAGCATCAGTTCATATAAGTCTTTTCAGGATTTTCTGAAGTCTGTCCCTGCTCATTATTTCTTATAGGACAGTAGTATTCCATTGCATTCATTGCATTCCATTCATACATATCTTGTCTTATTGTCATAGCTGACATCTGGAGTACAATATTAAAAATTTGTGGTAATATTGGACATCCTAGTTTCATCCTTAATTTTGGTAGAAAACCTAGCTGACCCATATTACAGATAATGATTGCTCTTGGTTTTAGATAGATACTACTTATAATTTTAATAAAAACTCAATATATGCCTATGCTTTCTCTTTGTTTTAAATAGGAATGAAAGCTACATTTTATCAAAAGCTTTTTATGAGTCTATTGATATAATCATGCGATTTTTGTTATTGATATGGTCAATTATGCTTATAGTTTTCCTAGTATTGAACTAGCCCTTCATTCCTGGCATAAATCCATCCTGATCATTGTGTGTGATCTTTGTGATATTTTGCTGTAATCACCCTTTTCATTTTTGATACTCACAATTTGATTTTCTTCTTTTTTAAATCAAATTAGTCAGTGATTTGTGTATTTTTTTCATAAAATCAGTTCCTAGTTTTATTTATTAGTTTCATTTTTTTCTTTTAATTTTATTAATCTCTGTTTTGATTTTCAGGATTTCTATTTTGGTATTTAGCTGGTTGCTTTTAATTTGTTCTTTTTCTAATTTCTGTTTAGTGGCATGCCCAGTTCATTTACCTGTTCTTTCTTTTATTGATGTAAATAAGCACTTAGAGATGCATATTTTCCCTGTTTTGGCCACATCCCACAAATTTTGGTATGTTGTCTCATTGTTGTCATTATCATTAATGAAATGATTGATTCTATTATTTGTTCTTTGACTCATTTTTTAGAATTAGATTATTTAGTTTCCAATTCATTTTTAATCTGTTTCCAACACTGTTAATTGATTTTAATTTTTATTGCTTTTTTTGTCCCAAAGGATGAATTTAATATTTTTACTTTTCTGCATTTGTTTGGGAGGCTTTTATGCCCTCACACATGTTCAATTTTTGTGAAGGTGCCATGTACAACTAAAGATGGTATACTCCTTTCTATTGCCATTCAGTTTTCTTCAGAGGGCTATCATAACTAATTTTTCTAAAATTCTCTTCCTCTCCTTAACTTCTTTCTTACTTATTTTATGTTTAAAAGTATCTAGTTCTGAGAGGGAGGTCCCCCACTGGTATAGTTTTACTATTTCCTCCTATAACTCATTTCACTTTTCCTTCAGTTGTTTGGGTGCTATCCCATTTGGTGCATATATGTTTAGTATTGATATGTCTACATTGTCTACAGTACCTTTTAGCAAAGTGTATTTTTAGTGTAGATTATCTCTTTTAATTAGGTCTATTTTTGTTTTTGCTTTGTCTGAGATTATGATCACTACCCCTACCTTTTTTACTTCAGTTAAAGCATAATAAATGCTCCAGCCAATAAATTTAACTGTGTGTGTCTTTCTATTTCAACTATGCTTCTTGTAAACAACATACTGTTAGATTCTGGTTTCTAATCCATTCTACTATCCTCTTCTATTTTATGGGTGAGTTCATCCCATTGACATTCACAATTATGATAATGAATTGTGTATTTTCCACCATCCTATTTTATTCTGTTTATCCTCCTCCTCTCTCTCTCTTTTTAATCCTGTCCCTCCTCAAAAGTCTGTTTTGCTTCTGATCACTGTCTTCTTTAATCCACTCTCCTTATTCCCTGCTCTCCTTTCTCTTATCCTTTTCCCTTCCTACTTCCCTGTTGAGTTAGATTTCTATAGCCAACTGCCCATTCATATCCTTTGACCAATCTATTAGAAAATGGAATTTAAAAAATATATTTGAATTAGTTATGTGCCTTAGATATCAGATCTTTAACAGAGAATATGCTTCAATGATTCTTCCAAGTTAAATTTTCCTTCTAACTGTATTGATGTTTGTACAAAAGCTTTTCAATTATGTATAACAATAATGTCCACATTATTTCCTATGATCCTATAATAGTTGTGATAATTACCTCCTTTCCTGCTCTTCTAATTTGTGCATGACATGACCTTTTTAAAATTAAGGTCATTTGTTCATTTTGTGATTATTATGGTATGTGATATGAGATGCTGACCTAAACCTAATTTCTGTCACATTACTTTCTAGCTTTCCCAGCAATTATTGTCAAACAGTTTTATTACCACAGCGATTAGAGTCATTGGGTTTACCAAACACTATGTTATTATGTTGGATTGTTTCAGGGTCTTATTATTAACTGTTTCATAAAGCAACTTTCCTATTTTTTAAATCAGTACAAAATCATTTTAAATTATTACTGCTGTGTAGCATAGCTTGAGAGTTGGTAGAGGGATGTTCACTTCTTCTCCATTTCTTTTTATTATTCCCTTTCAGATTCCTGAATTTTTGTTCCTCTAATTAAATCTTTAAAATTATTTTGTCTAGTTTTCTAAAGTAACTCTTTGGTAGATTGACTGATATGTCATATAGCATTGAATCTGTAAATCAATTTAGGTAGCATCATCATTATTATTAGATTGTCATGGACCAACTATAAGCCATTAATATCTGTCCAATTATTTAAGAACATCTTTATTTTTCTATAAAGAGTGTTTTGTAGATAAGAGTCATATGATGTACGTTAAAGTGGAGGACTTTAATTGTAAAACATTTTATATTTGATCCTGAAGGTAACAGGGAGCCACTGGAGTCAATTAAGTAAGGGGTATGACATGTTCAGACTTTATTTGTTTCCAGTTAGGAGTATATACTAAGTTGATATAGTTAGAACACTTGACACAAAAGATTTCCCCCAAACCAAAAGCACAGTCTCCCACAAGTACATGAAGACTCCCAGGGAAAGTGGGCCCAAGCTTAGAAAGTACATATAGCCAAGGGGTAACTTACAGCTCTTAGCTCTCCCTTTAGGGAGTCCTCATGAAGTTCCCCATGGGTATGGCACAGATTTCTGTTGGGTTCCTCATAAGGTCCTGAGCTGCTTTTCTTCAGTGTATCATTTATTCTTCATGCCAACGCAGGTGCTACTGTCAAATGCTGCTGTTCTGGGGACCCTTCAGGATATCAAGGGGAAGCGCCACATCTTCCCACCTTTACAAGTTTGTAAGGTCTTTCTTTGGTGTATTGTGAGAAAGGGAAGAAGCCAAAGGTTATCTCTTCTCTCTTCACAACTATTCCTTTTCAGAGGAAGCAGCCTCGGGATATGTTCACATACCAATGGGGTTTATCAAGAGAAATTTCCCAGATCCATTCGATGAGTTCTTGGGGCAATGAACCTTTGTTTGGAATCTTGGTTTGCTTAGGCCTCTCCCTAAAGATTATGGATATGTTTACCTGTGCCTTGTTAAAAGAGAAAAGATGATTCCAGCTTAAGTTTCAGTGACTGTGCTTGCCCCAAGATACACTGGTCTGGAGATGTTCCACGGCATTCACTGGGACAGCAGTCTCCTAACTTTTTGTTCACATACTCCTATCAGCAAACATTTTTGAAAATTTACTCAGTATATATACACATACTAACACACAATATATCATGTACATTATAAAATATGCACAACAGAAAATGTTTAAGGATGTGATAAAGATGAAAAGTGACTTTTTATCTTTGTATCTCCAGTGCATAGTAAGTACACTACATAGTAAGCACTTGATAAATGCTTGTTTTTTACTTGAAACAGATAATATTTAAAAGTATCTTATTTATTAGAAGTACAAAAAATGTCTCATTCTCCCTTTAAAACATTAATAATAATGGGCAGACTATCTGTGTATCAATCGACAAGCATTAAGTACCCCTGTGTGCCAGGTACTATACTGAGTGCTGGTAATACAAAGAATAAAATATTTCCTACTCACAAGGAGCTTATATTCTAATTCATTAATAATAACAATAAGATTAGGCAGAGATCTTTGATTTCATCGGTATAGGGAACACCATGTGAGGAAACTCTCTAGCAATGTAGGTCTGGACCCATTCTACAACTGATAGCTAGCATTTATATAGTGCTTTTAGGTTTGCAAAGTGCTTTACTTATATTACCTCACCTTATCCATATAACCCTAAGAGGTAGGAGCTTTTATTATCCCAATTTTAAAGATGAGAAAGCTGGAGCTTAGAGAGGACAAGTGACTTACCTGGGGTCATAAAGCTAGAAGGTGTCTGAGGCAGGATTTGAATTGAGGTCTTCCTATTTCCAAATCCAACATGCTATATACACTGTACCTCTTAGTTGCCTGCCTTAAAGGTTTGAATGGGACAGGAGCGGGAAAGTGACTTGCCCAAGGTCACTCAGCCACTTTGGGTCAGAGGGAGTATGTGAAACAAGTTCTTCCTGACTCTGAGGATGGCTCTCTGTATCATACTGCCTCTCTGATAACAAATAACAATGATAATATTTTTGTAAGAGGAATGTGATTCAATATACTTTGTTCTTTTTGAAAATTTTAGTTTAACACCGTAAAACAGCAATTCAAAAGTCTGGCTCTAAATGATTTATTTTGGTACTTGGTTTGAATGGCTGTCATAGATGAAATAGTTACAGAATAATACGTAGCTCCCAATGGAAGAAAATGACCACACTAACTAAATCATGGTCCTCCTTTTCAGTGGCAGCCACCAAATAACATAAAGGTTTTGTTGAAATCGAGGTATTAAATTTCCATTTTCCCTGATTTCAATCAGTTACCCTTGCAAACTAGTTGGAAAATGTTATATTTTTATGTACTTTTAACAAATGAGTACAAAATCCTCTGAAATGCTTTATTTGGAGAACTTCTAAAGAAGTTAGAATATTTTTCCAAGTTTTTAAAGTATGCATATATATGCATGTTCTTATGGGTGACATACTATTTTGACAACAAAGCTAAGTTTTTCAATGTTTTAATAATTATCATGGTTTCCTATTATCATTAGCTAATGTCCAAAAGGACAATACACACCCAGAAACTTGAAGGCTAGGCCTGAATTAGGCCACTTCAATAGTTCAGGATTGATTTCTCAGTTCTTTTCATCTGAGAAAAAGGAAATCTACTTAGCCCCAGAAAGGGAAGGATATTCAGCAAGGGGAGAGGGAGAAGAGATGCAGAGACAGAGGAAGAGAGACAGTCAGAAAACAAGAAAGGGAACACATATTTACTCTATTAGATTGGAAGCTCACTGAAGGCAGGGACTATCTTTTGCTTCTTTTTTGCATCCTTAGCACTTTGCGCAGTGCCTGGCACGTAGTAGGTACTTAATAAATGTTTATTGGTTGATGGGCACTTGTGCTAAGAACTTTGACAAATATCTTATTTGATCTTCACAACAACCCTAGGAGGCAAGAACAATTATTATAGTCATTTTATAGTTGGGGAAACTGAGGCAGAGGTTAACTGACTTGAACAAGGTCACATGACTAGCAACTGATGCTACATTTGAGCTAAGGTCTTCCTAACTCCAGGTCCAGCCTTCTGCACCACCTAGCTGGCACTGATTCAGTTGGATATACCTCACTTTCCTCTGTATTGGCCATGCTGGTCCAAAGCTTGAAGGAGAAACTCCTGATTCTTTGGGTGCTGGCTCTTACATTTAGGCCACCACAAAGCTAAGTCAATGTTTTGAGTCTTAGTCCATGGGCCAGTAAAGTCTTGAGTATAATTTCAATACCTTTAAATGAAAAATCAGCCTCTTCTAAATGGAGCAGAGTCATATAAAAAGCTAGCCTCACCAATGTGGCAGAACTTTAGGGGCTAATGAAGGTTCCTATCACATAGGGAAAGTTTCATCATTAATTATGGGGGACATAAATCCATATTTCAAATAATTTGGAAATGTTTTTGCCCAACATATCACATCTGAATAGATCATCATAGTTTTTAACCTGCAATATGGCAGAGTTCTATACTAGGAGTCGGAGGTATTGGCTCTGCTATTTCCTTTTAGTTTATCGTTTCTCACAGTATTAGTGTTATCTTCAATCTGCGGATTTTTTTTTTGGCAGGAATCCTCTGAAGCCACTTGTTCATTTTGTGAATGTTAGTTCAATTAAGACTACATAATATTATCTAGAAATCCACTAACACAATAATATGTTGAAAGCAAATGGATGGTTGAAGGTAACCCTGCGAATGTCCTTAGAATCTGGCATTCTAATTCTTCCTTCAGAAAACCATACTGACAGCTAATTATCTGACATACAGCCTGAGGGCACCAGAGTCTATCCAAAAGTAAAATATTAGTAAAGTTTAGCTATTTATTAATTAGAGATAGAAATGCTAGTATTTTCTTCACCTTGGAGATGACTATCCTAGGGGATATTTTAGTGGCTGGGTTGTCTCCAAGATCAATGAGTTGGTTTTCAAGTCCTGGGAGGGAGGAAAGATTTTGTAGGGAGGAGATGCCCTTCTGTGAGAGCCAAAAAGGGAATTGACAAACCTGCTTGGCACTCTGCCTTTTCCCTTCCATTTTTCTCCTACTGAAATTCTGAGTGAAATGGAAGTAGTACAAGTTTGAAAGGATGGGCACTGCCTGATTAGGAACCCTGAAGTGTGTATTCCCTCTTGAGGGGAGTTCAAAGTACAATTTAGCACTGCTAGTTTTAGAGAGAATTGTGTGGAGTCAAGGAATTCCACAGAATGTTAAGGGTGGCAACCAGAAGTTCAGTTGTCTTCCAAGAGGAATGAAAACCACTGCCCAGATGTGCTGCATCAGAAGGACTTCAGGATCTTGATTGAAAAGTAGAACTCAGCAGTGAGAGAAGAAAGCTGTTGATTGCTTGTTGGCAATTTTGAGCTCCTTTATGCATTCTCTACATTTGTTTATAGTCTCTTCTTAAGTCTTTTGGGTTTCTGCATTGTCCATAGAGTGAAGTAACAGCTGTCCTGAACGTTGTGTGAACTGTAACACTGAGTGCTTGCACAGGAGCTATGGACCCCTGCTATGCCCATCTGTGGAATCCTAGACACAAGCTTGATGCAGGCTATGTTCAGAGATTCACTATAGTAAAAACTGAGGCTTTTTGGGAGAAATTCCTTTGTACAGGCTCTCCCCAAAGTGATTTAATACACCTGCTTAGGCATATTTGGCTTCTTTCCACTGTCTCGTGTACCCTTCTTCTGAAATTCTGAGAATTCTCTGGGGTAGTGACAGTTATTGGGAAGAAGTTATTCCCCCTGCCCCAGGATCATTAGGGGTTACTTTGTAGCAGAAACAGCTGGGATCAGAGTGGGGAGTTCATGGAGAATGCTCCTACACCCTGACCTCTCGCAGAGAGGTGGAAAGATCTGGGGTGACTCAAGCTCCGGATTCTTACAAATTGTTTCTGATCTCAGGAGTCAACATAAAAGATCAGTCTCAGCTTATAAATCATTAGACTAGGGTCCGGGGTTCACTCTGGGAAATCTCTGGAAATGGTTTGTATCAAATGCCTCAGTTCGTATTAAAGCACTCAAAATAACAAAGTACTGAGTATAGGACAGTTTTTATTCCAACCAACAGACTTGCAGAGAATGCAGAAGATGCAAGTGATGCACAGCAGCTAATAAGCAAATGTAGAAAGCACCTGAGGGAACTCATGTGGCAAAATAGTTTGCACAGGACTATACGCAATAGCAAAAACGTGGCAGGAGGTGGGTATAATAATTAGGAAATGACTGAACAAACAGGGTTGTAAGAATGTTGTGATACACATGTATACAGAAAGACTGGTGTTAAGAGCGCAGAAAGCAGAGCTAAAAGAATAGCATGCAGCATAACTTCAATGATGCAAATGAAACAATACTAACAGGTAGTGAGACTTAGATTGAATACAATGGGCAAGCATGCCAGGAGGCTCTGAAAGCCATCCAAAGCCCGGGCACCTGGATGGCACAAGCAAGGAAGAGAAAAGAATACGTTTACTTAGAACAAGGATAGTTACTGACTAGAGAAGGGTACATGTTGCCAGTTCTGGTAATAGTTCTGATTTATGCTGACTCAAGTCTCATTCAGCTGAGGGCAGGGTTCTCTGTCTCCCCTTCCCTCGTGGGCATGATGCTCACAAAATGGCTACTTTGGATGCCTCAGACATGCTGGTCTGAGACAGTATGAGGCACCCCTGTGCAGGAAGTTTAACATGTCTGTTGGGGATGGGGTGCTATCAGATACATCACCTGTGCAAAACCCTTCAGTTGAGCATGAAACAAAGAAATATTTATGCTCTGGCTACCTCTGTGGAAGGGGAGCTACTGTCTACCAGCACCCTCTAGCTACCAGTGGTTTGTAATCTTAACTGTGCTATAGGACAGGGGCGTCCCCGGGAAAGCCTAACCCTACTGCAACGCTTGGGTGCTATCCACAGGAAATCCTAGCTGCTCCCTCAAACCGACATCCTTCCTCATAAACGTATCACAGGCCTGGACACAGTAAGGATAGTTCCAAATTACTACAATAAAAGGACAGCCTTCCTTCCTATGAACAAACATGAGTTATTATTTACTATTACTGTATAGTGGGTTGAAGGCTGGCCTTAGGGCCAGAAAGCCTTGGGTATAAATCATGGTACATTCTAGCTTTATAAGGACTAGCCATTTGAGCTCTCCCTAAGACTATACATTGGGAGTTGCTGATCTGCACCAGTGGATGACAGGTTTACACATGCAGAACTGGAAGTGACCTTAGAGTTCATCTAGTCCAATACCCTAATTTTAATGTAGAAGATACTGAGGCCCAGGAAAGATGTTACCTAGCAAGTAAAAATCAGATTCAGGATTTGAACCCAGAGCCATCTAATTCTAAATCCTGTGCTCTTTCAGGGCAATGTATCATGCTGAGGGAGGTTACCCACTGCATAATATATCTGAACCATGAAACCACAAACAGCCTCAAAAAATCCTGCTCAAAACTTAAAAATTCTGATGCCCCATTTGCATGTCACCATTAGATGCTCTTGTTTAACTGCTGGAGAAAGCCACTATGGGGTAGGTGGGTTTTTTAATGTGTCAGAACAAATCTTCAGTGGCTCCTAAAGTCCTCTCACTTATGACTCAAATACCTCAGCCTGACATTTAAAGCCTTCTACACACTGGCACCCACCTTTACTTTCCAGTGTTATTTCGTATTGGTCCCCTTTATGTACTCTACACTCTGCCCTATTAGTTGTTTCCTGAATTTTTAAAACAATGTTTCTTAACTTTTCCTCAATGTTAAGGTATTTTGGGGTACTGAACTATGTCTTGATCCAACTGGTTGTGCCAAGTGATAAAAATGCACAGCTCCATATTACCATTAAATAAGGAAGAGACAGTCCTCATCTATCCAATAGGATTCTGCAAATTTTATGGCACAACCCAAAGAACTTCAGAGACTGGAGGGTTGCCATTTTTCAGCAGCACATGCAAAATGGGAATAGAATTGGAGGTTTTGTTTCGTTTTTTTTTAAAACCTGGATGATCTGGTTGTGATTAGAACCTAAGAGACTCATGGTATCAGGTTAGTCATTGTTAGTCATGTTTTCTAGTTGTGAATGTGAAAGTGCCAGCTCTACAGGACTTCAACATGGAGTCTGAACCCTAAAATGAGAGAATAACTCACCACCTCACGACATGTGATCTTCTCGTGCAGATCTCTGTACTACAGTCACCTTTTTTATACAACTATGTACAACTGTGATCTCCAAATCAGACTTTTGATTAGTTCTCCATCTCTGTCTAACTACCTCTGTTGAAAGTGTTTACTAAATCTGTAATGACCTTTCCATTGCTATTTCCATCCACTGAAACTCACCCTACCCTTTATGGCATAGCACAAGAAATCTCTACGAATCTTTATCTGATTCCCTCACTATGTAAGGGACAGCTAGGTGAGGAAGTGGCTAGAGCCCTGGACTTGGAGTTAGGAAGACCTGAATTCAAATCTGACCTCAGACATTTACTTGGTGTGTGACCCTGAACAAGTCACTTACTCTTTGCCTCAGTATTTTCATTTGTAAAATAAGGATAATAATAGCACCTACCTCCTGGGTTGTTGTGAAGATAAAATGAAATAATATTATAAAGTGCTTAGCACAGTGCCCAGCACATAATAGGCGCTTAATAAATGCTTGCTAAAAAACCAAAAACAAACCCAATAATTTGGACAACACAAACTCTATATTTATCATGTGTCATTAGTTATTTGTATTATATGCCATGTTCCTCCACTCTTACCCCCAGACCCTGATTGCAAGCTACATGCAATCTGGGACCATGTTTTACTTACTCTCCCACAGCACCTAGAACAGTGTTATCCGGGTATTACCAGAAAGAAGGACGTAATGCTTGTGCATTTTTTTTCTGTAAAAGCAACATACAATTATAGCCAGTGGCAAAATCTGACACCCTGAAACTCCAGTGTTGAATTATGATTCAATTTTATGTCAATGGTTCGATATCAACATAGGAGATCTCCAGTGAATGTCCCAGGGATTGGTGCTAGGACCTGTGCCATTTAACATTACTATTAATGGCTTGAATCAAATCATAGAGGGAATTTCTGTCAAATCAAATTTTCAGATGACAAAATCTGGGAGGGAGAACTCACACAAGGGAACACAGAATCAGAATTCATCTTAGCTGTGAGATCACTGAGACAAAATAAATAAGATGAAATATAAGGGGATAAAGATGAAGTTTTATACTTCAAAATATTAGATGAACAAGTATAAAGTAGAGGTGGCAAAGTTATACAGCCATCCATCTGAAAAAAAAAAATCCCAAGACTAGCTCAAAAATGAGTCAACAGTGCTAAAGTGCAGCCCCAAATGCTCACCTGGCCTTGAGCTGCATTAAGAGAGGCATAAGACACAGAGTAACAGAGGTGAGTCTTGCTGCATTTATCACTTCTGGGCACTCCATTTTAGGCATGACATGGATGACAACCAGCATGGTAAAGGGCAGCTAGCTCATATCATATGAGGATGAGTTGAAGGAAATAGGTAAGTAACCATGGAAGAAAGACCTAGAGAGGACAAAAGTTCACTTCAAGCCTTTTATAGGCCTTCAAACGGAAATGGGATTATGCTTGCTCATCCTGGCTACAGTTGGTAAAACAAGGAGAAATGGGGTAAAGAGGCAAATAAATATAAGGCTGACAAGGAAGCACAAATTTCCTAATGATTAGCATTATCCAAAGACAGAGCTGGCTGCTTCAGAAGACAGTAGTTTCTCCTTCAACAGAGGTCTTAAAACAAAGGCTGAATAGTGACTTCATTGATCGTGTACATAGGATTCTTTTCTAGATAAAGGTTGTACTAGGTGATCTCTGCAGCCTCTTCCAACTCTGAAATTCTGTGACTGCAAAATTTTCTGAAACTTTTCCTATGTGATTATATATGCACAGGTAATATCCAGTATGAAATCTCTCATGAGCTTTTAACTATATTCATGGAGATTCTCATGAGTACTAATTATCTGAAAGGTGTTCCCAGTAGCTGAAACTTTCCCACATACATTATATACTTAAAGTTCTATACAGTAATAATTCCCTTATATGTAGCAAAAAATTGACCCAGCCTGAATACTTCCACACATTCATTACATTAAAAAGACTTCTCCTTTTAGTATTGTTTCTTATGATCCTCAAAGTCTCTGCTCTGAAAGTCTTCCCTCACTCATTACCCTGAATGTAATCAGGATAAAAGCTCTAATGGGCAGCAAGTGTGGCTTCCTCATAAAACTTTTCTCACATTCCTTACATTCAACAGGCTTCTAAGTTCCTATCGTCTATGTCTAGGCAGGAGGACTATGTTTCCACACCATGTGAAAGCTTTTAGACACGCATTACGCTAAAAAGGTTTTTCCCTAATATTAGTATTAGTATTAGTTTTCTTAAGGTTTCCTTTCTGATTAAAGGTTTTCCCACATTCACTAGATTCAAAGGGGGATGGGGGTGAGGAATGTCACCTGTATGAATTCTCAAGTGTATTAAAGTTTCCCTTCTGGCTGAAATTTATCCCACATTCATTATTATTATAAGGTTTGTCTCCAATATGACTACTCTTATGTTTCATTAGACTTGAGCTGAATCTGAAGCCTTCCCCACATTCATTACATTCAAAGGGTCTCTCTCCAGTATGAATTCTTTGATGTCTTGTTAGGTTTTGACTATTATTGAAGGCTTTCCCACATTCATTACATTTGTAAGGTTTCTCTCCAGTATGAATTCTATGATGCTGCATAAGAGATGAGCTTTGCCTGAAGCTTTTCCCACATTCATTACACTTGTAGGGTCTTTCTCCAGTATGGATTCTTTGATGTCGTGTTAGGCTTTCATTATTGCTAAAGGCTTTTCCACATTCATTACATAAATATGGTTTTTCCCCAGTATGAATTCTCTTATGTGTATTAAGGTTTCCTTTCCAGCTGAAAGCTTTCCCACATTCATTACATTCATAGGGCTTCTCTCCAGTATGACTTCTCAGATGTTTCATAAAGGCAGACCTGAACCTAAAGCCTTTCCCACATTCGTTACATTCAAAGAGTCTTTCTCCAGGGTGAATTACCTTATGTACATCAAGCCGAGAAGTTGTACAGAAGGCTTTCCCACATTCATTACATTTATAGGGCTTCTCTCCACTATGTATTCTTTGATGTCGTGATAGGTTTCGATTATTGATGAAGACCTTCCCACATTCATTACATTTATAAGGCTTCTCTCCAGTATGGGTTCTTTGATGTTGTGACAGGTTTTGATTATCAATGAAGGCTTTCCCACATTCATTACATTTATAGGGCTTTTCTTCAGTATGGATTCTTTGATGCTGAATAAGATAGTTATTACTGCTAAAGATTTTCCCACATCGATTACATGTATAGGGTTTCCCTTCGGTATAAATTGTTTGATGTTGCATAAGGGATGAGCTTTGCATGAAAATTTTCTGACACTCATTATAATTATGAAACTTCTCTTCAATGTGGATTCTTGGATGGGGAGATAGCTTTTGATTGTCGTTGAAGACTTTTCCATACCCATTATATTTAGAGGGTTTTTCTCCTCTCTTATGTGAAAAGAGGTTTCCCTTTGGGCTGAAGGCTTTCTCACATTCATTATATTCGAACGGTTTCAATGGAGAATGAATTCTTTGATGTAGCAGAAGGCATGAATTGATGCTGAAGGCTTCACCAAATTCATCACATTTAGGGTGTTTTTCTTGATTAAATATTCCATTGTAATGAATGCCATTTGAATGGTAAATAAAGGGCTTCTTGCATTTATTATAAGTATAGAGATTTTCCCCTATTGAAATTCTATTATGTTCAATGAGATCTGAAAAATGTTTGAAGCTCTTTCCCAGTGTATCATAGTTATGGAGATATTTTCCTATAGGTATTCTCTGCCATGGGATGAGGATTGTTCCCAGACCATATTTTCGTCCAAACATATTATAGTCATGAAGAAAATCTGGGGGAAAAAAAGGTGTCAAAATTCAATGCTATGAAAGAAAATTACTGTATACTAAGTTCCTGATTGCAGCCTTCATCAAAGAAAATGAAGAACAATCAGATATATATAGAACAAACATTCCTAAGAAGAAACTAAGGTAGATAAAGAGAAAGTGGAAGAATACCTAATTACCAGGGATTTAATGAATGGCTAAATTATCAGGAAAATGTAACAGAATAATTCTGGAAAACATAGATTGCTAAACTTGAAGCCAGTCTGGCAAAATTCCATTTTCTATTTTTGAGTATTTAGAAAATAAAAATATTGATCCCTAAGACTCAGAATCATTAATAAGTTTTATGAACAAGTGCAAAAGCAAGTTAGGTAACTGGTATCTAATTTTAAGTACTTCATCTGACAAAAATTTTTCAAGTATCTTTATGGACATAGTTAAGATATACGCACATTGGCATATAACAGAGTCTAACGAGATGGTAGCTAATTAAAAAATATTACTAAAAAGAGTCTTAAGTAATGGATTTTACAAAACTGGATTATATTCTTGAGTTTAATGCCTTAGTGAATGCTCAGTTGATATAACCAATAATGACATCTTGGAATAAATCATAGAAGTACTCATCTCTTTAATGATGATAAAAAGGATACAAGATACCTAAAAGACTGCATGAGTGAATTAAGAATTTTTCATAATCTAAACAGGCTAGATGAATGGGCTAAGACAATTTGAAATTTAAGAAGAATAAATATAAAGTTCTGCACACTGTTTAAAATATCAGTTGATCAAATAGAACATAGTGGATACTTGGTTAAACAGAAGATCATGTTCAAAAGTTTTGGGCATTAAAGTTGACTATAAATAACCACAACAATATAATAAGACTGGTCAGAGAATAAAGACTTATGATCTTATTCTGATTAAGAAAAAAAAAGCAAGTCTTTCCTCCCTTCCAAGCTATCCTCCTCTCAGTTACTTTGTAAAATGGAAGTTCTAGGAAAAAACTCCCCAAACAAAGGAGGTATAGAAGTGGGTATAGGAGGACTAGAAGTGTCTCAAGCACGAGAAAAGAATCTGATTTGTAAGGGAGTCAAGAAGTCTTCTAGTACAATCCATATTTGTTTGAGAATCTTCACTCCACCCTACCTTAAAAAATACCTGACAAATAGTCATCAAGGCTTGATTCAGAGAACTCTAGAGAGAGGGAACCCACTAGTTTCAGAGACAAACCGTCACATTTTTAGATAGCTTACTGGTACAAAGTTTTTTCTTACACCAACAATGAACCCTGTATATGAACAGTACTCCCCTCTATAGTACTGTTGACAAATGTTATCCAATTTCTGCCTGAAGACTTCCACTAAGGGAGAAACTGTTCTCTCTTGGGTTAGTCCTTTCTTCTATGGATAGAATCAACTGATAGGAAGTCTTTGCTTATATCAAGTCTAAACTAGCCACTACAATTTCTACTCACTGTTACTAGTTCTTCCCTGCGGGACCAAGAAGAATGGGTTAAATTCATTTTTCTAAATGATAGCTCCTCAAATGCTATGAGAAAGCTATCTTGTGGGGGGAGGAGCCAAGATGGCGGAGTAGAAAGACTCACTGTATGCTAGCTCTGAACCCACAGCCCATAAATTTCCTGTAAAAAGAACTCCCCGCAAATTCTGGAGCAGTGGAACCCATGCAGCAACGGAGGGGAGGAGATTTCTGTTCCAGAGAGCCATGAAAAATCGACCCCAAAGGTCCGTCATGCATCGGACAGTGGAACCCACCCCTGGACTGCCCTGGCCGCTCGGCCCCGACAGGAACAGATCTGAGCAGGCTTCAGGGATGGAATCTCCAGAGGCCGTGAAGGTCCCTCCACCCACAGGCGCTACAGGTCAGTGAGACTTCTGGGCTGGCTGAGAGGGGAGCGGGGTGTCTCTGTGACTCGGGCCCCCTCGGGAGGCAGTAGCAGAGGGAGCGGCAGAGGCAGAGGCTGCCTGGGACTCCCAGAGCAGGCAGGAACTCCGCTGCATTACGGAAGGTCTCCGCATAAGCCCCCTGAGGGAACTGAGCCTGGGAGGCAGCCCTGCCCCCACCACAGCACCAGAACTTAAGCTCACATTGAATAGCAGCTGTGCCCACTGCTAAAAGCCCTGAGGCTGAGGAGCAGCATTTGAATCTCAGACCCCAAGCATTAGCTGGGTGGATCTAGGCAGGGGTGGAGAGGAATCTCAGAAGTCAAGTTACTGGCTGGGAAAATGCCCAGAAAAGGGAAGAAAAATAAGACCATAGAAAGCTACTTTCTTGGGGGACAGATGTTCCTGCCTTTCATTTCTGATGACAAGGAACAATTCTTACCATCAGGGAAAGACGTGGAGGGCGGGGCCTCTGTATCCCAGACATCCCAGGTGGATGTCCAGTGGGCTCAGGCCATGGAAGAGCTCAAAAAGGATTTTGAAAATCAAGTTAGACAGGTGGAGGAAAAACTGGGAAGGAAAATGAGAGAGATGCAAGAAAAGCATGAAAAACGGGTCAATACCTTGGTAAAGGAGACCCAAAAAAATGCTGAAGAAAATAACACCTTGAAAAATAGGCTCACTCAATTGGCAAGAGAGGTTCAAAAAGCCAATGAGGAGAAGAATGCTTTCAAAGCAGAATTAGCCAAATGGAAAAAGAGGTTCAAAAGCTCACTGAAGAGAATAGTTCTCTCAAAATTAGAATGGAACAGATGGAGTCTAATGACTTTACGAGAAACCAAGAAATCACCAAACAAAAACAAAAAAATGAAAAAATGGAAGAGAATGTGAAATATCTCATTGGAAAAACAACTGACCTGGAAAATAGATCCAGGAGAGACAATTTAAAAATTATGGGACTACTTGAAAGCCATGATCAAAAAAAGAGCCTAGACATCATCCTTCATGAAATTATCAAGGAAAACTGCCCTGAGATTCTAGAACCAGAGGACAAAATAAGTATTGAAGGAATCCATTGATCACCGCCTGAAAGAGATCCAAAAAGAGAAACTCCTAGGAACATTGTGGCCAAATTCCAGAGTTCCCAGGTGAAGGAGAAAATATTGCAAGCAGCTAGAAAGAAACAATTCCAGTATTGTGGAAATACAATCAGGATAACTCAAGATCTAGCAGCTTCTACATTAAGGGATGGAAGGGCATGGAATAGGATATTCCAGAAGTCAAAGGAACTAGGACTCAAACCAAGAATCACCTACCCAGCAAAACTGAGTATAATATTTCAGGGGAAAAATATGGTGTTTCAATGAAACAGAGGACTTTCAAGCATTCTTGATGAAAAGACCAGAGCTGAAAAGAAAATTTGACTTTCAAACACAAGAATGAGAAGAAGCATGAAAAAGTAAACAGCAAAGAGAAGTCATAAGGGACTTACCAGAACTGAACTGTTTACATTCCTACATGGAAAGACAATATTTGTAACTCTTAAAACTTTTCAGTATCTGGGTAGTTGGTGGAACCACACACACACATACACACACATGTACACACGCACCCACACATGTACACACATGCACACACACACATACACACATGCACGCACACACAGAGACAGAGAGCACAGAGTAAACTGAATAGGATGGGACCATATCTTAAAAGAAATTAAGGTAAACAGTGAGAGAGAAATGTAGTGGGAGGAGAGAGGATGAAATGGAATGGGGTAAATTATCTCTCATTCAAGAGGCAAGCAGGAGACTTTTTAGTGGAGGGAAAAAGAGGAGAGCTGAGAAAAAAACATGAAGTTTCCCTTATCACATTCGACTAAGGGAAGGAGTAAAATGCACACTCATTTTGGTATGAAAACCTATGTTACAATACAGGAAAGTGGGGGAGGAGAAAAGCAAGGTGGTGGGGGGTTTGATGGAAGGGAGGGCAATGGGAGGAGGGAGCAATTTGAAGTCAACACTCAGGGAGGGACAGGATCAAAAGATAGAATAGAAACAATGGGGGGCAGGATAGGATGGAGGGAAATACAGTTAGTCTTACACAACATGACTATTATCGAAGTAATTTGCAAAACTACACAGATATGGCCCATACTGAATTGCCTGCCTTCCCAAAGGGAATGGGTGGGGAGGGAGGGATGGGGAGAATTTGGAACTCAAAGTTTTAGGAACAACTGTTTAGTATTGTTCTTGCTATTAGGAAATAAGAAATATAGTTAATGGGGAACAGAAAGTCATCTGGCCCTACAGGACAAAAGAGAAGATGGGGACAAGAGAAGGGAGGGAGGAGAGAAGAGAGGGCAGATTGGAGGAAGAGAAAATTCAATAATCTAAAGGGAAATAATGAGAAAAGTGGGAAGGAAGGAAATTTTGCTGTACCAGATTTCAAACAAAGCAGTATGTGATACCAGTTAAAAAATATAAAAGTTGTTCAGTTGGAAACGAACTTGAACACAAGGTCCAGAAGCAATCAATACGATAGCACTGTGTTTGAAAAATCCTAAGGATATCAACTACTTGAGTAATGACTGTTTTAAAAAAAAAACTACCAGAAAAACTAGAAAGAGCACGGCAGAATTTATTTTAGACCAACTTGTCACACTAAAAACCACAATAAACTCTAAATCACACAATTTAGATATAAAAGGTCATATCATAAATTAGATAAGCAGGGCAGGAGATACATATCACAATTATGGGGACAGTAAAAGGCAATTTGAAGGGGACACAAGAAGGCAGTGTTAATAGTAAGACATATATGACAGGAGTTGTCAAGAAAATGACATTAGGAGTACTTCATGTACTCAAAAATGTTCATGATAGGAGTTTAAATACAACCTTTGTTTTCTATTTTTTATATAGGAAAATGTTAGTTTGTAAGAAAAGCAGAAAATCTATAATATAAACAATACAATAGAAACTTAAGAGATAACTATCACCTCTGTTTTCTTCTTTAGGCCAAATATACCCAGTTCCTTCAACCTAATTCCTCCAACCAGTCCTATAAGGACACGGTCTCCAATTTTCTCACCACTCTGGTCATCTTCCTGATAATGCTCCAACTTGTGTAATTTCTCCCTAAACCATGAAACTCAGAACTGCCCACGGCTGACCAGATGTGGTCTACCAGGGTAGAGTACAGGAGGCTTCCATAAGACCTCAAAGTTGGAAAGGAAACCAGAGTACATCTAGTCCAATTTGTTCCCAACAAAGAAATGTCATAAACAGTTAGTAAAATTATGAACTGCTGTAAAGAGATGAAAGTGATGAAGATTTGAAAAATACATTTCAATTTAGTTAAAGGAAAGAGAATCAGCATGGTAGAGAAGGATAAGAGAGACTTAGAGACTGAGGACCTTGAGTTAAGTCTCTGACACTACTAGCCAAGCAACCACAGACAAGCCAAAACCTCACTGAGTCTCTCCATGGTCCTGTTCAATAAAATGGGGATACTATTTCCACTTCCCACCTTCCAGGAAAGAAAACCACTTTATAAACCATAAGGTGCTATAGTATAGTATGTAGCATAGAGCTAAAGTGCTATGTAAACCCCTGGTAGTATCCCATAACTCGATGGCAAATTTAAATGTTATTTTCCATGGAGAAATGGGAAGAGAAGGCAGAATGGGAGAGCAAGAGACAAAGGACATAATTCATGTTTGTGGGGTTTGGCAGTAACTGGAGCAAGAAGAATGAGAAGGGAGATAAAACTGGCAACAGGACTAAGCAAAGGCTGAATTGTCTTAAACCAAGGTCAGACTTAGCTAGTCCTGCAGAAAGAGAATCTTTGAAGAAGGATGGATTGAGGACACAAGAAGACAAGAAAATAATCATGTGAAGGAGCGTGAAAGAATAGGATCCAGAGTACAGATAGAGGGATCTTTAGATCACTGTTGTAGAGTTGGAAGATACATCTGAGAACATCAAGTGCCAACTTCTTGTTTTACAGATGTGGAAACTGAGGCTCGTAGCAATTAAATGTCTTGCTTCAGGTGAGTCTCTAAGGCCAAATTCAGACCCAGTTCTTACTGAATACAACTCTGGTATTCTATCTACTACACCATGAAGCTTTTCCTTAGCATCAAGAGAAAAGAAAGAAAGGATTCTTTTTCTGAAAATGTAGGGAAATATGAAGAAAAAGAGATCAGGAGACTCATTTGCTGAACTGAAAGATGAAGGTATAGGAAGTAGCTCAAGAGGGACAGCCACAATCCTTCTTGAGAGACTTGAAGGACTTTAAGGAAAGGTCCTCACCGAATATATCAAAGGTAATGTCCCCTGTACCAATCCACAATCACATCCACTGGCCTGGTTTTTATTCACTTACCTACGTAAGTGCCTCTTGGGACTTCTCCCTCTGGCAGCCTGAATATTTCCCTTCTCTCCAGGTGAGAGGTCACATCTGGTTTGGAAACTGGAAGCCCTGAACATGAGGTAATAATGTGAAAAATGCTATAAATAGACTGACATCTCAGAATTCCATCTTAGACTCTTTAGCTTCAGGGAGTGGGGCATGCTATGAATGGCCTTGGCAGGATGTCCTGTTTTGTATTCTGATTAAAATACGGGGAATAAGTGATGGAGTTCAGAGAAAATGAGTTCATCTTAATGCATTTTGTGCTAAGAGTGCAGAAATGTTTTTGTTTTCAGGTATCTGCACTGAAACTCTGACTAGGAGAAGTAGATGGCAGAGAAGGTGTAGCTTCAGGAAAACAGCCCAATAAAGCCGATGATTTCTAACTGTGCAGAACAAAGACCTTCTATCTGGAAAAATGGAGCAGAAACACTGTGACTGTTACCCCAAAGGATTTAGAAATCTTTCCATACCACATGCATTTACAATTACATCCTGCACACCAGTCAAAACTTGGCTAAGCACTTCTGGTTTCTAACAACCTTTAGGAAGTGAGAATACAAAGTCACCTCTCTGGCCAGATGAATTATGATAAAAAAGCTGTCCTTACCAAGGGAGACAAAATTCTCATAGTTTTCCAGCATCACTTCCCTGAACAGGTCCTTCTGAGCTGGCTCCAGTAGCCCCCATTCCTCCTGGGTGAACTCCACAGCCACATCCTGGAATGTCAGTGATTTCTGAAACATCCAAACACATTCATGCTTACTGGAGAGTATTAAGGGAGAAGTGAGGTTGATATACCACAAAGGGAATGGTTTGTACAGTATTCAGTTTGTAATATGTCAAGAGTTTCTCATGCATCCATCTACACGCTTTGCATCTTACTTTATGCCAAGTAATTTTACATTCAAACTTAAGATGAACTTTATGAATATTTCTCCCACTGAATTCCAAAGTGCTCAGTGAGTGTGCTTTATTCTTTAAAAACTGCACCACTTTCTAATTGGATACAATATATAAATCGTTCTCTAGAAGCCAATGGGTGAGAAAATACAAATACTTTGTTCTCTAAATAAGATGACCCTGCTATTCTCCAAAAACTATTACTTATTTTACTTCCAGAAATCCACAGATCCCACTAGCACATGGTGATGTGGAGGGGCAGGTGGTAATGATCATTACAGACTGGGGAAAAAAATTAGAATCAGGGAATCCTATCATTTTCAACCCGGCAATCAGTTCCTCCCTATTAGACAAAAGTATAATTTCCCCTTGAGGAAATTTAATACTTTACCTGATAAAGAATTAAAGTGTGACTAAGACAAGAAACTGACTACTATTTTTAGCAGAGAAAGAAAGAGCTTGAATACAGGAAGAGATCATTGAAGTGCCCCATCTTCATGTTAAGATGGCTCCAGTCCAGGAGAATCCCACTGCTGGCACAGACAGTCTGTAAAATATTTCAGTGGTAACACTACTCCAGTGTCTACTTCTTTTCACCTTGGTCCAACGTTCTCCGCCATGTTACCCTCCATGTTCAGTACTAAAGTTGACTCAGACCAATACTCTTAATAGTCTTGGTTTGATATTGGAGCAAAATTCAAGAGGCAATAATAGAAGGGGAAATGCCATTCCAAACAACTACAAAACGCATAAAATATTTGAGAATCGACCTACCAAAGCACACAAAAGACTAGCATAGATAAGGTCCTACCTAAAGAAACAAAATCAGCCGCTCGGAGGTTACTAAGCATTTAACAAGAACAAATATGCTTAGCTATAGCAGAAGGAGGATATTCAACACGGACAGGACAGAGGACACCTGGGACTAGCTATGCTAAGGATGCTTTAGTCGCCACTGTGATTCACCAGCCAGACATCAGAGCTACCCCAAAGTTCATCCTGCTTTTCTGTGCTCGGGTGACCAGGAATTTCAATAGCCTAAACCTTTAGTTCCCTGAGCTAATCAAGACTCGAGAGTGATCTCAATACCTTTCAAGGAAATATGCGTGTAACTTGCAGAGGAGGGAAGGTTGGGATACTACCCCTAACAAACCCCTCTGGCTCCTGGACTTCTTCATCTGATGATCTCTTCTTAACATACTATGCTGCGACCTTATCCCACCCCTTTCCCATATATCTTTTGAATAGGTTTATTTTTCCCAGTCCTGGGTCTCACCACACAAAGCTTTCGTGATACCTTGAAGATGAAAGTGGCCTCCATTAAGATTGATGTTTTATCCTGCTTATTCCTAGATGACTTGTCATGGATTCAATACAGTTAATATGTGTCAGAGGTGAGATTAAAAAACCAGGTACTTGAAAAACATTTTTCTAATTAAATTTTATTTTCAGGTCCACATTCTCTTCTTCCTTCCCTCTCCTTCCCCTACTAAGAAAGCAAAAAAAAAAAGCTAACAAAACCCCTGTTACAAACATGCATAATCAAAGAAAACAAATTCCAATACTAGCCCTATCCAAATGTGGGAAGAAGATGGGAAGCATGTTTCATCATTAGTCCTCTGGAATTGATGTTAGGCTTTTTATTAAGAGAGTTTTTACATCTTTCAAAGTTGTTTGTCTTTATAATATTGTTAACGTATACATTGTTCTCCTGAAAACCAAATACTTCATAAATCCAAGTCCAGTGCAGTCTATCCCATGCTGTCTCTAGAGGGGAAGAAACTTAAAGCACAGTGTGTTATGGCTGTAAAGTAATGTTTTGGTGCTTGTCATGGGGGGTGGGAAACAAAACAAATCAGGGTACGTCCTGTGTTACTCTTATTATAATCCACAGAAAGCCATCAGTGGCTTTGGATGGGAGGTACCAGTCTTTTATGGAGTACACTCAAGCCTATCACCCTTTCCTTAGTATAAAAGAATTTTCCTGAAATGTAGAAAATTATCCATGGATGATTTCTTTTTTTGGCCTGCATCACTACTATGTAAATAGAAAACATCACAAATTCAAGTCTGGGCTAGCTGGTTTTATTGTCCACTTCTGCCTACAGCACACTGGGGGCTACTGGGTTAGATTCTACAGTTCGGTGGCACCACTGCCACTGTTACTGAAAATGGTATTTTCTAGGAATGATGAAAATCTGTTCCCTTTTTCTTGAGTTTGTTCTCTTTCTAGCTCGATTGGTCAATACTCTTGGGATGGTCAGACATTATCAGGTCTCACAACAAGCTTTCTGGACCCCTGGGTCCTCCTTCCATCACTCTCAGTTGTTTTGTGATGTATATTATTTTTAGTTGATACTCTCAAATATTACTGTCCTTAACATCCTTGGCTTTCTGCTTGGCAAGGAAATAAAAATCAAGTGATTGTTGATTATGGATGATGGGATATCATCAGCAACGTCCTCTGATATGAGCAGAATCACCTCATAAATCAAGGAGAAGAGGAGTAAAATCATTTCAGAGAAAGTACGGCGAGACCTAAAACCTGAGGGCTTTTTAAGGATGAAACCGGAAGGTAAACAAAAGGATGAAAAACAGAAAAGGGCTATGAAGGTACCAGAGCAGACTGTTTTCTCCAACAATGCTTCTATCTGGACTCCACCATCAGGGCCATCCTTTTACTGTGAAGTTGTGAATTGGTTCAAGCATTCTGGAAAACAATTTCTGGAAACCAATTCTAGAAAGCAACTGTACAGGGCTGGGGAACATGCAGCCCCTTACAATTTATTCTGTGAAGTTTGGATTCCGTCAAAGGACTGTATCTGAGGACCTAGAGGGCCACATGTTGCCTGGAAGCCACAGGTTCCCCACCCCTGAACTATGCCCAACCCCTAAATCATTTAATTGTGCACATTTTGGATTGGCAATGTCACAGCTAGGCATATACCCTAGAGAAACCAAAGACAGAGGAAAAGGTGTACAAAATGTACATTATGTACAAAAATTTTATATCAGTACATTTTATTGTAGCAAAGAACTGGACACAAAGTGGGAGTTCATTTGGAGAATGGCTCAACAAACTATGATATGAACACAATGGATATGCAATATTATTGCATTATAAGAAATGATGAAAAAGATAGATATAGAGAAACCTGGGAAGACTTATATGAACGGCTGTAGAATGAACTGAACAGACCTAGGAAAACAAGTTATATAAACAATTATATAATGATATAAAGGAAAACAACTTTGATAGATCTAAAAGCTATGGCCAATGAAATAACAAATTAGAAAGCATTTAAGAAGTGCTTTCTATGTGCCAAGTCCTGTGCAAGGCAGTAGGGACAGAAAAAATGAGGCAATCCCTGCCTCAAGGAGCTCACACTCTAAATGGGGAAGATAACACATACATGATGGTTCAGCTGCCAGATATATGGAAAGACTCAGTTGTTCTAAGCGTACAACAGTGAGCAGGGTGGCAAAGCCCAAAGATCCTTAGGGAGACATGGCAGGTCAGCTAAGATTTCCTGGACATCTGAAGGGCATAAAAGCAGGGTACAGAAGACTTGAAGTTATAGGAAAGTGGCACAAAGTAAGGCCTAGTGGTCCTCTTACCAGGATTACAGTTGGTGATTCTTTGTTCATTTAAGTGTGTTGATTTAAGCAGCCATGTCCACTCAATAGGGTGAGGAGTCTGAAGAGGACTGGTTTAGCACCACTGGGAATCTGAGAAGGAGCTTAAGGGTCCAAGTGGAACGGGGTTCTGGGTTCCTTCCTGAATAGGGGGGTAAGGGGGTTGAGGGTAGGGGGGGATAGTGTCCAACTAGAAGCAGAAGAGAGGAAGGTGACAGTGGTAGAAAGTATGGGAGAGAATCTATTTTCCCCAGGTGAACCCATGGGGTCTGGGAAGAAGGGAGCAGAAAGAGGAAAGGAGGGAACCCTTTTCACTTTGGACTCTGTATCTCTTTCTATGATGAGCATTCATCTCCTTGGTTTATGTGTTGCCTAAGGGTCAAGATCAGAGGGCTGTTAAACCTAGTTTTTCTTTTTAGGCTGTAAAGAAGTATGTTGTTCTAGAGAACCAAATGTTTTTTATAATCAACAAGCAGCAAGTACTGTGGAAATGTATATTCGCTATGTGTTTTAGTCAACAGTAAAATGGTAAAGATGTGTACGGGTGGTACCTATACTCTCCCACTGGAATGTGAGCCCTCTGGGAGGAAGTCTTTCACTTTTGTCTGTGAATTTCTAGCACTTTGCAGATGGCAAGCACGTACTAAATATCTGTTGAATGACTGACATGGTCTATTCTTGAATATTACTGAGAAAGCCTACTTATTCTCAAAGACTACCTGCATTGAGTAGGCCCTCAATTTGAATTATTCTATACACATGGAACATGAGATATAGAGGTCAGCAGTTACAAATGTTTTCTCAGCTGCCTTTTTGGGGGATTAATAATGTAAGAGATTTTTCTACATATAACTGGTATCCTTTCCTTCAGGTAACTTGTCTGTTGAATCCCCAATGTATTTACAATTCTGTCACTCCTGCAGGAATCTAATTCCTCTGGATGCATGAGGTCAAATCCTATCTGGCTGCTTTTCCCATCTTCGTTAAGTACTATTCCTCACTTACCTTAGAGCACAGCTGGGATTCTGATCTTAGGGTCCAAATATGGGGGTCCTTGATGGACTAAACTCATGAGGATGTTTGTAAATATTTTCCATTATTCTTCTACTCATTTTCATCTTTGAATGCCTTTGGGATGACTGCTTAGCTTGCTGTCTTGCCAAGTACTCCTTAACTGATTTTACCCCGTCACCCTCTCTCTCTGTTTTATGAGATATTACTGCTCAGAAATGTCCACTATCCTTTTTTAACTTTACAAATGAGTTTATGATCTAAAACCAGACCTTTCATGACCTCTAGTAAGGTCTGATGTTTGAAAACTGAGATGCTCCCCAGGATCCCTGTGTCTTCTCATTGTGACATTTCTGTTGTCAATTTATCTTGTTCACTGCTTAAATAGTTCAGGAATAAGCTGTTTCAGTCGTAAGTCATGTCTTGTCCTTTATAGCAACCTCTCTTCTTTCTTTTTACTAATTCTGATCTTAACTTGACAAGCCCATGTTCTGATTGTACATGTAAACAGTGAAATCAGGGATAACTCTCACATCAAAAACAGACTTTTTACAGGATCCTGGATCTAAAGCCAGAGGGAATTTCACAGTCCATTTAATCTACCCCCCTCACTTTGTTGATAAGTAAACTGAGGCCAAAGAAAAGGGACTTGCCCAAAGTTATGCAGGTCATCCTTGAAGTGGGATTTGAACCCGGGTCCTCTGGTTCTGGAGCTACTACCTCTTCCATTGCACTGAGGCTGCTTTGTGTCTGATAAAGAATAACCTACTTCTTTTTCTTCAAAGTTATCTGGTGCTTGCTACATCCAGGACCTAGCAATCATTTTTCACAAAGGAATGGCTCACGATGAAAAGACATGTATTTTTTCTTAAATCTCTCTCCTTCCTCTTTTCCACATATTTCATCCCAACCTCACCTTGGCTCACTTTGGCACAGTGTCATCATGGAACTGAGCAGATGCTGTTTTAATTTGAGGCATCTGATCAAGTTCTTCATTGAATTCTGCTACCTCTTCATCACTCCTTGGCCATCTTCTCATGAGCTGTCTTGCCACCCTGACCAGAAGTCAAATCATGAAGGACTTAACTACTACACCGCTGGAACTAATTGGTTCTAATTGATGGGCCCCAGCAACGCCTCACTTCACTTCACTCCATGGCCAGTTGCCACCTGCCACCATCCATGTATGCCCTTCCCCATTTCCTAGCTCTGGATGCATAATTATCAACTGTATCATTACTCCTAGAAAGTCTGTCCTCCACTCATCATCCAAGTAACTATGCAAATTAACATACTCTCTCCTGCCAGCACTACCTTACTTAGATTGTATCCTCCCATTACACTATAAACTCCCTGTAGGGCAGTGATTATCTTTTCTTCTTTTTTTCATTTTTCCATTCCTTAATTTCTTCTGATTTCATTTAGAGCAAGAATGTCAATTCTATAGCAAGACATGGCCCCAGTTACTCCACAGAGCTCACATTTAGAGCATTGATATTCAAATGAAAGCTGATGGCTGGTTTAAAAGCAGTGGTTCTTTGCACTTTCTTCCCCTTTTGTGCTCCTATGCTCCTATCAGCACACGAGCAGAATGGAGGGTGAAGAGAATTGGGTCATTTTGTACTGCTGGCCTCCTGTGGGTAGGCCTCCCTGTGCTTAGCTATGATGGATCTCACAGGAAAGCTTCAATCTTGCTGGGTTTATACATGATGCCTTTCCAGCACAGTAGAAGCTGAAAGAGCTTGTGGTGTAGCCTTGGAGCACACCAACACTTTGATGGGGTATTGGACTATAGCATTTTAAAACTGTATATATTTCCCATTTGCACTTATATATGTACATGCTGACTCTCCCAAAAGAATGTCGACTCCTTAAGGAGAGGGACTCTTTGATTTTTAAATTTGTATTTTCAAACCCCAGCAGAAGGTCTGCTGACACTCACTGCTTGTGGGACTGCATGATATGAATGCCAGAAATCCTACATCATCCACAAAGATGGCCAGAGACATTTGGGAAAGAACAACCTATGTTTAGGACCCGGATTCATCCTGGAAGAGGAAAGGAGCTAGAGACAAAGGGTAAGAAATGTGCCCCTGCTTTTAGGAATGAGATGGCATTCCAGGCAAAAGAGGAATGATGACTCACCTGAGACCAGGATGTCAGGAACCCAGACATCATCTTCTCCTTCACCTCAGTTCTTCCTTTTCGGAAAATGCCAGAATGCTGAGAAGTCATAACGGACAGAGGAGGAAAACACTATGAAGAATCCCAGTCTTCCCTTCCCTTCCAGCTTTTACAGTCACCAGGATGAAATTACCCACCAGGACCTATGAAGCCTAATCTAGGCATAAGTTTAAACAGGGTTTTTCCGGAGGGAGAAGTTAACCCCATCCAGAATCCATCTTCTCCTAGAACCAGGAGAAAGGGCTATGGATATTAGCGCTGGACACTCCAAAGTGATGAAGATGACAGGGGATGACTTCATAGGACTTCCCCCTAAGAACTGCATGATAATAAGTATGCAAAGCAAGTTCTCTATGGTTCAGCAACTTCTTCACTGAATTAAGAAAAATATTTCCCATCTCCTCCATGTCCAACAGGATATATGCAGAATCAATTTGACGAAGCCTTTAGGGAAAGACTTGACAGGGGGAAAAGGTGGCTAATAAGGAGTTCAAAGTCCACAGAAATATGAAAATAATACCTACTTACCTTTGATCAGTTCAAATCACAAGGTCCAGAGGAACTCCCTCCCGGAGTCTAGAAGAATTTGCAGTTGTAATAGCTGAGCTTCTGCCCATGGTCTTTGAAAGACTGTGGAATATCACAATAAATGTCTTATTTCTAAAATATACAGAGACCTGAAACAAATACATAATACTGACAGTCATTCCTCAAAAGATAAGAAGTGAAAGGAGACCAAAGGATTGTAAACTATTAATGGTCCAAATTGCTAATAGCAAAAGAAAAAGAAAAATCAAAATAACTCTGAGGTTTCAGATCATACCACACAAACTGGTGTGATGACAAAAGATGGAAGCAGTCAGTGTTGGAGGGGCTGTGGGAAATGGCCTAACCATTTTGGATTTAAATTTGAAATTATGCAAGTAACTAAACTATCTTTATCCTCTAACTCAACTATCCTACTACCAGACATACATCCCAATACACGACCCAGGAGATCAAAGACCAATATGTATTAGAAAATATGTATTAGAAAAGTCCAATATGTGGGAAAATATTCACAGCAACACCCTTCGTGGCAGCAAAGAACTAGAAATGATGGGGGTAGGGAAATATCTAAATTATTTTTTTAACAATGGTAAATAAAAGTATCAGATCATTATTTTGCAGTATAGAATGACAAACATGAGGAATTCAAAGAAACATGAAGATTCATATGAATTGATGGAGAAGGAAAACAGAACCAGGAAAATAGATAGAACAATTTTAACAATGTGAATGAAAATAACAGTAAAAAACATTTTAAGTATAGATTAAATGTGAAGACCAATCTAGGTCCCATTGGGAGAGAGTGATGAAGAAATGTCTTCTCATCTTCTATAAAGAGGAGAGACTGTAGGTCAGAAGGTTATATAGCTGTCAAAGATCTCCTTTTCTCATCCCCACTATGACCAGGGAAGGATTTTGCCAACACTGAAAGAACTAAAAGGTGTCAGCTATTCAGTTAGTTTTATCTGTTTTTCTTTTTTATGAAAAGGTTTAATATTGGTGGGAAGGGGGTGGAGTACAGTTTCTCTCATCCAGAAATAACTGACAGAAAAAGAAAAGACTTCAATTTTTAAAAAGTCTTATTTGACAAAGCTCATTTCTTTTTTGGTAGGAATGGCAAGTCAAAGAAATGCAGCAGATACAGCTTGTCTTATGTCATCCCTCCAGACAAAGGGAAGAGGGTTTGGCTATATAAGAGAACATACAGTTAGGTGGACTGGAAAAAGCCTGAATGGCTAAGCTCCAAAAGAAGTCGTTATTGCCCAAGTGGAAGGCTGTCACTGGAGAGTTTCCAGGGCTCTGTCCCTGGTCACATTCATCCTGGGCTTAGATAAAGGCATCCATTGACACATTTACCAGATGACACCAAGCTGGGAGGGACTATTAACACATTGGAAACAGTCAAGATTAGCCTGAATCTAAATGATCAAACTTAACACCTGGATTCAAAGAACTGCAGAAGTACAAGGACAGAAGGTACAGCAAGCCTGCAGCTCAACACAAGAGTGCATTATGGCAGCCAAAAGAACCCAGTTCAATATTATGCTGCACAGAATGAGGGAGGGGAGAAAACGTGGTGGCCTTGGTCAGAAAATGCCTGGATAATACTGCCTTCAGTTCCGGACTCCCCACTTTAGGAAGAACTTAAATAAAGTGGAGGCAATCCAAAGGAATATGGCTGGAGACCTCCAAAGAATTTCATTATTATATAGTGAAGCTTTGGTTAAAAAATGACAGTATTTATTCTAATTAAAGAAGACCTAAGGCAGCCATGATAGCTGCAATTCAAAGACTGTTATATGGAAAATTCCAGTGCTAATGAGGATAGACACTGCAATGAACTGAGAAAGCCCAGGCCCAGGGGCTCAAAGGCTCCTTAGACTCTCTCCCATGATGCCAAAAAGGGTTCTGAAGATCCACTGACTAGATCTCCTTTTCTCATCCCCACTATAACCAGGGAAAAGATTTTGCCAACTCTGAAAAAACTAAAAGGTGTCGAATTTCCCATCTTCCCACAGGTGTCCCCAGATCATTTCATGGCAGTGTCTGTATCCTCAGGAGCCAAAGACAGACTGGACTCATGACTCTACAAAAAACCTACATCATCTTGTTCCCCTTCCCCAGGGTTCATTTTTAGGAGACTCAGCTAGAACTCCAAACTCGCTCTTCATATCTGAACATGACTCTTGTACTACTATTTTAGTTTGAAGACCTTTTTGAAGTCTAAGAGCTTTTGATTGACTGGCTGAGATATTCTTACTTTGTTATCAGAGTTAAAGGGTTGATTTCAACTCTACACATACACACACACACACACATGTATAATCTATATGTGTGTGCATTATAGACACATCACATGGATAAATGATGTTGCTAAGCTTCCCCTCAAAGACCTAAAAAAGACATTATATCCTTCCACAACTGAAGACACCAAGCCTAAAGAGGTTAATTCTACCCAGGGTCACATAGTCCACATTTGAGGCTGGGTGTGAACACCACTCTTCTGGACACTGGCATTCCTTCTACTGCATGGGAAAGAGAGCCAAAGAGAAAGAGATCAAGAGGCTGGAGCTGGAGAGAAGGCTAGAAATCATCTCATCCAGTGCTTCCTTTAGACATAAGAAATGTGGGTCACAGAGTTATTCAAACATTAAAAGCATCAGAACCAGGATTCAGACCCAAGTCTTTTGATTCCAAACATGATCCTCTCTGCATGGCACCATGCTAAGGATGGCGATCTGTAAAACAGTGTCGAGGACAGAAGGGTCTGAAGTAGAGAAAATGGTTAGAAGCACAGCTGACTCACATATGGAGTGTGACAGTTTACACAGCACTTAGTACACGTTATCTCCTGTAAATCTCACAACCTGGGGAGGTAGGTCATGCTAGTGTTATTATTCTTTTCATTTTAATTCTCAATTTAATAACGAGGAAAATACAGATGCAGTTCAAGGTCTAGTAAATCATAGTCAGGATCATACAAGACCTAACAGCTTCTACTAAAAACCAGAACATTCCAAAAAGCAATAGAGTCTGTAGACTTATAACCAAGAATAACTTACTCTGCAAAACTGAATAGACTCCTAAAGTGGAAAAATGGATCTCTAATGGCATAGAAGACTTTCAAATGCTTTTGGCGAAAGCACTAGACAGACCAGAGTAGGCACTTTGAAATACAAACCCATGAGATCAGAGAAACCTAAAAAGATAAATTTATTTGAGGAACTGACAGTAGTTATATGATGGTATAATGCTAACATTCTAATGGGGCAGCAGAGAAACCAAGTTCAGAACTCTATCTTCAAAGGGCCTTGAGGGAGTTAAACAAGAAAAGCAGAGATGGGGGTGGGGTAGCCTGGTTTTGTTCTGAGGGTTTTAAGAAGGGAAAGAGAAAAGGCTAATAGGAATATACTAGTACAGAAAGCAAGAAAGGGGTGGAATTTACTATTTCTTATAAGTGAAGTACAGCAGAGGAAAAGTATGGGAGAAGTACATGGAAGAGACAGGGTAAGGAGAGGGAGTATCAGATGAACTTTGATCTTATCTGAAGTAGATTGAAGGAGAGTCGAAAACAAACTGAATTTGGTGTAGAAAAACATCAAACTCAACAGGGAAACAGATCGGGGTAAGGGGATAAATGGGAGAATAATAACATGGGAAGAGAAATTCAAAAGTAACACACCATTAAATGTCTCCCAAGGGGAGATGGGAAGGGCAGGGCAGGGAGGAAGTGCAAAAGAAAAGAAAGGAGAGGAGAGGAGGGGAGGCGTGGGGCGGGAAAAGCTATAAACCAAGGGATATATCGGTTAACCAATGGCTGTAGTGGTGGACACATTGTAATAGCATATGACATCTTAAGAAATCTTAAATGACAAAAGAGACAATTTTAGAAATTTTGTAAAGTAGGAAATGTTGAATCAACAGAATTGGGAGCACAATTTATATAATGAAAACAGTATGATAAAGAAAAAGAACTTTAAAACACTTAAAAATTCTTATGTAAGTAATAGCCAACTACATTTTCAAAAGGCTTATTGATGAAGCCTATTATCCATCTCTAGACAGAGAAGAATGGACTTAGGATGTAGAAGATGATACATCTTTGGACAGTCATTGCATGCACTGGTTTTGGTTGATTATACTTATTTGTTACAAGGGGTTGGGTTGGCTTTGCAATGGTGGAGTGATAATGATGGTAAAAAAAGAAAAGAGAGAGGGCCAATGAAACAAGGGTAACAAGATCAGAAGTGAACTTTAGGAAAATCAATCTGCAGTTTATAGAGAATGGATTGGAAAGGGCTGAGATGCTGAAATACCGAGAAAGGGGCTATCGCCTGTACTCCAAGGGAGAGGTGCTAAGGGTGTGAGTGCAGAGGAAGAAAGATACATTGTGGAGATGTAAATGCCAAAATGTAGCAACTGACTGGACACGTGGGGTAAATGAGAGCGAGGGATGGAGTACGACACCGAGTGCAAACTTGGGCGTCTGGAAGGACTAGGATGCCCTTGACGGTTGGTAAAAGGGAAGTTTGGAAGAGGGGTGTTTGGGGGAAAGGGTAGTGAATTCTGATTTGACCATGCTCTTTCAGATGTCCTCAGGACATCCAGGCTGACATGTGAAACAGGCATTGATGGGCTCATAAGAGAGATTAGGGCTGTGGATATTTGTTAAGTCTGCACAAAGATAACTGAACCGGGTGGGAAGGCACCAAGGCAGAGGGTGTCCAGAGAGAAGAGGGTCCAGGTCACCCACAGTCAGTGTCCACAATGTGGATAATGCATCAGCAGAGGTGCACAAGAAGCTGAGGGGCAGGACGGAGGGAATCAGGGGAGGAGCATCCCAAAAACTCAGAGAGGAAAGGGGACAACCGCAGTAGTTAAGGAGGGGCAGTTCTGGGAAGAGGCCAGTGTTCTACTCCCCCTCCCCACCTTCACTCTATTCTAGACCTTCCCAGTTCTCACTCTAGAGAACCATCTCCAACCCCAGACCTTACCTTCCTCTACCTGGGGTTCCAGGACCCCTCTACGAGAACCTGGGGTTCCAGGACCCTTCCTCTCTGGGTGCCCTCTCCCTGAAAGGGACTTAAAGGCGGGGGTGGTACCTACTTTCGAATTCTTGGGCCGCTCCCATCCCCAGACCCTGCCACATGGGGGTGGGGGGATGTATGCTCTCCCTCCCTTTTGCCCCCAATCCTCAGACTCTGTGAATGCTACAGCTCTTGCACCCAGAGCCCCTTTTCCAACCCCCGTCCCCCTTGGTCAGCTCCTGTCGGACCCCAAAGGTCCAGCTCCGCCCCTGCAGGCCCCGCCCCCGTCCGGTGCCCTCCCTCGGGGGCGGGGAGGGGGGGGTGCCTTGGCCTTGGAGGCCCCCCGGGCCTTGTTTGACCGAGGAGGAAACTGAGGCCTAGAGGGACCACAGCCCAGCTCTTCCTCCGCCCGGGGGCTCGGCCGGACACGTGGGCAGCGGGTCTTTGTCCTCTGGGATGAAGGCCTGAGGGGGTGGGGGGGAGGTCAGAGCCGAAGGCGGGGAGGGGGTGGGGCGGAGGCACGCCCCCTCTGCTCACTCTCAAGTTCACACTCACGGTCCCGGTCACACTCGCTCACACTCACCTTCTGCCCCGGAGTCACTGCACAAAAAAAGAAAAGAAACAAGAAAAAGATGGGCTGAACGCCCCAAGCGTCTGGTACTGCGCCGGCGCAGGGGGAGCCCCGAACTACGACTCCCAGAATCCAGCGGAAATCGCGCGGCCCGAAGGACTCTGGGAAATGGCGTCCCGCGGCTCCTGCGTCGGCTCTTCCTCGTACGCCCCGCCCCCGTCCCGCCCCTAGTTCTGGGCCGGACTCCCGCAGGCCTCCCTTCTCCGCTGCCCCCCTGAGGCGTGACTGGGGACAGGGGGGCGGGACGCGGGGGGAGGGGCGTAACCTTTAGCCCGCCCCGAGCAGCGTCCGCGGCGTCGCGACGTCCTAGGGGCCTGGCTCCCAGTGGGCGGGCCCTCCCCGGTCCCTCTGCCCTTTGACCTCTGAACCCAGGACAGTCCGGCCGAGTCGGTTCTCCGCCTCTTGTCCTTCTCGGGGGCTCCTGACTGGACCCCACTTCCGCTCACCCCGGCCTCCTCCTCTCCTGCCCTTCCCCAGCCATTTCCAGGAATATTGTGTGCACGGGCCCCTTCCTTCTGCGCTATTGCCGCCATCGTCCCCCCCCCCGCCCCCGGAATCCTTACTTTGCGCGTCACCGTCCCGGCTCTGCCCCTCCCTCGTGCGGAGGAGCTCGCGGACACTCGCCCTCCCCGGTCTGCGCGCCCTCCTAAGGCTCCATCTCTGGCCGCCTGCTTCCCTTCCCTCTGGTAGGGAGCTCCGGGGACTCCTCATCGCCTGGCTCAGATACGAGGCTCGGAAGGGCCAGATACACGTGTGTAATTCAAAACCTTTCCTCCCCCGCCCCCTCCTACCTGGGCCGTTTGTGATGCGCCCCCTGCTCCCCGTGTACTCCACGATCCAGTAACTCTGGCGTGGTCCCGGCTCCGGGCGTTCCAGCCGGCTGCGCGCCTCGCTGCGGGGCGTTTGTGTGTGTGTTAATGTAGCATTTGTATGTTTACAAGTGTTACAATGTGTCAGGCAGACACCTCGTGGGGAATGTTCATCTTTCACTCTTTGGCTAGGACTCCTGACCTTATGGGGGTGATGTTCTTTTGCTTCTGTACTCAAATACTTTACTCAAAGGCAGAAGCAGGATTTTCAGAAGAAACGTAATTAATATATTATCTGCAGCAATATTGAAGTCAGTAATAGCAATAACAATAATAATAGACAGCATTTAGCTTATCTGAAACTGGATGGTTCACTTGCGGTATAAATGGGAGCAGAGAGTAGTACGTTGATACAATTTTAAAAAAACAGATAACAGCTAGCATCTGTATGATGCCTTAAGGTTTTTTAAATATAATTTATTTTTCAGTTTTCAACATTCACTTCCACAAGATTTTGAATTCTAAATTTTCTCATCTCTCCCCTCCCCCCAACCCAGGACAACGTGCACCCCAACCACCCCTTTCCCCAATCTGCCTTCCCTTCTATCACCCCCTGCTTCCAACTCCCCTCTATTTTCCTGTAAAGCAAGATGAATTTCTATACCCCATGGCTTGTACAACTTACCTGCAAAAAACAATTTTTAACAATAGTTTTTAAAGCTTTGAGTACCATATTCTCTTCCTGCCTCCTTCCCCATTCACTCTCATTGAGAAAACAAGCAATTTGATATTGGTCATACGTGTGTAGCCATGCAAAATACTTCCATAACAGTCATGTTGTGAAAGACTAACCATATTTCCCTCCATTCTGTCCTGCCCTCCATTTATTCCATTCTGTCCCTTGACCTGTCTCCCCACAATAGTGTTTGCTTCTGATTACCCCTTCCCCAATCTACTATCCCGTCTTCTATTATCCTCCCTCTCCTGCCCTCTTCCCCCCTGCCTTCAGGGTAAGATAGATTTCCATACCCAACTGAATGTGTTATTCCCTCTTTAAGCCAAATTAAGGTTCATTTATTCCCTCTCACCTCCCCCCTCTTCCCTTCCATTGTAAAAGCTCTTTCTTGCCTCTTTTATATGAGGTGAATTACTACATTCTACCTCTCCCTTTCTCTTTCCCCCAGTACATTCCTATTGTAACACCAATTATGGCAGCACACCGGAAGACTGCTGCTGTGAATGATGTTTGGGGTTTAATCACATAGTATAATGAACTCTCCATTCAATAAAGTAAAACATAACATTCATAGCAACATCCTTAAGCAGAACACACATACACACACACACACATATATATATATATATATATATATATATATATATGTATCATAGCACTCATTATTCATATGGCAAATAGCATATATCATTGCATTCAATAGTGTTCCCCAAAATACTTGTTTACACAATCAGTGGGTCCCAGGCTAGGGTCTTCCCTAGTATGACAAATCCTTGAGGGGTAGCAGAAAATACCACACCATCCACCCTTAGGTCACAGTAAGAATAATCTCCTTAATCAATACGAGGTGTCCAAGTAAAGTCTTCTTCCATTTTAACTTGACTTCCAAGTTCTGTGGTTCCTCCTCTGTGGAAGAACTTGCCTGGATTCACACATAGGCAGCTCTCTGTTCCTGTGCCATGTCTCAGCTCCTGGACACTGCTCCAGTCCAAACTCTCGCAGCTCCTAACCGCAACTTCTGCCTCTGAGAAAACAAAGCTCAACAGGGCAACAACAATACTAACACACACCACCAGCTTTGTCATCTCAATTCACCTCCAAAGTCCAGAGGCTTTGTGATAACAGCTCAGTTCACTTGAATAGATCTTAAAAGGGACAAGCTAAGCCTCCTTCCTATGGACAGGTTTCTGCCTTACAGCTCTATTTGCTTTCAAAGTTCAGAGGCTCCTTAGTCTCCATGGGGCCAGACAATGTTCCTCTCTCACCCAGGTGAGAGGGCTTCCCCACTGACCTTTAAAGCTGTTTTTGATGTTTGTGGGTTGAGAAGTCTGGAAATTGCTACAAAATATAGAAACTTGAAGGGACTCCAGTTGTCATCTGGTGTAAGCTTTTTACATAAAGAGCCTCACTGTAACATACCTGAAAAATGGTTATCCAACTGCTTTAATAACTCCAAACAATGGGAAGATTCTTTAATAATTCTGAATTTAAGTGCCAAATGAAATTGGCAAATTGGTTTCCAGAATGGCTATACTAGTTCACAGCTTCACCAACAGTACACTGTTGTACTTGTTTTCCTATAGTCCCTCCAACATTTCCATTTTTATCTTCTTTCCCAATCTAAAGAGGAAGGGGAGATGGAATCTCAGTTACTTTAATTAGCATTTCTCTAATTATTAGTGATTTGGAATATTTTTTTAATCTGGTTGCTGATAGCTTGCTTTTCTTCTTTTGAAAACTATTCTTTTGATTATCTTTTGGAAAATATAACTTGTTATAAATTTGAATCAGTACATTATACATATTGGATTTGAGACCTTTTTTAGAGTAACTTGTTGCAAATTCTTTTCCCCCCAGTTACCTGTTTCCCTTCTAACTCTTGCCAGTTTGACTATTTGTGCAAAAATTTTAAATTTTATCTCATCAAAATCGTTCTTTTTATGACAAATGTCAGAGGGGAAATGGGGAAAATGGGACACTAATGCACTGTTGGTGGAGTTGTGAACTGATCCAACTATTCTAGAGAGCAATATGGAGCTATGCCCCAAAAACCCTTTGACCCGGCAATACCACTATTAGTTCTGTATCCCAAAAAGGTTTTTTTTAAAAAAGGAATAGGACTATACACACTACAATATTTATAGTAACTTTGTGTGGTGGCATAGAATTGGAGATTTAGGAGATGCCCACCAATTGGAGAATGGCTGAACAAGTTGTGGAATATAATTGTGATGGAATACTATTGTGCTATAAAAAATGACAAGTAGGATGCTCTGAAAAAAACAGAAAAACAGAAAAGATTTACATGAACAGATGCAAAATGAAATGAGCAGAACCAGAACATCGTATACAGTAACAATATTGTACAATGATCAACTGTGAATGACTTATTCTCAGCAATACAAAGGTCTAAAACAGTTCTGAAGGACTTCTAATGAAAAATACTATACACTTGAAGAGAAAGATCTGATGATCTGAATGTAGATCAAAACATCCTAATTTTTACTTTTTTTTTCATGGATTTTTTGGGTCTATATTTTCTTTTGCAACATGACTGATATAGAAATGTTTTGCATGACTGTATATGTATAACCTGTATCAAACTGCTTGCCTTTTCATTGAAGGGAGAGGGGAGGGGAGAGGGAGAAATTTAGAACTCAAAATTTTAAAAAATGAATATTAAAAATTCTTTTTACATGTAATTAAAAGGAACAAAATATTAATTGAACTGGGGAAAATTTGTCCATTTTATCTTCTGTAATATTTTCTAAACGTAATTTTATGGTCATGAAATTTTTATCCATAGTTGGGTTAAGCTAATTTCTTCCTGATATCACCTTTCCTAAGCCAGATACTCATTTCTAGTTCTTGGTGTAAGATGCTAGACTATGCTTAATTTCTGCCAGCCTGCCTTCCAGTGTTCCCTGTAGATTTTTTCAGAATTCTTACTCTAGTAGTTCTTTTTTCTGACATCAGACTTAAATTGCCTTCTTTGCAGAATCCTTATATATCTTAGAAATGAAATCTTTATCAGAGAAATTTGCTGCAAAGATTGCTCCCCCCCCCACTGTTTCCTGCTTTTCTTCTCATTTTAGATGCATTGGTTTTGTTTGTGCAAACTTTTAAAATTTCTTTAATAAAAATGTTTCTTTTTGCCTTCTGTGAATCTCTATACATACTCATTTTGAGTCTGTATTGGTATGCCGTGTCAGATATAGGTCTGTACGTAGTACCTGCCAAACTGCTTTCCAGTTTTCCCAAGTTTTCATTGAATTATGAGTTCTTGCCCCTATAGTTGGGATCTTTAGGTTTATCAAAAACTAGGTTACTGTTCTCCTTTGCTTCTGTATATTGGATAACTAATCTGTTCCATTGATTAACCTATTTCTTATTCAGTACAAAATTGTTTTGATGACAACAACTTTGTAGTTTGAAATCTGGTAATTAAGCCCCTTCCTTACCATCCTTTCTTCAATGATTCCCTTGATATTCTTGATATTTGGTTTCTCCAAATGAATTTCATAATCATTTTTTCTAGTTTTGTAAAATAGTCCTTTGGTAGTTTGGTTGGCATATGACCGAATAAGTCAATTAGTTTTGGTAGTATGATCATTTTTATTAAATAAGTCTACCCATGAGCAATTAATATTTTTCCAGTTATTTGGATCTGTCTGTATTTATGTGTCTTGTGATTATGTTCCTGTAGTTGCTGTGAATATCTTCATAGGCAGATTCCCAATTACTTTCTCCTATCTATAGTGGTTTTAAATATAATTTCTCCATCTCTTCCTATTGGGTTTTGTTTGTAATATACAGAAATACTGATGATTTATGTGGATTTAGTTTATATCCTCCAGGGATCTCTAAGGAGATCATATCATCAGTAAAACTGGTAGTTTTTGTTTCCTTTCTCACCTATATTTATTCCTCCAATTTCATTTTCTTGTCTTATTGCTATAGCTAGCATTTCTAGTACAATAATTGTGATAATAGACAATATTGCTTTATCCCTGATCTTTTTAGAAAGGCTTTCTTTCCTGTTATAGATAATGGTAGTTCTTGGTCTTGGATAGCTACTACTTATCAGTTGAGGTAAAGCTCCCTTTATTCCTATGCTTTCTAGTGTTTTAAAAAGGAATGAGTGTTAGTATTTTATCAAAAGTTTTTTCTGCATCTGTTAGAATAATTATATATTTGTTGATTTTGTTATTAATATAGTCAATTGTTTATAGTTTTCCTGATATTGAACTACTCCTATTCTCCTGTTATAAATGCATCGTGGTCACATTGTATGATCCTTGTGCTGTATTGTGTAGTCTCCTTGCTAATATATCTTTTTTTACATTTTTTTGCATCAATTTCATTAGTTTTTGTTGTTTTAACTTTTGCTGGTTTAGGTGTCAAGATTATATTTGCATCAAAGAAGAAAATTGATTAAGATCTCTTCTTTACCTATTTTTAAAATTTAGTAGAATTTACTTATAAATCTGACCCTGGGAGTTCATCTATGATTTATTCAATTTATTTTTCTAACATAAGATTATTTGCACATTCCATTTCCTCTCGTGTTAATCTGAGCATTTTTCAAAACATTCATCTTATTTAGATTGTCAGTTTTATTGGCACACAGTTGGGTTTAAATAGACCCTAATAATTGCTTTTATTTTTCATTGATGATGAATTCACCTTTCGTTTTTGGTGCTGGCAGCGTGTGTGTTTAAAATTCAAATTGGCTGACGGCGTGACTGTTTGATGGTTGCCGTTTTAGAGAAGCAGGTCCTAGTTCTAACTATTAATTCAGAGGTTATTTTACTTCCAATTTTGTCCATCTCTCCTTTGAGTTTGAGAATTTCTACTTTGGCGGGTCTAATTCAAGTGTTTTAATTTGTTGTTTTTCTGATTCATTTAGTTTTTTTAGTTGAATGCTCAATTCATTCATCTGCTCTTTTTCTCTTTTATTGATGAAAGTTTAGAGACATAAATTTTCCTGTAAGAACTGTTTTGGCTGCATTCTCACACATTTTGGTATGCTGTTTCATTGCTGTCATCATCTTTATTGAAATTATTGCTTGGTGCTACAGTTTGTTCTTTGACATACCTATTCTTTAGGATTATTTAGTTGCCCATTAAAGCTTAATCTTCATTTCAAAGGCCCTTTATTGAATGTAATTTTTATTGCATTATAGTCTGTAAAAGGTGCATTTCATGTTTCTGCTTCTCTGCATTTATGAGATTTTTATGACTTAACACAGTTAATTTTGTGCTGAGCACAGATGAAAATAGGTATACTGCTTTCTACTCTCATTTAATAGTGTCTAGAATTCTAGCATATCTAACTTTTCTAAAATTTTATCTGTCTTCTTAAGCTCTTTCTAGTTTATTTTATGGTTATATTTATATCTGAGAGGAATAATTTGAGGTCCCCCTACTATAATAGTTTCATTGTCTATTTCCTCCTATAATTCACTTAACTTTTCAGAATTTAGATGTTATACCATGTGGTACATATATTTAGTGCTGTTACTTCATTTTACATTTTAGCAAAATAGAGTTTCCCTGTTTATCCCTTTTAGTTAGTTCTATTTTTGTTTCTTTGTTGTCTGATATCATCATTTCAATCTCTGCCTTTTTCACTTCAGCTGAAGCATAAAAATCCTGCTGTAGTTCCCTTATTTTAACTTTATGTGTATCTTTCTGTATCAGGTATATTTCCTGTAAACAACATATTGTTAGATTCTGGTTTCTAATCCATTCTGTTACACTGTTCTGTAGGTAAGTTTATCCTATTTACATTCATCATTATGATGGCTGTGTTTTCCCCTCCATCCTTTATATTTATCCTTCTCTTTAGTTCCCTGCCCCCTCTTTAAGTCTGTTTTGCTTCCAACTAATGCTTCCCTTCATCTATCCTTCTTCTAATTCCCTCTCCCCTTTCCCATAGTCCCTTTCCTTTCTATTTCCTTGTTGGGTATACCCAGCTATGTGTGCGCAATTGTGTGCACATATAAATATCTTTCCTTTCTTTAACCGGCTTAAATGAGAATGAGGTTCAACTTTGGTTCACTCTCCAATGCCCCATCTCTTCTTTGTTGTATAAACATCTTTTTGTGCACTCCGAATTATGAGATAATTTTCCCCATTCTTCCTCTCCCTTCCATCTCTTTTCCATTCCCTTTCCTCACTCATATCATTTTTTCTGTTGATATCATCCAAATACAATAGAATCATACCAAGGCCCACAAATCAATCTCCCTCTATGACTCTTAGTGATGATAAAGTTCTGGGGGGCTACACGTATCATGTTCCAGTATAAGAATGTAAACAGTTTAACTTTGTTTAGTCCCTTCTGATTTTACAGTTGTTGACCTTTCTAAACTTCTCTTGACTCCTATTTTTCTATGTCAAATTTTCTACTTAGCTCTGGTCTTTTAATCAGGAATGTTTAAAAGTCCTCTACTCCATTAAAGATTCATTTTTTTCTGTTGTAGGATTATATTTCAGTTTTGTTGGGTTGTAAGCCTAGATCCTTTGCCTTCTGGAATATCATATCCCAAGGTCTCTGTTTTTTTTCATAGTGGTGGTTGCTAAGTCTTGGGTGATCCTGACTATGACTTGTTGGGACTTGAATTCTTTCTGGTCACTTGCAGAATTTTTTCCTTGAGTTGAAACTCTGGATTTTGGCTAAATATTCCTGGGAGATTTCATGTTACGGTTTATTTCAGGCGACTTGTAGATTCTTTCAGTTTCTACTTTGCCCTCTGATCTGAGATCAGAGACAGTTTTATGTTTTCTTGAAAGATAATGTGTAGGCTTTTTTTTTTTTTTTTTTTTTTTGTTCATGGCTTTCAGGTCAGGGATTCTTCAGTTTACATCCCTTCTGTTTTGCTCTGTTGATAGTTTTTCATGTGTGATAGGTAATATTTTCTTGGTTTTTTCCCCCTAGTCTTTTGATTAATGGGAGTCATTCACTTTGTCAAGCTATTTGCAGAAACTGTTTCCCAGAGCTAAGACCCATTGAGCAGGTTGTGTCTTGAGCTTGGCATAATGACAATCCTTTGCATTCTGGATGATCTTACTTTCTGGTGAAGTATATTGCTTTATTCAGCAACAGGTGTTCACCAAGAGATTTATGTCCCCTATTTCCCAGGGACCTGAGAGCCAATGTGCTGCAACCTAAAGCCATCCATCACATCTCTTCACATGCTCACAATCCCTGTTTCTTATAACAGCCAAGTGAACCAAACCAGGTACTACACCCCTGCTCCCGCCACACTAACTCTGGTTCTGTGTTCCACTGAAGAATCACAAGTCTCAAAGACCCTTTAGACTTAAGACAATCAACTTAAGAACTGTTCCCACTGGACCCATGAACGCCTGCATTGTCCACACATGAGCCTGCCATGGAACTGCTAAGAATGATTGTGTTGTTGTCCAGCTCACTTGTGGTTTTTATGTATCAATGACCTGCCTTTGCCCCAGCATGTTAAACCCTCCTCTGGGGGGTGGAGTGGGGAGGAGAGCACTTTCCACTTGTGAGCATTTTCCTCCCTCTGAAATTAATTAAAATTCTGTTAATCCCTGACACACCTGCCTCTTGCATGCTTTATTTGGTTCTGGCCATTCCCAGGTTAGAGGTCAGTTCCACTCTGAGTGATGAACTTTTATTTGGCTAGTTCTAATTTTAAAGGATTTATTCTCTTCAGTAAGATTTTGTACTTCTTTTTTCCAAGCTGTTAATTCTCTTTTCCTATCTTTCTTCTCTAGGTCTTGCCTCTTTTTCCATTATTTACCACTCTCATTTGGTTAAAAACAAGTTTTTTAACCTCCTTTAACTCTTCAAGGAATCTGTTGAAATTGTGTCCAAACTACATTTTTTTCCTTTGAGGCTTTGTTTGCAAAATATACATATATACATATGTGTGTATGTATGTATGCACACACATATAGTCATTTTTTTCTGTTCATCTTGAGCTTCCCTCACAATAAGTCTTTATGGTCAGATTTTTTTTTTGTTTGCTCATTCTTCTGGCTTACTTGACTCTTGACCTTGTTAGTACTGGGCTCTCATCTTATTTCTGGGGATAATGTCTGGCCTTGACTTATGCCTTCATATCCTTTTATTGTTTTCACAACTCAGCCTGGGGGCTCCACAAGTTTTTAGTATCTCTGAAGTGGGATATTCTGGGGCAAGGGCTCTTAACTCCCATGCTGGCCTGAGTTCTACAAATTTCTGACCAGATTTAGGTCTGTTGGCTTATTTTTGATTGTTTCAGTAGACTGCTACTTGATTATACCACTTGGAGGCCCTACAGTCTCAGAGCAAGTGAACTGCCAGCTTCCTATGGTGTGGGATGCTACCTTTACTCCTGGGATCGGAACTACACAGTCATTTGCTTCCTTGGACTGGTTAAGGCCCATGAATCAAGACTGCTCCTCTCTTCCATGGATCTGTGACCTGAAGCTGGATGGCACCCATTTATGTGCCCAGTGCTTACTCAGGGATCTTCTGGGATCACTTTCTGCCCTGGTACTTCCTATCCTAGTGCTTTCTCAGTCCTCTCTGTCCATGGGCACTGGAATGCTTCTCACTGGTACATGTGTTCCTGGCTCAGAACCCTTCCCCAGTGTCTATAGACCTCTCTCCCCATCTCTCTAAGCTACCCTACACTAGAAAAAATGACTCACTGTAAACTTTCCTTGATCAGAATTCAGTCTGTTGCATTTTCTAGACCTTTGTCAAAAGGCAGAGGGGCAAGCTAGATTCTAATATTTCGTCTCACTCTGCCATCTTGGCTCTTCTTCTCCCATGTAGAATTTTAGTCCATTATAGCCTACCATTTCTCAATCTTTTGAAATCAGTTTCCCCAAAACTTAGAGTACACATCAGATTCCCTGGATTTCCTCTCTTCTATCACAAAATCTAAGATAGAGTGCTTGTTTGTGCTCAGGGTTCCCACCATAACTAGTTCCTCCCTGTTAGAATCAGACCAGAAAAAAAAAAATGCCCTTATTGGTTCTTTCACATTTAGATGACTAAATGATCAAAGCAGTAAGACAAAAAGTTATTAAGTACTATGTTTTTGGCAGAGCTGCTCAGATGTCTGGATTAATGAAATCATTACTACCCCATTTGTTTTTTCTTACATTCATCTTTACCCAAACACTATCATGCTTTGTCTTTTTTATTCTTGGATTTCCTCACAAGAATACCTTAAAATGTAATGTTTTGCCATCCCATCACTTTTACCCATCTATTTTGAATAAGGTAATACCAAGGAATTGTCCACTCATGGATTTTATTCCACTAAGTCTTGGTGATACATAGGGCAAACTTGCCTTCTTGTGTTAGGACCTCTAGTTACCTTTGTTTGTTGTTTAAATCCTGGACAGGACAGCATAGACATTTAATCCAATGGGTTTTCCTATGGACATTTTTTTTACCTAGTCTCTAGCTTTCTGTGTAAGAATTCATAATCATTGGCAATATTTTTTATGTTCCTTCTGGCAATATTCCTACATAAATCACTAGAAGCATGTATGTGTTATCAATTTCAGAAAACCTTGGTAGGTTCTCTTATGTCTTCGATATATGCTCTGGAAAGAAAACTGTCCTCCATTGTTAATAAGCAAACAAATAGCTGTATTAGTACCTCCTAAACACAAAATCAATTACTATTCCTCTTCTGATTTTACTGAATGATCTTTCACCTGCTTTCTTGTGTGGCTCCATATATCCTTCCTAGGAGGACAAGCTTCTGCCTCTGCAGATGATCAAACTCCCTTCATCTTCCTTTTCTTAGTCTTATGAATTCTGGGGTACCACACCAATCTCCCCTTCAGCCTTTTACCAACTTTATATGTGTTTCAAAAGTCTGTCCCACCCACTGACACCCTCTATATTGGTAACTTCCAATTACTCAGTTTATCTTTTTAAAAATTTTACTTTGCCTTATTTATCTTTCCAAATATTCTTTCCAAATATTTTTCCCCTCAAGTTTCTCTTTTGATTCTACTTCTTAAACTTCTTTAATCCCTTTATAGCCTCCTTAATTGTCCTTGACCCAATCCTTTTTAAATTTTGAAGTAGAACCTGTGTGAGAATCTACCTGGCAATTTTTCTTCAAATTTCCCTCAATTTCTCCAAACTTTTCTTAAAATTTGACCCCCGACTTCCTTCATAATTCTCCAAGCCACCCGTCTTCATTTCTGCTTTCTTATTTGATCCCAAATTCTTTTCCCTATCCTTCCACAGAAGGGAGAAGTTAAGATAACTTTGATCACAGAATCACAGATACAACAGGAAGGAAAGCACCACATTGGCAACACCATCCAATTCATACTTGCCAGGTGGGATGGTCAAAGGATTTGTAACCAAAACTCAAAATCACTTGCAAAAAAGGTTAGAAACTTCAATTCTACATAGAAGGTTAGAGGTTCAGGAAGCAGTTATATGAATTCCCGTTTTAGACTACACACAGGCTTATTTCATATGCCAGTTTATATTACAGTTATTTTAAAATGTATCATAGCTTTCAGGATACATTGTCATGGACCATATTTTACATAATCTCTCCAAAACCTAGAATAATATCATTAAATAGCAGCTTTATATGATCAAAAAGAGAGACATAAGAACTTTAGTCACATTTCCCTGTCAAAACAACCACTTGCAGCTGGAGAAAAAAAATCTAATACTTTGATTCTGCAGTACTGAAGAAATTACAATTTAATTTCATGTCAATGGCTCAATATGAACCTAGAAGGAAAAAAAGTTTTAGTGATCTGTGCTGACTCCAATACTGTTTAGCATACCAAGGTCAAAATATCTAGAGATTTTAGTGGATGACACACTTAAAAGGAGTCAAATAGTGTAAAAGGACAGTAAAAAGGTTAATTCAATCTGAAAATATATTAAAAGAGGCATACTACCCATTGTAATGGAGATGATAGTATAGGTCTAATGACACAATTAGGAATACTGTCATCAGTTGTAGAAAGAACATTGCTAAACTGGAGTGCGGAAAGGAAGGTGAACAGAAAGCTAAAGGGCTTCTATTCATGTCACATGAGGATGAGTTAATAGAACTGGGGACATGTCATCTGAAGAAAAAAAGATGTCTCGGGGCATATGAGATGAGCAAATATTTGAAGAGCTATTAAAATAAAGAGGGATTAGTCATTTCTGTTTGGACAGACTATGACCAAGAGAATGGATATAAATTGCAAAAAGGCTAATTTAGATTTGATGTAAGAAAAAATTTCCTAATAACTAAAATTATCCAAAAGAGAAGTCAAATGTTCAACTATAAGTGTGCTCATTAGAAATGTTACAACAAAAGTTGCTTGACAACTTGTTCTATTTTGCACAAAGAATTTTTTTTGTCAAATAAAAGTGGGACTAGATCATCTCTGAGTCTTCTAATTCTGAAATTCCATAATTCTATGAGATTTTCTGCACCTCTCCCTCCATTATTACATCTGAACAGTTTATTTCCAATATGAAGTCTCTCATGAACTTTGAACTACATTCATTAGTTTCATTTTGTGTATCAAGGAAAGAATTGGTGTAGAGGGAGCCTCAAATTTAAAGAGTTTCTCTCCAGTATGGATTCTTTGATGTCGTAATAAATTTCGATTACTAATGAATGTTTTCCTACATTCATCACATTTGTAGGGCTTCTCTCCAGTATGAATTCTTTGATGTTGAATTAGGCACAATTTAGTGCTGAGGCCTTTTCCACATTCTTGACATAAAAAGTGCTTCTCTTTAGTATGGATTCTTTGATGTTGTAATACCTTTCGATTAGTGATGAAAGCTTTCCCACATTCACTACATTTAAAGGGCTTCTCTCCAGTATGGATTCTTTGATGTTCAGTTATGTAGCTATTACTAATGAAGGCTTTCCCACATTCATTGCATTTATAGGGCTTCTCTCCAGTATGGATTTTTTTATGTTGAAGTAGGTAGCTATAACTGCTGAAGGATTTCCCACATTCATAACATTTATTGGACTCCTGTAAATTATGGATTTTTTTATGTTGAATAAGGTAGCTATTACTTCTGAAAGTTTTCCCACATTCATTACATTTATAGGGCTTCTCTCTAGTATGGATTATTAGATGTCGTGATAGGTCTTGATTACTGATGAAAGCTTTTCCACATTTATTACATTTTTTAGGTTTCTCATCACCATGAATTCTTTGATGTTGAATTAGGTAACTATTACTAATGAAGGCTTTCCCACATTCATTACATTTATATATCTTCTTTCCAGTATGTAAAATTTGATGTCGTGATAGGTTTCGATTACTGATGAAAGTTTTCCCACATTCATTACATTCATAGGAATTCTCTCCACTGTGAATTCTTTTATGTTCATAGAGTCGCCCCTTTCGGCTGAAGGCTTTCCCACATTCCTTACAGTCAAAAGGCTTCTCTCCAGTGTGAATTCTTTGATGTTCAGTTAGGTAGTTATTATTGCTGAAGGCTTTCCCACAGTCAGAACATTTACAGGGTTTCTCTCCAGAATGAATTTTTTTATGTTTTTCTAAGTAAGGTTTTTTACTAAAGACTTTCCCACATACATTACATTCATAGGGCTTTTTTCCAGAATGAAGGATTTTATCTATTTCAAGATGTCACCTATATTTGAAGGTTTTTCCACATTCATTACATACATAAGGCTTCCCAGCACTGTGAATCTTATTATGTTTACAAAGAGTCCCCTTTTGGCTAAAGGCTTTGTCACATTCATCACATATATAGGGCTTCTCCCCACTTTGAATCATTTGATGTTTATAGGGGTTCCCCTTTCTGCTTAAGGCTTTCTTATATTCTTTACATTCAAAAGACTTCTCTCTACTATGAATCTTTTGATGTTGAGATAGGCTTTGAATTCTGTTGAAGATTTGTCCAAATTCATTACATTTAAATAGATTCTCTCCAGAATCATCTGAAAAATGAATAGTTGGATTTTGTTTACTGCTAAAGGTTTTTCTAGATATGTCATATTTAGGGTGTCCTCCTTGAGTATCTGTTTCAAGTTGAGAAATATATTTTGGATGGTAAATTAAGGGTTTGTTGCATTTGTTACATTCATAAAGTTTTTCAGCTACTGAGATTCTCTCATGGTCAATTACATCCAAATATTGTTTTACATTCACTTCAAAAACTCTCTGTTGGGCATCAGGGATTGACTCCTGACTGCATTTTTTTCCAACCATATTACATTCATGAAGAAAATCTGAGGAGAAAAAAAAGGTGTCGATATTCAGTGTCTAATGTCAGGAAAGAAAATTGCTTTATGTTAAGTTCTAAATTCTATTTTCTTCATTAAGAATGATTACACTAGAATAGATAGAACAAATTTTTATAACAAAGAGCTGAAGCTTAAAGTAAATGGCAAGTTAATGATGCAGAACTTCACAAATGGATGGATTATCATTATGGGTAAACAAGTAATTCTGGAAAATATAGACTACTAAACTTGAAGTCAATATGTAGCAAAAACTTGTTCACCTATTACAAATAGATGGTCTGTGAACATTTAGAAGGGAATGTGTAACCTCCTAAGACTTAGCATTGATTTAATAGAAGAAAATCATATAAAACAAAACTTATTTCCCCCATGAATAAGACTTACGGACAGGTGGGTAAGGGAGGTAAATAGCAGATACTTAACTTTCAGCAGTGCATTTGATGGAATTTTTCAAGATATCTTTGTGGATATGATAAATGTGAATTGAACTATAATACAGCCAACTGCGTCTGTATGAAGTTTAAAATCTTTACAGCAAAAGGTACTTAAGTAAAGAGTCTTGTCCATCTGGATTATGTTTTCTAGTTTTACACATACACACATATGTATATATATATATATATATATATATATATATATATGTATATATATATGTGCCTGTGTATATATATGCATTATGTGTGATATATACATACATATGTCACATGTATGTATGTATGTATGGAGAGAGAGATTGTACTTGTACATTCAACAATTTTAGTAATACCCTAGATGGAATCATAGCAGATACTCATCTATTTCGATGGCATAAATTTATAAATTGTGAGAGAACACAAGAGTGAATAAAGGAATTTTTGTATATCACAACAGTCTAGAATAATGGGCCAAGACAAACAATATGAAATTTAACAAGGATACATGTGAAGTTCTGTTATCAATTATCAGAGTTTAGAAAGTCTGGTTTAACAGCAGATCACATTAAAAATCTAAGAGACTGAGGTAGACCACAATTTCAATATTAATTAGTGGTATCCTGTAGCCACTAAAAAAGTTAATTTAATTTTAAAGTATGTTAAAAAATGCATAAAGTTTACAGAAAAAATAATAATCTTATTATACTCTGTCCCAATCAGATCACACTTAGTAGACTTTCTGCTCAGTTCTGTATACAATTTAAAGGAAATACTAACAAAGAAGAGCATTGGGCAATGGTCAATGGCAGAACACTGTTAATTGGCTTTCAAAGGTAAAGGTTTATTTAACTTCAATTCATGTGGCAAGTCAAAATAAGTATATGATATATGAAATATAAACTTATAATACAAATAAAGTTTCATTCATCAAGGCAAGAAGACTGACTTAGATAAATGCAATGAGTAGAGAAATAGTCCATAGGGAAGCTGCCACAGCATTTTGATATAGAAGTGGGCCATGAGAATCTCAGTAAGATTGATGGGGAAGATGAGACTTAGAATCTTGCTCCAGTAAAGGAAGAAAGCAATATAAATTTTGCAGTGATCTGCAGACACCATACTATGTTTATCTTTCTGCCATAGTCAGTTAACTGCCATTTATGCTCAAGTGAAAAAAAAGTAAAAAGATCAAGAAAGACCTTTCCACTTGACATGGTGACAGAGAAAATGAAATACTCCTTCAAAAAAAAAAAAAGGAAAGTCTTTAAAGAAAAAACAAAAAAGAAAAGGAGCAAAAAAATGAAGAGTCAAATTCTGTCCAATGTCAAGAGACATTGATGGAAAAATATCAGCATAAAGGAGAAAGGGAAGGAGTCCTAAACATTTGGGTATTAATAACAGAGATAAGGCTTCTTCATCATGAGGAGTTGCACTTTATGAAGAAAGAACTCTTTATACTCCAAGAAACCACGATTTGGATTCAAAGGTACTGAAGCTTTTAGGTAAAGATCAACAAGAGAAACAAAGATGATATGGTTCTGGGAGGACACTATAGACTACCTGGACAGACAAAAAAGAAATAGATGATAGTTTCAGGAAAGATATCACATGCCTTATACAGAGAAATGACATAATAAGGATGAGGGATTTCAGTTACCTCACCAGTCACCCATAGGGTTGAAAAATCACTTTGTAAATCATCAAGTTTGGTAGATCTGTGTTAGTCTGTGTCTTTGTGTGTGTGTGTATGTGTGTGTATGTGTGTGTGTATGTATGGTGTGTGTATATGTGTGTATGTATGTGTATATGTGTGTATGTATGTGTATATATGTGTGTATGTGTATGCATGTGTGTGTATGTGTGTATATGTGTGTGTGTGTATGTGTGTGTGTGTATGTTTGTGTGTGTGTATCATGGGAGGCTGAGCAGTAGGACTAGAAGGCAGAATGCTGAATTTCAAGGAAGAAAAAAGGTCACAAGAAATGAAAAGAAAGGGCACAGATCAGATATTTGTGAGGTTTAGAAGTGAATGAAAATTAAGTAAAAGATGGATAAAACAGACAAAAGGAACAAGCAAAGGCTTTGTTCTTTTAAGTACAGATCAGACATCTGTGGAGAACCTTAATACAAAGGGGAACTGAAGATGCAAGAAGACTAAAAAATAATAATCACAAGAAAGGAGGAAGAATTAATATCAGAAAAAAAAATGCACCTCTTCCTCTAAGACTAGAGGGAAATGTGAGGTCCAGGGGTTTAGGGCAGTGATATTTCAGAGGAAAGGTGATAGCTCCAGAGGGACAGCAATCAGCAATGTTCTCCCTTTAAGAAGAAGGGCCATTCTCACGATTCAGGGTAATGCACCCTAACTGACCAGTTGAGTTGCTGCTTGTGATCCTACCTGTCTGCCTGGTGTCTGTTACTCACCGAGGTAAAGGCATCTTGGAGCTTCTTTAGCTGGCAATTCTGGTGCTTCTCTTTTCTCCAACTGGGAGATGACATCTGCTTTGAAAACTGGAAACCCTGTTCATGTGGAAACAATAGGAAATTGCTGAGAATGGAAAGATATCTCAGAATTCAATCTCAGATATTCAATCAATAAACATTTACTGGGTGCCTACTATGTGCCAGGCACTGTACTAAAGTGCTGTGGATACAAAAAGAGGCAAAAGACAGTCCCTGTCCTTAAGGAGCTTATTTTTTCTCTAAGGAATACTAGAAAGGACCTTTGAAGCATGCTATGTATTAAGTTTGTGTTGCCACCAAGGAGCAGAACTGAAAACAGGGTCTGAATTAGGCTGAAAATTACTCCATTTAAACACTGGGACTTTAGTGGAGAAACATACAGTAGGAAAGCTATTCTCCTCAGGAGAATCACAATGATGCTTCTGAATACCTCTTATACAAAGCAAACACCTTTCATCTAGATTCTAAGAGAGCAGAAACACTGCGCTTCTTTATACCAAAAGAGTTAGGAATCTTTCCACATTACATATAATCCTAAGAATATCCTCATACACAAAGTTCAAACTCAGTGAAGCACTTTTTCAGAAATTCCATAACCTATAGGAAGAAAGAATGCCAAGAAATCTCAGTGGTCAGATGATTCATGAGAAAGAAGCCATCCATACCAAGGGAGACAAAATTCTCATAATTTTCCAGCATCACATTCCTGAACAGGTCCTTCTGAGCTGGTTCCAACAGCCCCCATTCATCCCAAGTGAAATCGACAACCACATCTTGGAATGTCAGTAATTTCTGCAATATCAAAAAACATTTCTTTTCACACAGTCTGTCCCTTACATGCAACAAGAATGAATGAAGAAGCAATTATTAAGGCTTACTTATTATTAAGGCCAAGAATTATGGGAAATGCTGGGTGAAAAAACAAAAGCAGTCTCTCCTCTTAAGAAGCTTACCTTCTCAAAGAGGAAGACAACACATGCAGGGGAATGGTGGTCATGGAGGATTATTTTGGTTTGAAGAGTTACAGGAACAGTGACTGGAGCCATAGGGGAGTATATTGATATATCCTTTCCAAGAATGATAACAGATAGATGTGAACATGTATGGTTCAAGAACTAGAGAGCAGGATTCGGACTCACGTAGGCAGACAAGGCTCCTAGTGAGCAGATGACCAGAGTGAAAGTGGGCGGCTGAGCTGAGATGGAGTGGGACACTGAAGCGACCACTGACCAGGACATCAGGGTCCTGGGGTTTAGTATAAGCAGTGAAGTGAAAGGACTGAATACTCAAGGAATGGTTTCTGGTTTAGGCAGCAAGGTTGCTCACAAGAAGATAGGAAAGAAGCCATGAAGTTGGCACACAAAGATGGAATGATTCTTAAGGGTTTAGAGCATTCTGTCAAGGGTTCTTGAGGCCCTACTTACATTTTCTTCCCTTTGTAACAGACTTTACATTGTAAATAATTTTACCATATGACTCAAGGTCAGTCTTACACATTCCCTGCCTCAGGTCTCTTCGTGCTCCATTCCATCTTCATCAAACTCAAATAGAAATAGATCCCTTTGGGTGCATATTGATTTAGAAAACTACAAATTAATGCCTGTTTGCAGCAGTGGGCTATGAGTTTGACACATCTGTTCTACATAACCAATTTTCCTAAAGCACAAATCTGACTATGTCACTCCCCTACTCAAACTCCAATGGCACCTTATTAACTCTGGAATCAAAATTAAGTTCCTCTCTTTGACATTTAAAATCCATCAAAACTTGCCCAACCTACGCTTCTAGTCTTATATATTATCCTTTGTAATTTACATTCTATCAGTAGAGACAATATGCACACCTACATTACACAAGATGACTTCGGAAGGAGGCATTAGCAGCTGGAGGGATCAAGGATGTCATCATTTAGCTTTTATAAAGTGCTTTAGGATGTGCAAAGTGCTCCACAAATATTTTCTCATTTGGTCCCTATAACAACACTAGGAGGTGTTATTTATTATCCTTACTTTAAAGATAAGAAAACTGAAGGACACAGAGGTCAAGTGACTTGCTTCAGGTCACACTGTATCAAGTATCTGAGACTTGATTTGAACTTAGGCTCTGTGACTCCAGGTCCAGAACTCTATCTACCATGTGACCTAGTTGTGACTTATGTAGGAAGTAGCTTTTGAGCAGGCTTCAAAGGAAATTAAGGATTCTAAGAAGTGTAGGGGATAAGACTGTACATTCCAGGCATGGGAGACAGGCCTATGCAAAAGTACTAAGATGGAAGATGGCATCATTAAAAGTGCCAATTTTCAATATGTAATTAATCACACTTTCATTGCTGTTCAGTTTTAGACCCAGTTCTCTGTCCATTTAAAGTATCTGTCCTAGGTATATGTACAGATGGACCAAACACCCACTGACAGACATTCCCCAAAAGATAAGTGGTCAAAGGATATAACCAAGCAGTTTAAAAAAAAAAAAAGTATTCACAACCTCGTTTTAAAAAAAGTTCCAAAACACTAGTAACAAGAGAAATGCAAATCAAAACAACCCAGAGGTTTTACCTCTGAAAATTGGCAAAGAGGAAGAAAAGTAGCAATACTTAATTCTGGAGGGGTTGAAAGATGACAGGAACACTATATACATTGTTGGTGGAGCTATGAAATGGAACAACCATTTTTGAAAGTAATTTCGAATTATGCAAATAAAGTGACTAAGATGTCCATACCCTCTGAACCAGAGACTCCATTACTGGGCTTATCCTCAAGGAAAGCCACTGATAGTAGCTTCCAAAATATTGATAGCAGCACTTTCTGTCGTAGCAAAGAACTGGAAACAAAATAGACACCTATCAACTAGAGAATGACTAAACAAATTGTGAGACATGAATATAATGGAATATTAATTTCCTGTGAGGAATGACATATGTGATAAATAAGAAGCATAGAAATGTTTATGTGAACTGATGAAGAGTAAAATCAACAGAGCCAAGAAAACAATATACTTGACTGCAGCAATATAAATGCAAACTACACACACACACACACACACACAACACCACCAAGATCCAGTAAGACTTGAACAAAGAGATATGAAAGGATGTTCTCAATACACCCCCTTCATGGAGGTAGGAAGTCCACAGGTATTATATATTGCTTATATTTAAAGACTTTTTCAATGTACTAATCAGTAGTGCTCACTTTTCCTCTTTTTTTCTTTAAAAACTCAGTAATAGGTAGTCTTCCTCCATTTGATTTTCCATATGTGGTTCATTGGGCCTTTTCTTCTAAATGGGAAAAGAATATATGGTATCATGGGCTCTGATGCATTCAACCTACCATCACTTATACAAATTTGGAAGACCTTACCATTTATTTATACAGACTTCTTCTGTCATTTGGACCCTGAACAGTTCATCTCTCAGGAACATGGTGAAATATCTTTGGCATACAAGGGGCTCCCTGTTTTCTGGCAGCCTGATGCTGATAATTAGAGGACTAATAAAATTTTCTTTTTCATCATGTCTATTTTAGCTCACATATAAATGATCCTGTGCTTCTTGTTTTGTAGGCCCAAGCCTGACCTTTCCTTTTTAGAGTTCACTGTTACCTTAGTATAAACTAAGAAAAAGCTATTCACAATTTATTTTGCCAGGATCATTCCTATGTCCATAGAAATAACTTTAAATACCCAATTAGTTTGACTGATCTCTTTGCTTTCATTGTTAATGACATTTTCCTTTCTTCCTGTAGCACAGCAGGGATCGATTTGCTGCTGTACATGAGGGTGGTTCCACTGTCATCAAGACTGAAAAGTGTTTCTATAGGAAAACTGACAGTCTTTGTATTCACTGTCCTTCTTTCAGTTTGTTCAGTACTATTGGGATAACCAGGCTTCGTTGGCTTTTACAGCTTTCTGCAGACTCATATCCCTTCTGTCATTCTGAACTGTCAACTATGAATTTTTACTGCCTTTAAAATCTAAAACAGAAGCTGTGTGCGGTCAAAGGATCCCTGGGGGGCCCCAAGACCCTGTCAAGGGATATTATTTTCATAGTAATACCAAGAAATTATTTGCCTATTAACATACACCTTTCCTTCCCTACATATGTGTGAAGCTAGATTTTTTTCATATACTACAACTAAAACAATATCACAACAGACTGAATACTGAAGCAGATATGAGAATTCAGCTTCTTCTATTGTCAGACGTTAGAGATTTGCAAAAATATCTACAATGCCATTCTTCTCACTAAATTTTTTCTTAACTAATTTTCATAAAGATATATAAATGTCAACATGTAATGGGTTTAATATTATTTTAAATAAATATTTTAATGTATCCTTTTCAATTTATAAAATGGTATAGATGTAACCAGTGGTGTGCTGGTAATGTTTAACAATCTACTTGGGGAAAGGGGAAGGAGAAATAGGGAGATGTACACCAAGACATAACTTTTAAGTGTAATCTACATTAATATTTTCTCCCATCACTTTCTTAAGCCCAGACAATTTAAAAAACAATAAATTAAGGTATGATTTGTAACCCTTTGCTGATTTCCATGGCTTAAATGCTTACACTGAAAATTTAACGACTGACTCAGTACAAGTCCCCGCAAGCTCCAGCATACCTCTGGATATAATCAACATACACAAAAAGCTCTTCTGAGCCCTCAATAATTTTTAAGAGTGTAAAGGAGTCCTGAAAACAAGGAGCCTGAGAATTTCTAGTCTAAAAATGTTACTGTTTCTGGCAGCTTTGCCAGTCTGCTTGACAAGTAAACTTAAGTGACTGCTAGCTAAGGTGGTTCTGAGCTGTTTTTACCTTTTCTCTGTAGCAAGAGTGAATGATGCTATTTACAGAAATTGGTTAGGGTTCATGTAGATGTCTTTTCTTTTACTCACTGCCCATTTTTTAGCATCAACATCTTCATACAAATCAGAATCATAATTGCATACAATTATCTTTCTAATATTACTGGATAATGTCATAGATGACAATGGCATGTGTGTGTATATGTATTAAGACAACATAACCAGAAAATCAAACTTTCTCAACAAAAAACTGAAAAAATATGTTAGCAAGGTAGGAAGAAATTAGATAAAGCTACAAAAATCATTTGCTTTGTTACATATTCAATATAGCTTTTACTAATCACCAGGCATTGTGCTTAGTACACAATCCCTCCACATCCTAAAATAAGAAATTTAACTTGCTAAAAAAAATTAAGAATATTAAAAGGTACTTGCACTTCTAGACTTTGAAAATTATTACAAAGAAATTTTAATCAAAAGTAACTGATACTGGGCAAAAGAAAAAACAGATAAAGAGACACAACATGAAACTATATATAAAAGAGTAAAACACCTATGGAAAATTAAAAAAGGGACAAAGCATTTTTTATTTAAAATTTACATCCAAGTCTCACAATATATATCATATTAAATTCAGGATGAAGTATAGACAAAAACCATAATAATACAGAATGAAAGAATAATAAATTTCTCTAAAATGTACAGTGGAGATATATTTAGTTACTAAACAAATAGAAATTAATTATAGGTAGATATACTAGTTTGCTTAAAAATGAAACACCTCTACACAGGAAAACAATAAAATAGAAACAAAAAGTAAATTGGGGAAAATATGGCAAATATATAAGTAAAAGAATATCTAAGAATTTTTTTAAAAGAAATTTTATTTATCCTTTGTTTTTATATAGCAGTCATTTCTGAATATTCCTCTGCTCTGCTTCCTTCAACCTGAGAATTAAACCTTCTTCTTGAAACAAATTAAGAAAGTTAAGAAACATAGGACAACATAGTTACAGTGTCTAGCAATGTCTACAAACTTCTAAATCCATGGTCAGCTCCCTCTCTAGTGCTTCATTATCTTTTCTGAGACCAAGATTTGTTTAAACAACTACTTAGAATTCAGCTGTCTTTTAGTATTCTATTTACATTGTTGGGTTCAATCTGTTCTCCTGCATTATTGCTGTGATCAATCTGTATCTTGTTCTCTTGGTACTTTTCCTTGTGCAGGAGTTCATAAAGATCTTTCTATGATTCTCTGAATACATTTGTCATTTGTCATTGCACAGTAACATTCCATTATGTTAATAAACCAGAGTTTGTTCAGCCAGTCCCTACTGATGGGTACCAACTTTGTTTCCAGTTCTTTGCTATCACTAAAAGTGCTGTTATTAACATTTTTTGCATATATGAAGCCTTTCTTCTGTCTTTGACCTCCACTGGTATATGTTCAGCAGAAAAGATTGCTGTAATAAAGGGAATAAACAGTTTAGTCACTTTTTTCAAACAACAGGGATACCAATTCACAGCTTCCCCAAGAGAATACTGATGTGACTATCTTCCAGAAGCCCCTCAAAAAATGACTATTTTGCCAGTTTGAGGAGATTGAAGAGAAACCTCAATTGTTTTACATATTTCCTTTTATTAAGTGATTTGGAATATGATTTTAATGGTAATTGGTAGTTTGTAATTCTTCCTTTGAAAATTCTGACTGTATCCCTGAATACTTATCAATTGAGAAAAGGTTATTTTTTATGTATTTTTGTGAATTCACTAAAAATAACTATGAGCTAGCATATATATAGTATTTAATATATTACCTCATTTGGTCAAATGAGACAACATATATAAAACATTTTGCAAATCTTAAAGCACTATGTAAATGATATTTAATAATAACATTATTATTTGGTCCCCACCTGAAATAGGTGCTATTTTTATTCTTTTTAACCTAGGAGGAAACTGAAGCTTGCAAAGGTTAGCTGATTTGTCCAGGGTCACACTGCTAGTAAATCAGAAGCAAAAGTCAAACTTAGATCTTCTGAATCCTAATTCCAACCCTTTATTCACTGTACTTCTTAGCTACTTTAATGGCCTATATAAATCTTAGATATTTTACTATTTACTGTTATCAATGATAATACTAGCTTCTCTTTTTACTTGATCTGCATTAATTTCATTTCCACAAAAATTTTATGTAACTGATATTGTCAATTTTGTCCTTTCTACTGCCTCTATCTCTATCCCTTTTTGGTTAAGAATTCTTCCCTTCTCATGATGAAAAATGCTATCCGCCATGAGAGAAAGAACTGATTGAGTCTGAATACAGATTGAAGCATACTATTTTTCATTTTCTGTATTTTTTAAATATTAGGTCTGTGTCTTCTTTCACATGACTAATGTGGTAATATGTTTTACATGATTTAATATGTACAACCTATATCAAATTGCTTACCTTCTCAGACGGGGTGAGGTAAAGGAAGGAGGGAGAAAGTTTGGAACTCAAAATTTTTAAAAAAATGAATGTTAAAAATTATCTTTACATGCAGTTGGGGAAACTATATTATTAAAAAAATCTTACTTTCATAGTTCCGTGGTTAATTCATTCCATTTTCTTCTAGCTCTTTTACATGATCTTTTGATTAGGTTGATCATGCATTTGGAACTTACTATAAAATATAGTGTAAGATATTGATCTAAACCTAATTCTATCAAATTGCCTTTTAGATTTCCCAACAGTTCTTGGCAAAAGGAGAGTCATATCCCCCACTAATTTATATCTGGTTTTATCAAAACTGGACTTTCATTTGCTACTTACTCCTTTTTTAAAGTCAAGTCTGTTCCATTGATTGTTCCATTTTATAATGGATACCAAATTGTTTTATTATATCTTCCCTATAAGACAGTTTTAAGTCTGGTCATGTCATGACACCCTCACTCCTCCTTTCCCCCCTTAAAATTTTAGATATTTTGCTTCTCCAAATGCCTTTAAGCTATTTTGTCTAGTTCTATTTTGAATAATCTTAGTAGCTTTATTAGCATAGCATTAAATCTAAAAATTAATTTATGCAGTATAATTTTTATGTTTGCACGGTGCCAACGTGAACATTGAACATTTCTCATCATTAGTCTTCCTCTAGTTCAGTAAAGGCTGTTTTGTAGTAGTGTTTAAATAAGTTCTCCTTGTGTCTTTGAAGATTAACCTTTAGATACTTTATTTATTTTATAGTTGACTTGAATAGAATTTCTGTTACCATCATTTCCTCTTGATTCTCTTGGACAGTATAGGAATGTTAAGGATTTTTGTGGATCCTTTGGCATCCTATTATTTTACTAAATCTATAGGGTATCTCTGTTTCTTCATTGATTCTTTGGGGTTTTCTAAGTAAAGCATTATGTCACTTACAAATATGGATCATTTTATCTCCTTTGCCAATTTGTACACTTTTCATTTCTTTCTTGTCTAATGGCTAAATCTGTCTTTTTAAAATTCTTATCCAATAATAGTAGAGAGAACAAACATCCCTGTTTAGTCCTGTTTGTAATAGGAAAGCCTCCAGTTTTTCTCTACTGCACATAATACTAGCTCTTGTATTTGCACATATACTTTTAAAAATTAATTGTATTGACATCATTTGCTTTCATATCACACGAATTTTCCCCATAAAAAAGGTAAGAAAATCAGAAAATGTACACAATGTTTCATATCCCATCTAGTTCTGCAATGTAAGGAAAGGTATCTCTTCTGGGGAAGTAAGATTTCAAAGTATAAAAACAGTGAAGGGCAAAACCCAATTGCAATAAACAGATGGTCAGGGAATGTGAATGAAATTCACAAAAGAGTAAACACTGTAAATTATTGCCTCACCAAAAATGCTCAAACTCGCTAGCACAAAGAGAAACTTTCAGGGATCATTTAACACAAATAAAAATGGCAAAAATAGCTTAAAATGATAAAAACTCAAGGGTAGCAGGGGCATGGAAGAACAAATATACCAACTACAGAATAAATTTTAGAGTGGCAGAATACTCTTATTCCATTAGTCCCATTATTAGCAATATACTCAGATATTACAGGGGAGAAAAAAACTGCGCATTCAACTGGTAGTTACTGGAGCGGAACAAAGAAAGACACTTGAAATGTCCAACACTTAACAGAATGACAGAATAACCAGGAGCAAGTCATGCTGCAGGATACAAGGTGTTATCTATTCTTCATTCCTGAAGAGAACCATGACATCAGGAAGGTGACCTCATGATCTGAAATTGGTTTTAAGTTAGGGAGGACTGTGCAGAGTCACCAGCCTCATTCTGTCTCTGGAGCCATCTAGGTCCAGTGGAAAGATCTAGATCAGGATGACTGGAGACGGCCCCCTCTAAATCACTGGGGAATATAAAGAAAGGCAAAAACAAAGGACAGCTAGGTGATGCAGTGCACAGGGTGCTGGGCCTGGAGTCAGGAAGACCTGAGTTCAAATCCAGCCGCAGACACTTACTAGCTGTGTCACTTAACTCTGTTTGCCTCAGTTTCCTCATCTATCAACTGAGTTGGAGAAGGAAATGGCAAACCACTTCAGTATCTTTGCCAAGAAAATCCCAAATGGGGGTCACAAAAAGTCAGACACGACTGAAGTGACTGAACAGCAGTAAACACAGAGAACTTGTCCTCAAAAAGTATACTTATTAATGAGGGAGACAAACGATTAAGTTCATATAAGGTATATCTCACACACACACACATATGGAGACAGAATAGAGGGAAGGTGGTTTTTGTTGTTGGTCCTGTGTTCTCAAATAGAACCAGGACATCAGAAAGGTGATGCCATGACTTGCAAGTGGATTGGATTGAAGTGAGGAAGGGCTCTGCAAAGTCACCAACCTCACTTTGACCTCAGGAGCCATCTGGGTTCAGTGGCAAGATATAGTGTGGGACAATTGGAGATGGCCTCACTATGCAATACACAGTTAAAATCAAAGGGATTAGGAATAGAAATAAACTTGAAAAGATCTGAAAAATATAAGGCAAAGAATGCAAAGTCAGAAAAAGAGTTGACCATGAAGACAATTACACAAATGCCAAAGTGTCTACATAAATATGTAAGAATGAATGGGGGAAAGGTGAAAGGAGATATGGACAAAATAAATGATTTGTTGTAATACTTTTACATAACGAAATTCTTATATTCAAATGTAAATAATTATAAGTTGTATTTTTGTGTTTTTGTTAAAGTTACAATTATCTTCACAAGGAATTAAAAATAAGATATATTGGAAATTTGATGAAACAATTCAATAAGGTTTATAGTTATATTCATAAGGAATTATTAAAAATAAGATTATAACAAACTTGATTAGTTACAGTCATAAGAAATTGTCTAAAAATTATAAACTCAATGAAACTGAAATGGTCACTACTTAATCAACGTTGCTAGAACAAAAGCTTAGATACATATTTCATTTCATACAAAACAGCAAATTCAAGACCAATTAACTTTATATGCCTACATACACACATATATCTATGTAACAGAAAGATAACTGCAACTTCTGGACCAGCATCTGTCTCTGCCGAACTGAGACAGAAATTTTATGAAGAGCTCAATGAGAAATTTCATATTAAATCATATATGCTTAAATACACAGTAACTTCTGTTCAAAAGTGGGCATATGAAAGGATAATAACAGCTAATATGTATGTAACACTATGTACCTGATACTGTGCACTTCATAAATTGATCTTATTTGATTTTCACACAACTCTAGGAGGCAGGTGCTATTATTATCCCCGTTTTATAAATAAAGTGAAGCACACAGAGGTAAGTGACTTGTCCAGGGTCACAAAGACAGAATACATTTTAAGTGTCTGTGGCCAAATTTTAAATTGGGTTTTCTTGATTCTAAACCAAGTACTCTGTGCACTAAACCGTCTTGGCAATGAAGAAATGTTGGAAAATATGGTTCAGAAGTAGTGATAATGATAAATCACCATAATATCGAGTATTGGAGAGCCTCTCAGAGGCTAGAGGGCAGGGTCTGTCCAAGCTTCTTCCCTGCCCGGGGGGGTCGGACAAACGACACCTTGGACTGCGTTGGGGAGGGTATGCAGATGGCCAAGCGCTCTGGGGAGGGGTCGGGGTGAAAGCGTCCCATGGCCCCAGACCCAGGCCTCGGGGCGCAGAGGGCGTGGGTGGCCACACCCCCTAGGGAGGGGCCAAAACGTCACTCACGAGCCCCCACCCCCTGCCGTCATGGGCCCTCCCCACACCCCGCCCCCGCCCCAAGAAGGGGACGATGCGTCACTCACATGGACCCTCCCTCAGGCCTCCAGGTCCAGCTGTGGGGGAAGAGGAGAGGAGGAGGACACGGGGGTGGCCCCGCACCTGGGGAGAGGGGGAGGGGACCATGCGTCACTCACGTGGGCCCTCCTCCCCCCGTCTCGGGGCCCAGTGGGGGGGTAGCCCCGCCCCTAGGGGAGGGGACGATGCGTCACTCACGTGGGGAGGGCCCAGGGTCCGGTCGCCGCCACTCACGCCCTCCGGCCCCTCGGTTCTCCCCTCTGGGGCGAAGCCGGAGTCCCGACCAGCCAGACCTGGGCGAGACACAAGGGTTACGGGGGAGGCCGGGAGGCCCGCGGGCCCGGACACCCGAACCCCCAGCCCCGTGCCCACCTTGTCCCCCAGACGGAGAAGGGTCCCCCTGGAGACGCTGACCCTGCACCAGCTGCAGCTCCAGCTCCAGACGCGCCCCGGGCCCGGCTCCCTCCATCGGGGGGGTCAGCGAGGCGGGCCGGGAAGGGGCCGCGGGCGCCATGGGGCGCCCCTTCTCATCGTGCAGGGGAGGCAGCTGAGGCCCAGAGAGGGTATTGGCCGACTCGGGGTCACACAGCATCAGGGCCGGGGTCAAGCCGCCGCCTCCGCCCCTGGGCGGCCCTGGCCCCTCCCCAGCGCGTGACGCTACTGCTCTTCAGTCCTGGGGACGGATGCCTCCGTAGCCGCCAGCCGGGCTGGGGGGCTGCGGTCACGTCCGAAGGCTGGAGGGCCCGCCCCCGTGCGCAGGCGCACTGCGCAGGCTCCGCCCCCCGCCCAAAGAGAGGCTCGGGTGGGCGCTGAAGCTCGTGAGGGATTCTGGGAAATGAAGTCCCCAGCGTACATCGGCGCAGATGCGCTAGCCTGCCTTTAAGCTCATCAACGTTTATTAAGTACCTGTTAAGCACCAGGAGGGCGCAGGGCAAAAACCTGCTCCCGCAGTGGGGCTCATGTTCTAGTGGGGAGACAGTACTCAAATAACTGTCTTGGTTTCCTCACCAATAAAATGAGGAACATTATAACACCTCCCACTCCTCAAAGGGGAATGTAAAGTGCTTCGCAAACCTTGAAGCTGTGTAAATGTACACTGCTGCTGCTGCTGCTGCTACTACTACTGCTACTACTGCTACTACTACCACTACTGCTACCACTACTGTTTAGTCCTGCGTGGCTCCTCCTGAACACATTTGAGATTTTCTTGGCAAAGATATTGGAGTGGTTCACCATTTCCTTCTCCAGCTCATTTTACAGATAAGGAAGCTGAGGCAGGCAGAGTTAAAGTGACTTGCCCAAGGCCATACAGTTAGTAAGTGTCTGAGACTGGATTTGAACTCAGAGAGATGAGTATTCCTGACTTCAGGCTAGGGGCTCTGTGCACAATGGCATCCTCTAGCTGCCCTCAATTTTACGGTCTTTCACTTCCTGCAGGAGGTTGCACTCCTTGTGTGCTCCAAACCCTTCCTACCCGGCTCCCCCCACCACCTTTTCAGTCTGCTCACATGTTACACCACACCACATTCTCTGTGATCCAGTCCTCAAATATTTCGTTCTATTTCCTACCTCTGGAGATTTTTGCTGGCACTGCCCCATGGACTGAATGTTCTCCCTCCTTATCTCAACTCCTGGCTTTCCTGCTAAAATCAGGTCCCTGCTAAAGTTTGGCCTTCTACGCAGGGAGCCTTTCCTCTTCGTGCTACTGCCTTCCCTGTTGATTATTTCCAGTTTATCAAGGATGTGGTTTGTTTGTACATAGTTATTTGTATTTTGTCTCCCTCATTAAACTGAGAGCTCTTCCAGGACGAGGATAGTCTTTTACCCTTCTTGGTATCCCTATCATTTAACACATAGTGGGTGCGTAATTATCATTAATCATCAACCATTTTAACTTATTAGCGGTTTTATTTATTTACACAGTGATATAGCAGGAAGGAGGTTCCTTTGTTTACTCCAGGAGAATATTTGAAAAGGGTGGTCTAGAAGGATCTGAGTATTGTAGGTTGTTTTGGAATGTTCACCCCACCCCCAAAACACATTTTATTGTATTATGATCTTTTGTTTATTCAAGATTCTTACAAAGGTCACTTCAGTTGTCTTGAGATAGAGATACATGTTGGATGACATGGGGGAACTATGCCAAGTTTGGACATATTTCTCTTCAGGCTAGAAATGCTTAGATATTAGAATAATGTTAAATAAAATAGTTTCTGGCGAACTTGTACCCAAAATGCAGAATACAGTATTAATTTTTTTCCTAAAGGCATGAAAATTCAAATGTAACTTAGAATGTTTACCCATAAAGGTGACTGATCTAAATCAGGGGCCACATGTGGCCTTGTAGGTCAAGAACCCAAATATAGTCAAAGGGGCACACTTGAGGACCTAGAGAGTGTTAACCATTACTGAGTTCATTCTAAGAAAGACAAAATTAGGCTGCACGTGTAGGTTTATTTCTCAGGGCTTGTGGAACATGCGTCTAGGGATATGCATGGGAATTTATTGTAGAAAATGAGCCTAAGAAAGGATAGACAAACGGAATTTTGTCTCACCACTCCAGCCCTTCCTTGCTTAGGATGCCTCTTTCTTTTGTCATTAATGTGACTTGCTATAATGTAACATGTGTCTATAGAATACCAAGAATATCAAGAGAAGAAAAGGCCCATTATTCAAGATAGTTTCTGGGTCAAGGAATCCTTTCATTGGCAAAAGAATACCCATGATTGGCTTCATTTGTCCTTGTTGATTGTTGATACAGGAGGGAGCATTTTGAGTTCACTCAGAGAGCAAAGCAAAGCACACAAAGCATTATGGTAGATTAAGCTCAGAATGTGTCAAAAACGTCTTTCCTCTGATTGGCCAATCCATATTTTAGACCTTTCTCAGGTGATGGCAGTTCAAAATGGTTTGGGTCACATATGGCCTCAATGCCGCTGGTTCTCCACCCCTGATCCAAACCTTGTGGGATAAGATTAAGGGTCTAAGACATTGCAATAGTCTAGCTACATAGATTCAGAATTAGTTGAGTGATCTAACTCCAAGAGTGGTAATTAGTTGATGTCAACTTTGAGTGAGGGACATCTAGTGGAATACCAGGTGCTGTCTCTGGTCATTTTCTGTTCAATAATATCTGTGTCTTAGATGTATATAGAAATGACATGTAATAGGCCAGACCCAGGTGGGCACTGCACTTTGAAAATTAAGAGATGAAGTATTGACAAAGCATCTTAATTAAGAACTGAGCCTTGATTCATTCAGCCTAGTGTAGTCCTCCCATGCTGGTATGTGGTCAGAAACTTAAGGGAGGTTCTCCAACCTCTTCTATCCTGTCATATGTTTTTGTGCTCAGACAACCAGGAAGCATGGTCAAGGTCCAAGATTTAGTTTCTTCACCCAGTGAAATATCAAGGACAGTTTTCACTGCCTCTGAGAAAAAATGAGCTTAATCTCCAAGGTCTAGAGTGATTTAAAAATGAGGAGAGGTTCAGGTGATTACTCTTATTAGGGGGAAGGGAATATGCATTTTAAAGCACCTACTATGTGCTAGCTCTTTAAAATTATCACCTTTGATCTCATTACACTCTTTCCCCTCAAATATTTGCTGTCCACAACAAATTAATTGGAGTCTATTTGTCCTGTTCCCCAATTCTGGAAAGTTCATTGGAGTTCTGGGGAGCTAAAGCATCGATTGTTCCACTGTCTCCTCCTGTTCCCTGAGCTACAGATTTTTAATAAAATTTTAAATAAATATTTTTAATATTTTTATATAATAATATATATAATATTATATAATAATATATAATTAAAATATTTTTAATAAAATTTTTAATAAAACATAGTACAGTTCTTACCAGCCTCTTCTAAAAGCCACAGAGAGTCCCAAGCACTTCACTCACAACAGTTCTTGAATCATACAATTAAGTCCCTAAATAAAAGGTTATACCATTTCCACCAACAATATTTTACAATGTTTAGCATAGGTCACCATCTGCTTAGTATTTATAATGGCCTGTTTCAACCCAAGCAACTGAAAATAAAAGTTGACTACATCCATAAGTTAACCCTTTGCATTAAGGATATGGTTCTTAAAAACCCAGAAAATATTCATATCTGTTTTTAGTTGGTAAATAAGGGCAGAGAGTTAGATTTTCTTTGAGTTGGTGATTCAGCTTTTCTAAGGTAATGAGAAAGAGGATACCTTGAAGTATCTTTATTCTCATGTTAACAGCCTTAAACATCTACTGAATTAATCCCCCCAAGATGGTGGGATTAATAATAGCCCTGGTCTATTAGGAGGTCTTGAGGTCTGCAGTCAGAAATACAACAGTGTTGGGGTGGGGGGTCCAGAGCTTCTATATGAGGGTAATAAGGTCCCTTTCTCCTCTTCTGCCTTTCTCCAACTTTAGCTATGAAGTTATTCCAGTTCAATTCTCATTATGTTAAATGTTCTCAGCCTGGGCTCACTCAGGTAGATCTAGTGTCTAAAGCTTAGGATCAGAATGAAATGAGACACTAATGTACCATAATGTTTTACAAGAGGAAGTTTAATTAACAATATCATGAGAATGGTATTTAACGAAGAGTCAGCATTGTTCAGTTCCCTTCCTCTCCACATGGAGATCCTCCTGATCACTGTGGAATCCTTGAAGTCTTGAGAACCCAACTCCTTTGTGCACAGGGCTTTTTATGCCTTGTATCAGTGGTATCAGACTCAAATAAAAATGGAGACCACTAACCCATATATAAGGATCCCATAGGCTACATTCCACCTTAGAAAATGACATATTAATATAACCTATATCTAACTGTATTTTGATTTTGTTAAATATTTCCCAATTACATTTTAATCTGGTTCACTTAGGAGTGTCCCAGATGGGCTGCATAACTGACACTTCTGCCTTACGTGACCAGTAAACTGTCATAATGGTTTGAGATATTGCCCCCTGGAGCAAATAAGTCTCAGGAACAGTTTCTTGCCTTTTTAGAAGAAAAGATAGCTTAGTATAAATGGCTTAGATGTTGCTCCTATCTTGGACTCATTATGCCCCCACCCAAAGTTGATACATATCCTGGAAATGGTGTGTGTCTATGTTTCTCCAAGTTTGGGTACATTCATCAAAATTCTTACTAGTACCTTATGTGCTTCAAAGAATGAATTGGTGCAGAAGGTTTTCCCACATTCATCACATTTATATGGCTTCTCTGTGGCAAAAATGTTTTGATGTCTGGATAGGTGTTTATTACTTATGAAAGCTTTCCCACATTCATTACATTTATAGGGCTTCTCTCCAGTATGAATTCTTTGATGTTGAATTAGGTACATTTTAGTGCTGAGGCCTTTCCCACATTCTTTACATTTAAAAGGCTTCTCACCAGTATGGATTCTTTGATGTTCAACTATGTAGTGTTACTGCTGAAGACTTTTCCACATTCATTACATTTACAGGGTTCCTCTCCAGTATGAATTTCTTTGATGTTGAATTAAGTACCTATTACCGCTAAAGACTTTCCCACATTCATTGCATTTATATGGCTTCTCTCCGGTATGGATTCTTTGATGTTGAATTAAGTACCTATTATTTATATTATTTATAAGGCTCTTGTGCAGTATGGATTCTCTGATGCTCAGTTATGTAGCTATTACTGCTGAAAGCTTTCCCACATTCATTACATTTGTAGGGTTTCTCTCTGGTATGGGTTTTTTGATGTTGAATTAGATACCTATTACTGCTGAATGCTTTTCCACATTTACTACATTCAAAGGGCTTCTCACCTATATGAATCATCTTATGTTTTTCAAGGCTGCCTTTCTCCCTGAAGGCTTTTCCACATTCATTACATTTACAAGGTTTTTCACCAGTATGAATTTTTTTATGTTTTCCTAAGTAATGTTTATTGTGGAAGGCTTTGCCACATACATTGCATTCACAGGGTTTCCTTCCAGAATGAATTATCTTATGTATTTCAAGATGTTGCTTAGAGTTGAAGCCTTTCCCACATTCATTACATAAGTAAGGTTTCTTTCCATTGTGAATTTTTTTACATTTCTCTCCACTGTGAATTCTCTGATGTTTAAAGAGGTTTCCCTTTTGGCTGAATGATTTTCCACACTCATTACATTCAAATTGTTTCTCTCCAGTATGAATTCTCTTATGTTTGTAGAGGTTGCCCTTTTGGCTGAAGGATTTTTCACATTCGTTACATTTAAATGGTTTCTCTCCAGTATGAATTCTTTGATGTTGAGATAAGATTTGATTACTGTTAAAAGCTTTTCCACATTCATTACATTTAAATGGCTTCTTCGCAGTATGACTTATTTGATGTGCAGTTAGGTTTTGTTTACTGCTGAAGTTTTTTTTCACATTTATTATATTTAAATGGTTTCTCTTCAATGTGAGTTCTTTGGTAGGTAGGATGGCATGAATTGATACTGAAGGCTCTGCCAAATTCATTAGGTTTAGGGTGTTTTACTTGAGTATATACTCCATGGTAATGAACAAAGTTTGAGTGGTCAGTAAAGGGTTTCTTACCTTTATTATAAAGTTTCTCACCTACATTAATTCCATTATATTCACTTAAGTCTGAAAAGTGTTTGAAGTTGGCTTTGGGAGCTTGATGTTGTGCAGCAAGGACTGACTTCTGACTGCTCTTTTGTCCACCTGTATTACATCTCTGAGGAAACTCTGGAGAGGGAAAAAAAATCAATAAAGGAGAGTAACTATCAATCTGAAACAGCTAGAAAACCCCCTGACATTTGCAAAGGAGAAACTGAAGGCCAAGGTAAGTGAACAGAGAGGAGAAGGACATTTAACAGTCCGTGACATCATAACAGCTTCATAAAGTATCAGAATGAATCAACAAATCATTCTGAAAAATAGATGTTGTTAAATCTGAACTCAGTCTCGGCAAACTAGCCTTAAATATAGTCACTTGCTATCAAACAGATGGCTAAAGCATTAGAAAAGAAAGTAATTATCCCTAAGATCCAGCACTGATTTAATAAAAGCTTATCATACAAAACAAAGTTCATTATTAATAAGATCCATGAATAGGGAGGAACATGAAGGATGGGAAGAGAAGTTATCTAGCTTCCAACAATGCATATGATAAAACCTTTCAAGCGGTCTTTCTGGATGAGAGGAAGAAATGTGCACTGAGTTCATGGCCAGTTTAAAAACCCTTATGAAAAAATAATCTGGAATAAAGAATTTTGTCCATCTGGATTTTATTCTCTAGTTTCATGCCTTAGGGATTCTCCTGGGCTTTGTTTCATTCAACAATTCTGGTAATACCCTGGATGAAATCACAGAAAGCACTTTCTCATCTTATGATGATGATACAAAGGTACATAAGGATACCTACCTGTTAGATACAAACTGAATAAAGACATTTTTTAAATATCTCAGGGCGGAGAAATGGGTCAAAACAAACTTTGAAATTTAAGAGAGATAAATGTGAATTCCTGCATATAGGGTTAAAATAGTAATCACTCAGGTATAGAAGATTTGGTGTGGTAGCAGATCATGCTACACAGGTGGTTTGTTGTGAGAATCAAATGAGAGAAAGCACTTTTCAAGTCTTAAAGCGCCATATAATTGTGATGTGTTGATATTTCACAGAGGCATAATATAATAGTAATGAGGAATTCCAACAGTCCAGACTTGTGCTGCTGTTCTCTCTCTGCCAAAAGCAGAGCAGCTAAGCTGGTGGGGTGGGAGCGCAAGACTGACATGCAGTCACTCACTTGTGCCGTCAGTCTGAGGGACCCCAAGTTAAAAAACCTGGCTTAGACTTTGGATAATGCACAACCAGCATGCAAGGGACGGGACCCGTAGTGTCTGCATTTATCCCATCTTCCTATGATACTATGACGGGGAGGAGCTGAAGCAGCTTTAATCCCATCTCTTCACAGAAAATGTGCACCAGTCAGGACTGTGTAACTCTAATATGGAAGCTGTTTACTCCTGTCTATAAAAAGTATTACACAGGCAGTTTGAATCCAGCACCTGTGCTCAATGCAAGCTACCCTGGTGTGCTAATAAACTCCTTTGTCTTATTTTCTGAGTTTGCCTTACTGACCAGGGCAAGAGTTCCTTTAACACCGAGGTGAGGAAAGTCTAGCTTTGAGTCCCTGGAATTACTGTCCAAGGGATCAGGGGTAAGTCAAAATATCAGGGAGTCTTACTCAGGCTCTTCATTTTTAAACTAACTGGGCATGGTAAGATTTTCACTCCCCACCTCATAGGTTGGAAACGCTTTGTTAATCATAAAGTGTTATCGGTACATGAGCTACTGGCAGTAGCTTATGTGTGGGAAGCCATGAACTACAGAACAACAGGAAGAGAAGGCAGATTGCAGAATTTCAAGGAAGGAAAGGAACCAGAAGAAATGGAGAAATAGAATGTAGATGGCATGTTCACGAGTTTTAGAAGTGAATGGAGAATGAGATGGAAGGCAGATAAAATAAACCACAGGGACAAGCAAGGGCTTATTCTTTTAAATATGAGTCAGACATGTCTGTATCTGAAAGCAGAAGGAAAAAGCCTTAGAAAAGAAAGGGACTGAGGCTGCAAGATGACTAAAATATAATAAGAGAGGTAGAAGAATTAGCATCAGAAAAACCCCCAAACACCTGTTTCTCTGAGGCTGGAGGGAAATGTGATTTTTCAGGGGGAAGATGAGGAAGTAGCTCCATTTCTGAATGTCAGGAAATGTTTCCCTGGGGCTCAGGGCCCTTTAAGGAGAAGTATCACTCAATATTTCAAGGTGAAGCTCCTCACTGGTGTGATGGGCTGGGATGATACTTGCAATCGGCTAGCAAGATGCTGCCTCAAAAGGTGCACTCACCTAGGTAAGGGCTTCTTGGAATTTCTCTCTCAGGCAGTCTTGGTGTTTCTCTTTTCTCCAACCGCGAGAGGATATCTCCTTTGGAAACTGGAAGCCCTGCTCATAAGAAGAATAACTAAAAATTGCTGAGAACGGAAAGACACCTGAGAATTCAGTCTGGGACATTTTTCTCTTTGGGGAATAGAAGCCATGCTAGAAAAAACCTCTGAAGGATACCCTATTGTATTTGTCGACAAGTTTCAGGGTTTGGATTGGATTGAAAGAAAATCATTTCATTTTAACACACTTTCTACTATGAAGATGGAAACTTTTCATGTCTTCAAGTAGCTATACTAGGACTTTAGTGCAGAAGTTTTTCTCTGAAGGAATATGCAATAGGAAGAAACAATACTTAAGGATTTAGGGATCTTTCTATATTACAGGCATTGATGGGAATATGTCGTCACATGAAGTTAAAACTCAGTGAAACATTTCAGCCATCCCATAACCTGTAAAAAGTATGAATGCCAAGAAATCCCAATGGCCAGATAATTGAGGAAAGAAAAGCTGTCCTTACCAAGGAGACAAAATTCTCATAATTTTCCAGCACCACATCCCTGAACAAGTCCTTCTGAGCTGGCTCCAGCAGCCCCCATTCCTCCTGAGTGAAGTCCACTGCCAAATCTTGGAATGTCAGTATTGTCTGAAATATCAACAAACATTCCTTCTCACACTGACACCATTCCTCATATGGAACATAAATGAAGACAAGGCATTTGTTAAGGGCTGATTATGTGCCAAGCACTATGCTAAGTGCTGGAGACACAAAAACAAAAGCAAAGATGGGCCCTCCCCTCATTCTAATAGCAGGAGACAACACGTGCAGGGGCAAGATGGTCACCTAGATGTGGAGAGTTACAGGAATGGCAAGTGGAGCCATAGTGGAATTGGCTGGTGAGTCCATTCCATGAGCAATGACAGAAAGGATCTGATTATAGTCCTAGAACCCGCAAGCTGACATAAAGGGAAGCAGACCTGTGTATGGCAGTGAGGTCTCTAGCAAGAAGATGACCAGACAGTGAAATGAGATTGTCCAGCCCAACTGAGATGTAGGAGAGACTACATACACTAACGGTGATAGTGGAGGTCTCTGGAGATTAAGGGTGCAGTCATTTAGAGTAACATTTTTGGTCAAGCTGCTCTCAAGGAGTTGGTAGGAAGGTAGGAGACATGAAGCTGGTATTACAAGGAGAGAATGATTCTCAAGGGTTGGGAGCACTCCATGTCAAAGATTTCTCAAGGATCTATTTACCATTTTCTTCCTTTGTACTTGCTTTATGGTAAACTTCATTATTCAGGGTCAGCCTTACAAATCAGTTCCCAAACTTAACACTCAAGTTAAATGTGCCCTTCACACTTCAAAATCATACTTCTTTCTAGAGACATCAATCACTCTTCATTACAGCAGCAGGCCAAAAACGGAATATTAAAATACAAATCTTCTTCCCTGATGCAATCTCTACTTAATGTGAAACTTCTCTCTTGCAGTGGCTGCTTCCTTCATTCCAAATACATCCTCTTCCTGTGGAAGATAGAGCTTTCCCCTTTCTCCAAGTGACCTCAGTTGTTCACATGAGTTTCATTATCTTCAGAAAGCTGAAGATTCCCATAATCTATAGACCCAACCCAGGTCTCTTCTCCTCAGCTGAAGTCTTGCAACATCAACTGCTTATTGGACATTTCAAACAGGATGCCCTATATGCCTCTCAAACTCAACACATCCAAAACAGAATTCATTACTATTTTCTCCAAACTCAACCCTCTTCTGTACTGCTTAGACATGGCCAGGAGGCTCAGGCAATGGGACACTGGGCTAGAGTTAGGAAGACCTGAATTCAAATGCTTACTAGCTGTGGACAAATCACTTCACCTCTGCCTGCCTCAGTTTTCTCAACTGAAAAATGGGGCTAACAGAACCTACCTCCCAGGATTGTTGTGAGGTATTTAGCACCATGCCTGTTGAGTGGTAGGCACTTAATACATTCTGGTTTCCTCCCCATCCTCCTGGCCTGTAACTTCAGTCTTATTCTAGACTCCTGGACTCACATAGCCAAACAATCGCCGAATCTCGTTATTTCTACTTCACTAGCATGTCTCCTGTCTACCTACACACAGTGGCTACTCTAATGCAGGCCTTCATGGTCTCTGACCTGCACAATGGCCATACCCAAGTGCTTCTCAGCCTCCTTCCTTCCATCCTCCACAGTCTGGCCATGTTGGCCTTCTGACTGCTCCTCAGACATCAAACTCTGTCTTCTCTTTCTTTGTCTTTGCACTTGCTAACCTTCACTCTAGCAAGGCCTTTCCTGATCTTTCCAGATGCAAGTGTCTTCCTTTGATGTTATCACTTGTATCTGCTTTGTCCATACCCATGTATGTTGCCTTTACCTAGAATGGTTTATGTCTGTGTTTGCATTCCCAGGACATAGCATAGTCTCTGGCACATAGAAAGGCTTCATAAATCCCAGAATCTGACAGAATCAGCAGCCATCTAATCTAACTTACACATGAAAGAAATCTGCACTAGAATCTTCATGACAAATGATCATCCAAACCTACAGCTGATGACTGAGAGATGCTTAGCCGCTACCTTCTTTTCTGGTCATTCTTTTTTTTTTTACATTTTTTTTTTTTTTTGCCACTTCTTGTAAACAAGCACAAGCCAAGATATCACCTGTGATATCATCGATCCCCTTTGAAGATGAAGGACAAAACAACTCAAAAACTCAAATAAGGCTTCTTTGACTTTATGTTTCTGATCCACCATATGCCTCACCACTATCCTTTGAGCATCTACAGTTTGATTCTTTGAAGAACCTAGTGTCTATCAACTCACAATAATAAAAGTATGTGTTACTGTGTCAGGAACAGCTTGGGCTCCACTATTAAGCATTCATAAAATAAGCTCCTACTTATTTGGTGCTAGATATGTACCAGGTGGTAGGCATATGAAGACAAAAATGTAATAGTGCCTGTCCTCAAGGAGTTTATATTCTATTAGAAGAAATAGTATGTGCACCTATAAGAACATACAACATATACACAAGGTAATTTCAGGGGGAAAGTCCTAGTAGTTAAAAGGACAAAAAACATTTCATGTTGAAGATCATTTAAATAGTTTTAAATATTTAAATAGTTGGACTCTGGAAAAAAAGTTAGATTCCAATATGCATAAAAGAGTGCATTCCAGACATGGGGGACAGCCAGGCTGTATCAAAGCATCAAGATAAAAGATGAATTCCCAGCAAGGGTTATGTAAGTTCCAAAATGTAATCAAGCACACTCTCTTCCTCCCATACAATTCTGGGTCTGGCTCATTGTACATCTATAAAATAGAACCTGTCTTAGATATATGTACTGGTAGACTGCCCAACCAAACCGATGTCACACTCCCAACAATAGGCATCCATCATCCATTTGATTTTCCATATATGAATAGGGAGGCCAATCTCCTGAGTGGTAGTATCACTGAGAAGGATGTGTGCAGTATCCTTGGCTTTGATGGAATCAAATCAGCACATTATCAACTATACAAAGATGAAACATCTGGAGAAAGCTTCTCTTCCATTCAACTTTACAGAGGCCATCTCCCATGGTCATGGGGAATACCCCTGGATCTCTATTTTATGGCTACACTGATATCAGCAATCAGGTAAAGGGATAGAGACTAGACCTATGATTTCAATTTAACAGGGAAATGACCCCTACCAATGTAGGGCAGTGTTTTCTTAATTTTAGAGCTGCCTAGAGTACTGAGGAATTGAATGACATGCCCAGGTTCTCTATGCATGAGGACTGGTGAAGTTCATTTTCTCTTTCCTTATGCCTATCAAGGATTCTTATATAGCCATGGCATAAGCATGATCATATGCTTGCGGAAAGATAGCTCGCTGAAAGAAAACTTGGAAGGATGCATTTAGTTCTACCAAAATTGCACTATCATTATTATTACTATTTCAAAATAAACAAAACATAAGCAAGGCAGTTTGCAGTCTCTATTTTCAATAATTGCACAACTGTAGAGATGTAGACTGAGGTCATAAATCAATCCCTTAGGCTCTTGAATCAACATTGTCTCCATTAAGGAGTTTTTTGTGTTTTGTTTGTACTTTGTATGCAATCTGATAGCATGCTATGATTTTGATTACATCTCAGGACTCTAATGCAAGACCTAAAAGATAAAACTCTATATCTGAGATCTGAAGATTTGATTTTATATGAATATTAACCTTCACTACAGACACACCAAAGAACATATTGAGACTAGGTGTCTACATGCTCCAACTGTTGCAGTAGGTGAAAAACCAAACGAGTGTCATGTGTTGCTCCTGATTCACTCCATAAATATGTGTGAATATGTGCTGTGTGTTGTGTTAATGTATGAGTGTGAATTTGTGAGGATATGAGTATGAAGGTGCATGCATCTCTTTCCTGACTTGTAGGCTTTCAGAAGTCTACTACAAGCACTTCGACTCTCTAGGGATCACAGTGTAGGTACTGATTAAATGTCGATTGACTGATTCTAGTCCATCCCCCTTCTATTAATACAGATTAATTTCCTGTTCGGTAAAATCAACCCACAGATCTTTTTGGCCCATTATCACTATCCTTCAAACAAAGTCTGATACAAGTACTCCTCTTTCTTTCACTTGTAGCACCATTTTCATTTCTTCCTATGGCATATTGGAGATGGATGTACAGCCACTGAAACTGAAGATTTTTATGGAAACGATGGGATGCTTGGGTGCTTGTGTTTGGATCTCACTCCAAGATCACATTTCTCCCTAGCCTTAAAACACTATCCCTGACAGTTTCTCTCCAGCCCAAGGACATTATGCCTTCAATAACTCATGGGTGGGCCCCAGTGAGGCAAACTATCTCTCCCTGTTACAAGAACAATCTGACCTCTTAGAATTTCCCTTGAATGAACAGGACTATCTTGTACCAGCAAAACTATCATATAGTAATTTCCATAGTTACCATATACAATCCAGAGGTCAAGTTACAGAGGTCAGCTCCTGAAGCTATCTTGTTACAGATGTAGCAAATCAAAAATACATCCTTTAGGAACCCCCTGCTCCTTGGTGAATGACACCTGTGACCAAGGTTGAATGTTATCACCTGATTAGCATACTTGCCACATAATCCACTACTTTTTCTATATAAGCTTTAGCTTCATTCCTGTTAGGTTGCAAATTCCTTAAGGAGCTCTGACTGCCATATTAGCATTACAATAAATCTTTGCCAGCTTCACTTAAAGAATGCTAGATTGCATGGATTCATTCCAGATAACCCTTTCCTGTAATTCTGTCCTTGAGTGGTCCATGAACCCCCCCAAAATCACATCAGAAACAATGACAAATCTGTTCCAATGTTCTCCCATTTGTTGTCCTTCTTCCAACTAAACCCATGACTCGGGTATTCTTATTAAGATGGCAGTGTGAATAGGTAAAGGGAATCCTAGCTCTCCCATGTAAATGCCAACAATGACCTAAAAAGGGCATGAAATTAAAAATATATAAAGAAATCCACATATAGAAACATCGGTAAGGTCCTTCATCTAGCCCAGCACTACACAAAAAGGCATCCAAAATGCTATAGGGCTGGAAGAAAGGTCCTGTCAGAGGAAAAAAGTATGGGTTTAACTGAAGAGGCCAGAAGATAATGGCAGATCATTACCAAAAGAGCATCCACATGGAAAGAAGACCATGGCACTGCCCTAAGTGGTGATACCAAACTCAACTTTCTGACTGAGGAAGTGAAGCCTTTCAGAACTCTGAATTCTAGGCGAGGTGAAACCTGGCATCCATCACTCAAGTAATCAAAGTCAAGACCAAACAAGGCTTGACTACCTCACACACAAATATGGGGAAGAAAACATAACCTGACCCTGGCATAGAGTCCTAAAACAGAAGCTAAAGTAGGAAAATGAGAAAACAGAAAAAGATCCTGAAAACCATGAAGAAGTATTATGGATCAAGAGATTTTTCAAAAGAAAAATCCAGAAAAAGAAAGTAACTCTAGGACAAAGTCAAACAGAGCCTTGGGGGAAAGTGACTTGGTTACAAGGAATATAATACTACCTGGAGGAAATAAAGCAAGAGATTAAAAAAAAAAGAGAAATTTCATTTTAAAAAAAGGAAGGAAAGGAAAGAAAATAAATAGCTTAGAATAGAAGGAATAAAACTTTATCCATGTAGCAAACTCCTTGAAAACAGAATAGAAGAAATAGAACGCAGTGATTCCACAAGACAATAAGAAATGTGAAAACACATTCAAAATATTAAAATAATGAAAGAAAATATAAGGGACTGGTGGCAATTATTATAAAAGAGAGAAATTTTTAGAATATACCAAAAGGCAAAAGTTTTAATTTTTGCCTTACAAACTCTTTTTTTTTTACAACCAAGAATAACTTGCCCTATAAGATTGGATCTAATATTATAAGGAAAAATTAATATTTATTGAATAGAAGAATTTCAATCATTGAAACATGAAACAGTCAAAGCAAGAAGAAACTCTGAATTACAAACACAGGAGTTAAGAGACATATGGAAAAATAATAACATTTGCACCACTACAAGGACCTCAATGATGATGAAGTGCTTACATTCTGTTCTAACATGGCGAGAAGAGACAAGTGACTTCCAGATCTGCTAAAGGTGCCAAAGGGAGTTCAGTAAGACAAAAAAGGATTGGGATGATTTGTTTTGTGTTGATGATCTTACAAGAGGAAAGAAATTAAATGGGAGTGAAAAAATATACCAGTTAAGAAACGAAGGAGAAAAGGCAACCAAGGAGTTATTGGTTGGAGTATTTTCTGAGCTCTCTTTCCTTCCTTATTTTGGCATGTGCTTTACATCCATCAAACTTCTATAGGATCCATGATCCATTTTTAGCATCTATAGGGTGAAACACATTCAATGACTCAAAAACTTGTTGAATGAATAATTTAATAAATGCGCTGTCTCCAAGATATCATTGAAACTTCTCACACTAGTGTTAACACCAGTTTCAATAATCTCTACTACAATGACTAAGGAAATGATATCTCTTTAAGAGGATTTTGGGAGTTCTGGTTAAGGTGAAAGGTCATAGAGTAGCCTAGCTCTTTCACAAAGTGTTCAGTCAAAGAGCAAAAAAAAAATTAACCAGAAGGAACAATGACAAAGAAAACCAGAGAATTATCAGCAGGTTCTTGGGTCCCGTCCAGGCTTGCACAAAAGACTGGCAGGAGCCTTTGGACATTCTAAGCAGGGTAAGCATAGAGAAACAGAAGCCACAGAGTCGTCCAGGCAGCAGGAGCTGAGGCAAGGGTGGAGAATCTTCTGGGAGGAAAGAGGTGACAGAAGAGGTATCTGGACACAACTTGACAGAGAGGACTAGGTGAAGCCAAGGAAAGAAAACTGTTGGCACTTCTAGGGATGGTGGCATTTCAGGAGAAAGAGGAGGTTAGGGTTAGGATCACTCACCTGGTAACCGTCTGGCAGATGCCCAGTCGCCATAGTTTCCTCCTTGATTCTCCCTTCCTGACCAAGACTAGAGTCTTTAGGAGTCAGAACTGGAGGAGGAGAAAGAAGGTAAATAGGAGGCCCATTCTTCCTCAAAGCTCCTTAACTCACCAGGATTACTGGTGTACGATCAAGTTCATTGTTTCATTACAGAAGAAATCAAACCCATATGAGTCTCAACTTTTTGAAGAAACAAAGTGAAGGGTCATGAATTTTTGTTCCTAAGATACTCTTTCCTACCCCTAAGGGGACTTAGGAGATGTAGGCTGAAATAAAATAACTTTTCTCTCTATTCATATAGTCAATAGTTAATACTCAATAGTCAACTCAAACTGTTAATGACTCAATCATCCCTGCATTTAATTAAGAAACATACTTCCATTTCTCTCTCCTTACCTGACAGCATATATGAGAAACCAATTGACTTAAGTCTTTGGAAAAAGCTTTTTTTTAAAAAAAATTACTATATTTTGTTTTAACATTAACCATATTTCTCAATGTAATCCTCCCTTCTCCCTTTCTGAGTCATCCCTTATAACAACAACAAAAAAAAGAGGATGGGGGAGAATTGAATAAAACTAATGATCCAAAAAGTCTGACATGATATGAGGCATCTTCTGAGGATGGATTGACCGCAGACAGTCACCAGCAGTGTACCTCACAGCTCAGTGTGAAACTGACCACCTCCTTATACTCTCATCTTAAGGTGACCTCACTACTCTTTACAGGTAAGTAATAACACCTTGCTAAAAGCAAAGATGTAGAATAACCAAGTTCGTTAGAAAAAACTTGAACCAAAAGACAGAGTTTTACTAGGAAATCTTGGTGCTCATAGAACACACAAACAAGTCTGCAGATGAATGAAAAGCAACTCCTTATGAGTTATAGAGACTGGGTTACTTGTCTATTGGCAGAATAGCCCTGTGAAGGACACTTACTGCCTCCAGGAGTCTTAGCTGATGAGTAGGAAGAAAATCAGGGCACCTACCCCCGTGACTCTGAAAAAGAGACTGTCTACCAGTTTTCAAGCTGTCTGAATCAGAAAAATGGCCCAGGAAGAGTGAGAAGTCTCTGAACTCTAATCCAACAACCAATGCAAACAGAGGGATGTCTAGGACATCAGTTGTAGAGGCTAACCTAAGGTGTATGGTAACACTGCCCGCTAGACCGGACCCTCCATAAGTTCTGGTTCAGGAATGCAAGATGATGGTTCTGACAACGGCTGTCATCAGCAGAGATCATCAGATAATTTAGGTATAGGAGAGCAAATGAGTCATCCGGTGGAAGGAAGGAATGAAGGAAGAAAGGAGGGAAGGAAGGAGGGATGGAGGAAGGAGGGAAAAAAGGAAGGGAGGGAGAGAGGAAGGAAAGAAAAAAGGAAGGGAGGAAACAAACATTCATTAAGTACTTACTCCATGCAATTTGCTTAGTGCTTTACAAATATCTCATCTGATCTTTAGTACAACCCTGGAAGATAATTATTAATATCACCCCCATTTTATAAGTGAGGAAATTGAGGCAGACAGAAGGGAAGTGACTTGACCAGAGTCACACAGCTAGGAAGGGTAGGAGGTCAGATTGGCTCCAGGCCTTCCTGAGCTCAAGCACCACCTTTACCATGAAGCTGGTGCCCTCCCCCCAAAACTACTTCATTACATGCCGATTGACTGGTGTTTTCTTTATATGTATTCTGTGGACACTTTGTACACATGCGCACCTGCCTCCCCCTTTAGCAGGTAAACTCTTTAAGAGTAGCCTCATTTCATTCTTTGTATTTGTAGAGCCAGTGCTCAGCACAGTCCCTGGCACACAGTAGGCACTTCATTAAAAGTTTGATTGATTGAAGCTCAGAAATTCCATGGCTATCTTCCAAGAAACCAAGGTCATGTGCCCGCCGTAATGGGGCATCTGGCTAGGACTGGTTACATTGGGAAAAGGAGACAAGGAAAAACGAGACCCAGAGAGATCTGACGTGTAACCACAAATATCTACGTAGCATTTGAACCCAGGTCTCTCCCACTCTACTCTTCTCAAGAGTGACAGACCAAGAATTGGGACCTACCAGAAGGGCGTGGTCTGAGGTTCAGCCAATGAGGGAGACGGGTTGGCCTTCGAGGCGGGGCTAAGGTGTAGCCACGTGCCCCTGTCCGGCCCCCTCCTCCTCCCTTCCTCAGCCTCGCCTCCTCCTCAGGCCACGCCCTACTCTATAACGTCACTGGGGGGACTCGGTCAAGCGTGGCCTCCAGGCCCTGCCAGCCCCGCCCCCATCATGCCCCGGCTCTAACCCTAATCCGAGGACAGTAACAGGGGCTGCTCATAGTGAGCGCCGAACTACAACTCCCAGAAGTCATCGGGAACGCGAATGGGGTGTAACCGGAAGAGCCGGGGTGGGGGCCCTGAGAACTGTTCCTCTGCAGAGATGATGAATTCTGCTAAATGATTTAAAACCAATTCCGAAGGATTCTGGGAAATGGAGTTCGGAAGCCACCAGTTTAAGTGTGCCGGGATTGAAAATATGGAGAAATTCATAACAAGGATCAAAAGTTATCATGGAAAAGAAGTTAAATTTGATTTGGACATGATTGGGTAGATAGCTAATAGGAAGCTAGTGACGTCATAGTGCACAGTGTGCAGGGGGCCTGACATCAGGAAGATCTGAGTTCAAATCCTGCCTCAGACTTTCCTATCTGGGTAACCCTGCTCAAGTCAGTTCACTTCTGTCTGCCTCAGTTTCCTCATCTGTAAAATGCATCCCCGTCAAAGCATCTCCCTCCCAGGGTTGTTGTGACAATCAAGTGAGATAGTGATTGTAAAGGACTGGGCACATGCTTATTAACCCTTTCTTTCCTCCTCTCATCCAATTGGGAATGGAACAGTAGAACAAATCATGGCATATGGATGCAATGTGATATTATTGTGCCCTGAAAAATCAGGAAAAGGATGGTCCTCAAGAAACCAAAGAATGAATGAACTGACTCAGAGTAAATCAAGCCGAACCCAGGGAAGACTTTCTATGATTGAGTGTAGAAGTCACTTAGGAGATGGGATGACCCATCATGACCCAAGCTTTCCTCTTTGGGGAGAGAGGTGATGGACCAGGCACAGGCTTGGAATGAGACCTTTATTGTCAGTTATGGCCAAGGTGTGGGTTTATTTTGGACCATACTCCGTGCGGGGAAGGGTTTTTATTATTTATTTTATGGCACCGTGGGCGCTTCAAAAGGCCTTGAGTCAACTTGGCCATCTCTTTGCCACTCTTTGCTCCATTGTCTTCAGCTGGTCTCCAGTGACGGAATGATGCCTAAGAGAATATGCGTTGTGATGGGTGCTAGAAGAGTAATGAGGGAGTGATAGTGATACTAAAAAAAGACTGATAGAAAAGCAGGTCAGTGAGTCATTAAAGAAAGACAATTTCATCAAGAGACACAAATGAGTAGAATAGTGTTGAATTTGCCCTTATTCAATTTTAAATATACAAAAGACCCAACAAATTGTACATAGTGGAGATTTAGAGTTCTATATGCAGAACTGTATGTATTCCTTGGGGAACGAGAGCCTGGCTCATGCACATACCTCATCAGCTTGCTCAGATGGTGTCTCCACGAGGAGGATGCTAGGGAGCAGATGTCTCCAGAGAGAGGATACTGGCCTTCTTAGAGAATCATGATGTCTTGGAGACTGTACCTGTGGACACTTTTTAACTTGTTCTGGTTGGGAGGAAACTTTTCTATTGGCTACATAGTCAAACTGTCAGCATCTTCAAAATGGCTTGAGTTGACTTTGGCCACCTTTTCACCATTCTTTACTCTATTTTCAGCTATATTCCAGTGATATGATGGCAACCAAAGGCCATGCTTTAAAGGGGAAGGGTTGCTCACACCTAACATAGGCTTGCCAGATGCTTGTTGAAATGAACTGAATATAATTTTTTAAAATAAAAACTTTTTTTAAGGCTAAGATGTGTCTCTAATATTGGCCTTAGAAGAAAATAACGCATTTCCTCATTCGGTTGCTGGGTAACCAGTGGTTCTGAGTATTATAACTGTTCAATGGATGCTATCAGTTTTCCACTGGTAAGAAAGATGAGAAAAGATAAATTTTAAGATTTGAGGAGGATTTTGTTATTTTGATTGCATTTTCCAAGAAATTCCTGGGACCTTTGTATACTAGGTTGAGGGGAATGATCTAAAGATTTGAAGAGGTAATCATGAACTCCCACCCATTCCCCAACATTTAACAGCAAATGTTCTTTGAATAAATTCTCTTGCTAATAAAAGGTAAAAAGAAAAAACAACACACAACTTACACTGGGATTTATTATTTATTTTTACTTATATATTTATTATTTATTGGGATTTATTAAAGTATCTGAAAAGTGGCAAGTCAGATCTTGGGTGAAAAATGAAGTCAAGAAGTGACAGATCAGTCAATATCCCCTTCCTCCATGATTCCTCCCAGACAGTAGTTCTTTTTTTTTTTATTATGACTATCAATCATCCACAAAACCAAACATTTCAATATACAAAGAATAAAAAAGAAGGTTGTACATGAAACTGAATTTTTATGTAAATGTGCTTTGAAAAGAAATATGAAATATATGTATAATGTACTAAAAGAATTGCCATTTCCTTCTCCAGCTCATTTTACAGATGAGAAAACTGAGGCAGACCCAGTTAGGTGACTTGCCCAGAATCATATAGCTACTAAGTGTCTGAAGGCAGATTTCAAGATGACTCCACTTCAGACTCTACACTCTATCCACTTTGCTACCTTTCTGCCACTTTACAGCAATAAAGGAAAACAAATTACTGGAGGGATGTTAATTGTTCATGTGGGCCTGTAAAGTTTCTGCTCCTCCATCAGCCTTCTCCATGCTAAGTACCAGGATATGTGTGAGGGTCACAGGATGAGTCTAGAGACACAATGCAATTTGGGCATTTCTGACATCACTCCTTATCAGTGATTCCCTCCCTCAAGATTTCAATTGAAAATTCAAGAGCATTCATTTTGGGGGGGAAGCATGCCTGATCTCATTTACAGTCTTTCTTGAGAGCTACCTAGCTGGTGAGCATGAGTCAAAATGGTGGATGGTCTTTTCTGCATCCATAATTGATCTTTGAGACACCTTGATTTTAGTATATGTACAAGAACTTCAATGGTCTCAGATATGAGGGCCTATTGCATATGGGGAAACTTCTGTTGGGGGGGTAGCAATATAGAAACTTGGTTCTTATAATTAACGTAAAGATGATATGTAATTAATGACTACATAAATCATTACATAAATGATTAAAAATAATGATTAATTAATGTAATTGAGAAGTGGAAATTCTCAGGATGGAGCAATCTCTTAACTGACATTTTCATTTCAATAATGCTACTGTTAGAGTGGGAGGCAAAGAAAGAATTTTGCAAAAGTTAAAAAGAAAAAGTCATGCATAATTATGAAGTTTCATTGGTATGAATTATCTCCTGTTCTATAAGGGACTCTTAGCTGAAGGTTTTCTAAAAAAACATTTTAAAAAAAATTCTCCGCAGTGACAATTGTTCTGTGTACTGAAAGTTAGGCAGCCTGAAGGCTTTCTTTACATGTGTTATATTCAAAGGATTTTTCTTTCCAATATTAAATCTCTTGTAATTCTCAAGATTTTTATTGTGTTTCAAAGTGCACCCACACATTTTACCTACAAAAGTCATTTAGTCTTTGCTTTCCTTATGAAAGCTGAGGTACACTGTGTCTTGATTACTCAAGAGGCTTTGATATATTCACAGTGTTCTCTACAGAACCATGGAAAATTCCTTAAGGTTTCCACACCATGTGAAATCTTTCCCATGTGAATTCTACTGTGGTGAAACTTGGTTTGTCTCAGATAAGAAATTTCTTGTGTGTCTTAAAGTTTTCTTTCTCAGAGAAGGCCTTACCACATTCCCTAGTCATGGGATTCCTGCCTTGTTTGAATTCCATGTCTTTTAATTTATAGACTGCAATTTCCCCCCAAATTCCTTACATTCTAAATGTTTCTGTGTTCTCTGAATTTTATTGGTTTGTTAAAGTTTGGGTTCTGAATAGACTCCTCCTTCTTTATTTCATTTAGAGTATTTCTCCTGAGTACAAATTTTCTCATATGTGTTGAGTTTGCTTATGTTTGAAAGTTTTCCCACATTATTACATGAATATGATTTTATCCCAGTATCATTTCTCTTCTGTGAATGAAGACTTCCCTTCTAGCTAAAGATATTCTCACATTCATTACATCTGTAAAGTTTCTTTCCAGAATGAATTCTCTGATGCCAAATAAGACCTGAGCTCTGTGAGAAACCTTTTCCAAATGTATTACATGAATATGGCTTCTCTCTAGTATGTAAATCGAAATTTCCTTCTAGCTAAGGCTCTTCCCAATTTAATACATTCAATTCATCCTTTGGGGTGTACTTAAGTACTTTAAAGGGCAGAACTGATATAGAAAACTTTCCACATTCATTATGTTCGAAAAGTTTCTCTCCTGTATTCGTGAATCAGTCAATAAACATTTATTAAGAACCAGAAAGAACTGTGCGTACTCTCTGCGTAACGGAGACCACTTTGGCTTACGTCCCCACACCAGCCCCTGCTTAGGGTCTTAGACTTCCTGCCCTTTACCAAAGCCGAGTCATGTCTTCCCACAGGCAAGCAGCCATGGTGACCGGGAATTGGCTTTGCCATCGTGAGCAATCGGTGGAAGAAATTCCACAGAGACATGATTTTCAGGAACACAAACCTGGACCAGGAGGCAGTGCAGAAGCTGAAGAAGGAAGGCCTGAACTCTATTTTCCATCAGCTGGACATCGGTGACCTGCAGAGAATTTAGACCCTGCGGAAATTTGTCAAGCAGCAGTACTGGGGTGTGGATGTGCTGGTCAACAATGCTGGAATGGTCTTCAAAGTTGCTGATACCTCACCTTCTGCTCTTCAAGCAGAGGTGACAAACCAACTTTTTTGGCACCAAAGCTGTATCTGCAGAGTTACTGCCTTTGATAAAACTCCAAGGTAGAATGGTGAATGTCTCTAACTTCGTGAGTGTTATGTTCTCTTAAAAATTGCAGCTCAACTTCAGCAGAAGTTTCGGAGTTGGTGGGACTCATGAACAAGTTTGTGGAAGATGCCAAGAAGGGAGTGCATGACCTAACACTGCTTATGGAGTATCCAAGATTGGAGTCACTGTCTTGTCAAGATTCCAGGCCAGAAAACTGAATGAGCAAAGGAAAGGTGATAATATTCTTCCGAATGCATGCTGCTCAGTATGGGCGAGAACTGACATGGCGGGACCCAAGGGCCCCAAAAATGTGAGGAAGGAACTGAAACCCCAGTCTATTTGGCTCTTTTACCCCCAGATGTTACAGAACTGCATGGCCAGTTTGTATCAGAGAAAAAGATTCAAAAATAGTAAACTTAATTTGTGAATCTATTTTAGTAATACTTGAGTGGTACACATATTGAACTTGATTTAAAAGTGCATTTAGAAAGAAATAAAAGTTAAAGTATATTTTGTATTTTTACTAATTATTATAGCTAATTCCTATAAGATATTCTCTTTGAGTTGCCAACCAGTTATGTGAGAGATTTTGTAATGACTCAATATTTATAATGGAGGAAAAATAAGCAAAATTCATATTGTCTAAATGGAATAGTTTTCAACAAACTACCAATAAATCATTAATTATTTAATCTGAAAAAAAAAAGAACCAGAAAGGAGCAGAGGTAATATATCTCTTTACACCAAAGTATTTAGAAGTCTTTCTACATTATACTCCTTAATTAGAAGTCATGTCAAGTCAAAGTTCAGCAAACACTTCGAACATCACCGAACCTTTAGGAAATGAGAATGTAAAGACACCCCAAGGTCAGATTATCATGAGAGAAAAGCCTTCCTTACCAAATCATAGATTTTCAGCTTCAGCTTTCTGAACAGGACTTTGTTTATAGATTCTCACACCACCTTTTCTCCCTGATAAAGTCTACAGCTATATATTAGAATGGTAGCAATTACTGAAATAGACTAAAAAAAATTTCCTGTTTACCCAGTGACTGTCCCTTGAAAGGAGTATTAGGGAAGTATGAAGTTGGTACAACATGCAGGTTGGTTCTCATAGCAGTAAGTGTTACAGTTTGTGATGGCAAGTATTTTTTGAGGATCTCCCTCTCCCTTATTTTACATCAGCCTGTACAACAGAAATACTTTTATTTTACTGCTCGAGGTCAACTTAATAAATCATTTCCTATGTTGAATCCCAAGGAAAACATGCATTTCTTTAATTAGATATATCACATCAATCACTTTTAATTAATGGTGGCCATGTTTTGGGCAGTACTACTCAAAAGGCAAGCCATGTATGGAAGATTGATTACAAATCCTCTCCTCTCTCTCTACAACCACTAATTAATGTGAACCTGACTCTTTTCTATACCGCCATTTTCTTTCTCTCCAAGTATCCCGTGTGTGAAATGAAGTTATCTCCCTAGTACACAAGAATTAAGAGGTGGAGAGATTATCATTATTGGCTCAGATAATGGGAGAAGAATTAAGGGATCCTTATTTGTAGCCTAACAACAAACTCCTTCTTGTTGATGAGAACTAGAGCTAGAATAGGATTTTTCCATGTTGATTATTCACCTTATATAGGATGAATTTGCATGAAAGCAACTCAAAAAGTTATTGGCTACTTTATTTTTGGCAAAAGACAGAAGAAGAGTTAAAGTGTTATATATTATATTGTATTAGTGTTGCTATCATTCAGGATTATGATCAATTCCTCTTACTCCTCAATGACTTTTTTCTCTCCAGGTCTTCCGACATATGTCTTTGCCAAACAAGGGTCAGGGTATAGGATGTTTCTCCTGGTTAGCAGAAGACACTGGGTAGGACCTGGGTCTGGGTCATCTTAATCTGCTCCTACTTCAGCAACAACCCTCCTGGAAACTCTGAGCATTATCATCCATTGGCCATTCACCATTCCCATTATGCCTAACAATCTCCCACCATCTTTTTCTCTTTTTATCCCTATACAGGGGTATCCTATATCATCACCCCCCTTCCACGTTAATTACATAGGTGCAACTGTGCTCAAACTCCATCTCCCATTTTCTGATCTTCATCATCTTCTCCCCTACCCCACTCATGTCCCACTGCAACACACACACCCCTTCCACTGTGGTCTCTGGAATTATTGTTCTATAGTAAACAAACTTCCCTTCTTTCTGGACCTTTCTCTTACACTCTTTTTATCTATTTTCCTTCACTGAGATCTGGATCTCCCCAACAACTGTGCATGCCTGGCCATCCTCTTCAGCACTATGTGAGCCTTCACTCACATCCCCGACACACTTGGCTTAGAGGGAAAAATGAGAATCCTCCTCACATCCCCCTGTCACTTCCACCACATCCCATAAGCTCTTCTTCCTCGGAAGTTCACTCTGTTAAATCCAATCCAAATCCTGATAGCTGCTGGATATCAGCTCTCCTTTCTTAAGGAATTCAGCACCTGGCTCAGTGTCCTCCTTCCTCCCCAGCTCCTGTCTTTATACCAGGGGACTTGAACATCCATATCAATTTTCTCTCAAGTTTTCCAACCCTCCAATTCCTCAGTTTCCTTAAATCTCATGACCTATTTCTTCATTTGATCCCAGTCAAACACAGGAATAGTCACACTTTAGACCTCACCATCACCCACAAGTATATGTGATAAATCATATGTGTATATGATAAAAATCTTCACATAACCTAACATTTCATCTCTCCCTATGTCTCACCCTTCCTCATCGCTAATTTCTTCATCCCTCAGTGCATTCTCAAGCTCTTAACTCTTCTCTAATTTTACTTTTCTCCCTCCCCAAACTCAGCTCTTTGGGCTCAGTTCAGCTCCACACCATTCTCTACTCTCAAATCCCTTCTCCTGTTAGTGTTCCCCTCTGGCCAGACTTCAGCTCTGGATTATTCCTACCACCTGTGAGAAGACAAAAATTAATATGACCTCTGATTTTCAGTGTATTGATTTTTGTACTTGAGTTGCTATCTGCCTAAACTTGCTCAGGGATGCAGTTTTCCTTCCAAATTAGTTTAAAGGAGTGGTTGAAAGGGAATGAGGTTATCACTCATGCAGTTAGCCCCTGGGATACATGCTTGTTGTTCCTAAGCTCCAACCAGCTTAACAGAGTTCCATCCCCCAAAAGACATGTTGTCTGTCCTTGCTTACTCTTGTGAAAATAGAGGAGATTTGATCCCCTCCAAGCAGACAGTGAGGCAAAATTACAAGAGGAGAATGGGTCCCATAAAACAATGAACATTTCTTAATTTAATACCAACCCATTTTATTTGTATAGCCAATTGTAATGTTCCCAAATTACCCAGCCCTCCTCCCTTCCTGCAGGTCAATAAAGAAGGTTCCTCCTTCTCACTGGGTCACTGGCTTATTGAGGTGGCCAGTCTGACTCACTTTTTTTAACAGTTATATGCATCATTGTTAATAAACTGATTTTGTTCAGAATATGTACCTCAGTTTACCTTTATTGCATTTATTCATTACATACCCATTTCCTCTTCTGTTCCTCATGGGCTGCTGAATGGAGAAAGCCACATGTGCTGAATAAATACATGATAAATTCATATTATCAAAATTCAACTAGATCCTCACTACAGCGAGGCAATGTTTTTATCCCTTCCTAATTAATTCCCACAGAAGCTATGCTGACATTTTTTTCTTTCCTTTAGCTTCCCATACTTCAACTCTCCAGGTTAGCTGAGCATGGTGCCTCTTACTTTGTCATTGTTTCTCCTTTGTTCTGGAAGAGGACCATGATGTCAGGAAGGTGACGCCACGACTTGTAAATGAATTGGATTTAAGAGAGGAAGGGCTATGCAAAGTCACCAGACTCACTTTCTCCTCCACAACCCTCTAGGTCCAGTGGTGTGATATAGATCAGAAGAGTGGGAGATGCCCCTCCCCACCTCTTACTTTACTGAGAAAACAAAAGCCCCCCTGAGCTAGCTCTTCTTTCTCAAAACCCCTTGACATCATGTTACAATGCCCCCCCCCTTTTCTTCCCATCTCTGACAATGAGGTGACTCTTCTCCTTGCAAAGGTCAATTCCTCTCTATATACCTTAATCTCATCCCCACCTTTCTTCCTCCCCAGATTGCAATCTTAACTATTCTACCCTCTCACTAATTAATATAAAATATTTTCCTATCTACTGGTTACTTCCTTATTGCCTTCAAATATGCCTAATACACTTGAAATATAAATCAAAATAACTCTAAACCTAACACCAAGAAAATTAGTGTAATTGTGGAGGATCAGTTGAGTCAATCAATCACTTCCGCCACTGGGAGGAAATACAACCTGCTTTTCACCCTAATATCTTTATAAAATGAGAACAACTCTACTGAATCAGTCAATCAAAGGAAATAAACAAGGTCCAGACAAAGTCCTCACTCAATTGGGAAGGAGCGAACATGATTAGATGAAATGTGTACATGAGAAGTATATTGGAATTGGTTAAAAAGGTGGTAACAACTGTGGGACTTGGATAAAAATAGCTATCTAGTTCAGAATTTGGGGATCCAGTAGTGGGTCCGGCTAGGAGTAAAGCAGCTTTAGATAGGCCCTTTAGAGGGAATTACTTAATTGGGTGACTTCAATCAGAGGTGGACCTTTTGAACTTCTAAAATTCAAAAGATTTGGATTTCTCATTAGCAACTGTGTTGCTAGTTTGATTATTCCTAAAACAAGGGCAGCGAGGTGGTGTAGTGGATAGAGCACCAGTGCAGGAGTCAGGAGGATCCGAGTTCAAATCTCACCTCAGGCACTTGACACTCACTATCTGTGTGACCTTGGGCAAGTCACTTAACCCCAACTGCCTCATCCTCGGTCATCTCCAGTCATCCTGATGAGTATCTGGTCACTGGATTCAGATGACTCTGGAGAAGTGAGACTGGTGACCTGCACAGCCCTCCTTTGCTCAAAACAAAGTCAAGTGCAAGTCATGTCATTATTTCTCTGATGGCATGGTCTTCTTCAGCAACGAAGGATGAACACACATTCCAAAACAGTAGGTGCTGATAGATACACTGAGGAAAACCCAGACATCCTGAAGAAAGGCAGCTTCCAGACTCTACAAAAAGTCCAACAGAAAGCTACCTAATATGTAAGGAACACTTCACATGAGGGAGGGAGGAAGTCAGGAACTGGGAGTTCTCCTTTTGCCATAGCTACTCTCTCAGCTTGAGCCCAATTTTTCGGGATTTTTTTTGTGTGGAATAGTTTGCCCTTGGGTTGGGGTGGGGAGGAGATATTGTGTACCATTTTGCCTATTAAACAGCTTTAGTAAATATTTGTTTTTAAAAATTAATTAACTCTGGCTGGTTAAATGTTATCCACTGATAATCAATGGAGGAACAGACTGGTGGGGGCTTCCAACCTTGATAACTATTGTCTTGTATCTTTGCTATCCCCTGTAACTAAATTCTTTGAAGAGGCTGTTTATAATAGCTGCCCCCATTTTCTCTCCTCTTACTCACTTCTTATTTCCTTACACTCTAGTTTCTGACCTAGTCGTTCCATGGACACTACTCCCTCCAAAGTTACTAATCATCTCCTAGTTGTCAAATCCTATGGTCTTTTCTCAGTCCTTATTCTTCTTGGCATCTCTTTGGCCTTTGGCATTGTTGATCATCCATTTCTTGATCCTTTTTTCTCTCCAGGTTTTTTGGATTCCTTTCTCTCCTATGAGAACACACCTGTGTCTCATTTGCTGGATCCTCATCCATATCACATCCTTTCATCATAGGAGTCCCATAGGGTTCTGTCCTGGGACCTCTTGTCTGCTTTCTCTAAACTGCTTCGCTGGATGATCTCTTTGGTGCCCATGGGTTCCATGTCTCTATGCTGATGATTTTCAACCTGTCTGCTGATGTCTGATTACCTTTTTAGACATCTGGAACTGAATGTTCCATGGACATACATATTAAACTCAACATATCTAAAACTAAACTCATTAACTTTCCCCCTAACCCTTTCTCTTTTCTATTTCTCCTATTACTTTTGAGGTCAACACCATCCAACACACATCCTCCCAGTCTCTCGGGTTCACAACTTTGGAGTTATTTTGGATTCCTTAATATATCTCCTCCCTCTCCTCCTCCATATCCAAACTGGTACCAAGCCCTGTCAATTTTACCTTTGCATCTCTCAAATACATTCCCTTCTCTTCTGTGACATTGCCACCCCCTCATAAAAGTGATTTTCCTAAAAGATAGGTGTGATCACGCTACACGATAAAACTCCAGGGACCTCTAGGAGCAAATATAATATGTTCTATTTGATGTTCAAAGCCCTTCAGAGTCAAGCCCCCTCCCACCATTCTAGTCTTCTTACATCTTATTCCCTCTTTGATACAATGGCAGTGGCCTGGTTTTTTCTTGATTTTCTGATTCTGAGTGTTTTCACTAGCTATTCCCATACCTGGAATACTCTGCCTCCTCACCATTGCTCCTGGCTTCCTTCAAATCTCAACTAAAATCCCTTCTTCTGCAACCAAGCCATTTTTCCTGCTTCCCCTTATTCCTAGCATTTTCCCTCTTAGACTGCCTCCAATTTATCCTGTAAACATCTTGCTTGTACATGATCACTCATATGTTGTCCCCCACATTAGATTGTAAGGAGGACTGGGATTGTTTTGGCTGGTTTTGAATCCCAGTATTTTGCACAGGTCCTGTCACACAGTTGGCACATAATAACCGGTTTGTTGATTTGACCTGATTTTGCAGTAATTTTCTCAGATAAAGGTTTGAATGTAAAAAATGTCCACCTTTATCTCTAAGGTCCTTCCAGGTATGATATTCCATGATTATATACACATCAGCCACACAAATCTACAGGGATTGATGCCACAGGCAACGAGGGAGTGCAGGAGATAGAATTTTGTATCTGGAAGAAGGAAGGACTGAGTGCTAGTCCTGCCTTGTACAGCTCCTAGCTGTTTGATATCACTTAACCCTGTCTGCCTCAGTTTCCTCATCTGTAAAATGAGCAGGAAAAGGAAGTGACAAACCATTCTGGTATCTTTGTCACAAAAACAACAAAATACCGTTAATGTGGCCATGAGTCAGACATGACTTCTGGACAAGAAGAACCGAGTAGCCACGGGAGCTAACTATGATTCATTTGCTTCCTTCTCTCCCCACCCCTCAATGCAGCTTCAGAGAAGTGGAGCCTCAGTCTAAGGAAAAGATCCAAGCCTCAGGGTTACCTGACTCAGGCCCCCAGGTTCTGCTTCAGGGAGCATCTAGTGCTCAACTGGAGCAGGGTGGGTGGAAACACCCTCAGAACTCAAATGCAGCCAGGCTGGGTGGGGGTGGCATTTACACCTTGCAAATCCAGATACCTACCTACAAAGCAGGGCTTGGTTTGGGGAGAGAGTGCTAATACTGCAGATTAGATTTAAATGTTTATCTTTTGAGTGGACTTGGGGGAAGCCAATTTTTAAACCTTTATGAGCCCACCCTGCTGGATAGTTTGGCCTAGTGAATCTTTGGGAAACCTTGTGGGTTCCTGTGAGAGGGATTCACAAGAATGCCATAGCATGAGCCAATCAGCCACCTTAGATTTGTCTGCCTTCCAAGGGGAATCAAAACCATGGCACACATTTGTTAATGGGCTCCTACAAACCTTTGGGTTCTGATTTTTCTCTAAGGTGAAAATATTGGCCATCCTCTGCCTGGCACAATTTAAAAACTAAAAACCCTGAATGATTTTATGGGAACTGGGCATGTTACTATACATATTTGTTGAAAACTAGAGACATGCTATATATGCAGATTTCTCACCATACTCTGTGCGACTGTTGGGAAGAGCCAACTGTTAGATCAATACACCAACTACACCAAGTGTTAGGTAGGAAACACAGGAGGGCTTCTAGAGCCTCTCTCATTAATAGGCTTGATCTTAATCTGGTCCAACAGGAAGGAAGATAGCTTGGAAGACAGTTTTACTTTGTTCTAGTCTAGTGTTCTCAAAGAGTTGCTGGTAATGGGAACACCAACTCCTACAGCATTCCCTAACATACCCCTTCTTCTCTCAGGGGCATGTGTGAAGGTGGGGCAACTACCCCTATGTCTTAATGGGGTCAATTGAGACAGGCACAGCTCGAGCATTCCCCTAAATTCCCTCAAGCCTCCATGGGGGCCAGTTGAGGCAAACACAGATTCAACCCAAGCTTCAATGGGGGCTGGTGAAGTCACACACAGCATTTCAGCTTGTGCATTCAACCCTAAGGGTTCCTCACTCACTGACCAGGGTCCACCTGCTTTATAGGGCATCAGACAAAGAAGGTATATTGCCAGCAATAGCCTCCAATTTTACCTTACTTTATCCCTTTATCTCACTGTGCAGTTGCAGTGAATATTTATAATTTAAACACAGATGTTTATATTTTTTATCATTATATAATGCTGCCAAGTGTGATGGAGATGTTTTGAACCATGAGAACTCATATCTCACACCTGGGAATATGAGATTGTTATGGCTATGGATCCTGGGAAACTAAGCTCTAAGAAAGAGTAATAAAATCCACCTTACTTATACCAACCCATGGTTCAGGGTTATGAAACTGACCTAACAACCAACAAATACTTATTAAACACCTACTTTGGGGTGGGGGTAGATAGGTACGTTATGAATTATGTTCTCAAATGGATGCTGACTCACATCCACAATATGCCTCAAATCTGGAGTTGTATTTGGGGAAATCCACCATTTTGGGGTGGGGGTACTACATTGGACTACAAATTAATGTGAGTCAATAGTGTGACTGGGCAGGGTTGAAAAAAAGACTTCAGTTTTATTAACGGATTAGGAGAAATTACCTCAGCTCTGTTACTGGGGACTGTGAGTCAAAGGCACCACAAGAAAATTGATCCTGGGGGGACTTTGGTTTGGCTCTGTCCTCACTGGCTGAGCATGAGGAGGAGCACGAAGTTAGGGTTAGGGTGGCAGTGGTTACCACCTTACAAAGCCCACGTCAACAATGACAACTTTGAAAGCCTTAAGACTTAAATTTGAGAGCCTTTCCCTTGACGGCTGGAGTTGCTAAAGGAGGAAGGGGAAGCAGGAGGCACAGCAAGTAGGTCCGGGGAGCTTTTTGTTCAGGGTTGAAACACTGTGGTACTGGCCGCTAAAACTCTGCTGGCAATAATAATCTGCCACATCTTCAGTTTCTACACTGTGTATTGTGAGAGTGAAATCATCACCAAAGATATCATCATAATAGCTTTTGAACTTGGGTGAGAGGCCAGGGGTGGGATTAAATGCCCCATACACGATCAGCCTAGGAGCTTGTCCTGGTTTCTGCTGGTACCAGTGGAGGGAATGAAAACCTCCCTCTTCAGTTACACTCTTACTTGTTCTACAGGTAATGTTAACAGTCTCCCCCAGAAATGCAAAGACCAAAACTGGAGACTGAGTCACCACAATCTGTCCCCTGGAGCCTGAAATGAGAAACACATCCAAACAGTGAAGATTCAGAATGAAATCAACGATACTCCCTTATGGGCCACCAAGCCTACCTCGTCTTTTCTTCCTCCCTCCCTCCCTCCCTCCCTCCCTCCCTTCCTTTCCTTCCTTCCTTCCTTCCTTCCTTCCTTCCTTCCTTCCTTCCTTCCTTCCTTCCTTCCTTCCTTCCTTCCTTCCTTCCTTCCTTCCTCCCTCCCTTCCTCCCTCCCTCCCTTCGTTCCTTCCTTCCTTCCTTCCTTCCTTCCTTCCTTCCTTCCTTCCTTTCTCCCTACCTTCCTCCTTCCCTTCCTTTTTCTCTCCTTTTCTCTCTTTCTCCTTCCCTTCTTTCTTCCGTCTTACTATTTCCCTGTGGGGTCAGACAGAATCCAAGCGATTTGGCTCTGCTTCCCTCCCATGTTCTCTCCCTCTATCTCTCTGTCCTTTACCAGGGATCCAGAGCACTAACAAGGCCAGGAGCTGGGTAGGGAAAACCATCTTCCAAGGCAGTGCTGCTAGAGTTAGTCAGAAACTCCAGAAACTGAGATGGTTTTTTATCCAGACTCTGAGCAGAAGGGACCTATTGGGAGGAGTATGCAAAGCAGCTCAGGTGTGTGTTGGGATCTCTTGAGGAGCCAAGTTCCTGAAACTCACAGTCGGAGCTATTTATTCTTTTAGCAGGTCCTGATACTAGGAGCTTTAGCAAATGAGGAAAGAGAGCTCCCTCTGGTGCCTACAGAGCTAAATTTCTGACACTCTGGGAGCAGAGAGACTCGCCAGACTTTGGGACTTGACTAGAAGATGTGAATAAGAAGAAGATTAGTGATAGCTCCCATTCCTCCAACACACACCCCATCTCTTCCCTGTTGGAAGCCTTCCTTCCACCATATTCCCTTTCCTTTCACTCAAGATACTGGATTCTGAATACTGGATTTGGGGGCTGGAGGGAGAGATTGTTGTGTAGAAGTCTTTTCTCTCAGCCCACAAATAAAATCATCTCATCCTAAAATATTATTTCCTTAAGTCTGCTGCTTCTTGAGTGTATGGAGTATATCTCTCTCTTACTTAGTTGATAAACTTCTATAAAGCACGGTCTATTCTTACTATCCCCATTAATTCTTTGACTCCTATAAATTTGGATTCTATCCATACCATTTTACTGAAACATCTCCTTGCAAGATCACTGAACTCTAATAAGTTCTTTTCTGTCCTGATCCTTCTTGGCCTCTCCATGAGACCTAACACCGGACCATCTACTCCTATCTCTAAAAATTTCTACTTTGTCTTTTCTGGACAATTATCCTTTTTCTACCCCTGATGTCTGTCCTTAGTCTCATTTTCTGTATTCTTTTTCTAGTGATCTAACCCAATAATGTCAAACTCAAATAGAAATGGATCCCTGCAGGATGCATATTGATTTAGAGAATCACAGATTAACATCTGCATTCTAGTATATTTTTATTTTTTGTTACATATTTTCCAATAACATTTTATTTTGGTTCTGACCTCACATGAGAGCTTTGCTGGCTTCTTGCAGCCTTTGGATTGTGTAATTGCTCTTATATTCCACTCTCTTGGTTTTCAGTATTGCTATAATCAAGACTTCTACATCTATCACCCAATCTTGACCAAAAGGTCCAGTGTAATGTTTTCAACTGCCTGCTTAATTGCTTCAGCTATTCTCAGCACATCAAAGTCAGGACGATGTAACTAAAGTCATGGTCTTCCCCCCAGATACCTACCCCTCCATTTACTTCTTTATGAAATACCTAGAGGCACCCTCATTTGAATATAGGCCCCCCCAGAAAAGCTATCTCATGTCAAGGTCCTCTATGGGTTCACATTCACTCATAGCAATAGTTCACAGGGGTCTGCTGATGCTTACTTTAATCAGCTTGAAGGCACAAATGAGAGAAAAAATATTTAGTGAAATAAATAAGAAAAGTCACAATAGAACATGTCCCACAAACTTGGAGCAAACTCAGGTGAGGTGAATATGTGGATCACATGTGGAAGGGCATGTCATACCTGTGATGCTGCCAGGCCACCAATGTTTTCTGGGCTTGCTCCCCACTATGCCTCACTGGGCCCCTGCTTGACATTTCATCCCTTTGCTCTCCAGTGGGAAAGCTGTTCCTGCCATTTCCCGTTACATGGTGTGCTGCTTTTCTACAGCTCATCACCTCTCTCCATTTCCATTTGCTGAGTTATAGCTGAAGTCTTCATAAGAGAAGTGGGCTCTTTTTAGCATAGAGCCTAAAACTCAAAAAGAAGGCTCTCCCTCCCCAGGAATCTGTCAGCTGCCAGTGTTCTAGCTTCCAGGGGCCAAACATTTTTGAAACCCAGATCATCCACTGAGCTGATTAGAACTCATAAGCTTGTAGCCTTTCTGAAGTCACCACATAATTATCCCAAGTCTCCATCTGACTTAAGCTTAGAAAAACCCTTGCAACTTCTGTTTAACCCCCTTGAGGGAATTCTATGTTTCTGCCACAGAAATCCCACATAACTGGGGTGGCTTGAGACACTGAGGTTCTCCTTAGCACCTCAAAATCTGTCTCCCAAGGAAACTAATGAGAGGGAGCTGAAGAGGAGAACATAAAGTTGTGGTGGGGTTATGAGGTTAGTATGTACTACCTCTGTTTCTCTGTTCTGAATTCTTCTCTTTGACTTCTAGTCATCCTACCTCTTTTTCTGTTGATGGTAGCACCATCAACTGATTCAGTGACACTATCCCCAATATGCTCCATTTCGTGTCTTCAGGCATACTCTCTGGCTGTCCTCGATAACTGTAATGTTCCCCCTTCTCTACTCTGACTACTGCCCCCTTGGCTTCCTTCAAGTCGAAATAAAATCTTTCTGTAAGAAGTCTTTCCCAAAATGGGAGGGGGAGAGTAGAATGATACACTAAGAATCAGGTATGGACAGCTATTCAGTTCCTTCAAACAAAAGACATATATTGACAGACTTAAACAGCAAAAACCACTCTACTTTCCTAGGAGGTGGAGACTTACAAACAAAAATATAAAGCCATTTGTAGGACTGCAGAACTGGCATTGCATTTTTGCTTTGGTTTTGCCTTATCCAAACAGCAGTGAAAAGGCATTTATTAAGTGCCTACTATATGCCAGACACTTTGTTAAGCACCGGAGATGTAAAGAAAGATAAAAGATAGTCCACAATCTCCAGGAGCTCCCAGTCTAAGGGGAAGCTCACATGCAAACAACTACATACTATGAGGCATAATCAGGACAAATTGGAGATAATCAACATTGGGAAGACACTAAATGTAAGGGGACCAGGAAAGATTTCTTATAGGAGGTGAGAGTTTAACTGGTACTTGAAGAAAGCTAGAAGGTAGAGATGAGGAAGGAAACTCCAGGCATAGGATACAGTCAGTGAAAATGCCTGGAATCAGGGAATAGGAGAGCAAGAAGGACAGGGTTACTGGATTGTAGAGTTATATGGGGAGGGAGAAGTATGGCAGAAAAAGACTGGAAAAGTAGTTAGGGTTCAGATTATAAATGGTTTTGAATGACAAATGGAAGGTTTTACATTTTATCATGGAGGTGATGGGGAGTACTGGAGTAAGGAGGCAATATGGTTGGACCTGCACTTGAGTAAGACCCTTTTGACAAGTGAATGGAGGGAGACTTGTGACAGGCTACAATCGTCCTTATAATCGTCCAAGAGTGAGGTGACAAGAGCTTGTGTCACAGTAGTGGCACTGTCAAGAGGGGTGGGAAATATTCAAAAGATATTACAAAGGCAAAATTGACAGATCTTGACAGCAGATTGGATATGGGAGGGTGACAGACAGAGAGTAAGGAATTGAGGATGACCCCTAGATTGTGAGCCTGGGTAACTGGTGGTAACCTCAACAGTTAAGAAGAGAAGAGGGTTTGGGGTAGAAAGATAATGTATTTAGTTTTGGATATATTGAATTTGAGATGTCCAATAGGTAGCTGGAGATGTGAGACTGGATGTCAATATAAAGGTTAGATTTGAGAATCATCAGCATAGAGATGCTAATTAAATCCTTGGGAGCTGAAGAGATCAACAAGAGAAGTAGTATTGAGGGAAAAAAGTGTTCAGGATAGAACCCTGTGAGATTCTTACCATTAGAAGGCATGGCCTGGATGAGGATCCAGCAAAGGAGACAGAGGACGGGTGGTCAGATTGGTAGGAGGAGAATCTGGGGAGAGTACCACCAAGAGGACCTAGAAATAAAAGGGCATCAAGGAGAGGAGAAGGGGTAACAATGTCAACAACTGCAGAGAGGTCAAGAAGGATGAGGAATGAGAAATGGTCATTAGATTTGGTAATTGGGAGATAACTGGTAACTTTGGAGAGAGTAGCTGCAATTGAATGGTGAGGTGGAAAGTCAGAGTATAGAGAGTTAAAGAAAGCGTGAGGGGAAAGCAAGTGGAGGAACCTATTGCAGATGGCACTATAATGAATAGCTACAAAAGGAATGAGAGATATGAGACAATAATAGGGATGGATGAATCACATAAGAGATTTTATTTTATTTATTTTATTTTAATGTTTTACAATCATTTCCTTAAAGTTAAGATTTTATCCCCCCCACCCTTCCCCCACTACCCCCCTCCCTCCCCATGACAGCATACAATTCTGTATAGGTTCTACATATACTTTCCTATTGAGCACATTTTCACTATAGTCATGTTATGTAGTCGAACTAAAATAAATGGAAGAAATCATATAACAAATCAAAACATAATACACTGAAATCCACCCACACACAAACATGATCTGCTACATTCTGCGAATGACTTCCATATTTCTTTCTCTGAGTGTGGAAGGTATTTTGCCTTAGAAGACCGACATTAGGATTTTTTTTTTTCTCAGTAAGTTCTTGTGTTATTACAAAGTTCCAAGTCTACCAGAAAAAACTCTCACACACTGTGGTCGTTGCTGTGCACAAAGTTCTCCTGGTTCTGTTCCTTTCGCTCAGCATCAGGTCATATAAGACCTTCCAGGCCTCCCTGAAGGCTTCTTGTTCATCATAAGAGATTTTAAAGGATGGCGGAGACATGTTTGTATTTATAGACAGTAGGGAATGTTGAAGATAAGTGAGAGAGTGGGATGATAGAGAAAGTGGGTATGATAGGAAAAAGGATGAAATGGGATCATTTGTGCAGCTAGAAGGGTTTATCTTGGTAAAGAGAAGGGCCACCTCTTTTTGTGAGGGTGTAAAGCAGGAGGTAGTGAACAAGACTTTTGAGTGATATAAGACAAAGAAGAAAGAAGAGGAAGGTCTTGGTAAAAAGTTTTGTTTTTTCAGTGAAATATGAAGTAACATTGATGGTTGAGTTGGAGGTGGGGCACCGATAGTCATGGAAGGTCTGAGAATTGGTGAAAAGGTTTGGAATAGCTGCTGTGGTGAGTGGATAGGATAGTAGATTAATTAGGGAGGTATAAAAGGTTTCCTTTACAGAAGTGAGGAAGAGGGAGAGGGAGAGAATGAGCTAGACAGAGACAGACACAGAGAAAGAGAGACAGAAATTCACGGCTGATTTTCTTTGATCTACCTCCAAGATGTTTTAATTAATTTTTTGAGTTACACTTTAAGTTCCAAACTATTTCCCTTCCTCCCACGTCTCATCCATCTTTTAAAAATTCAATTTTAGCTTTAGTTCCAACTTCTTTCTTTCCCTCCCCCAGTGAGAAAGTAACGAAAGCAAAACTCATTACAAATGTGTAGTCAAGTAAAAGAAATTCCTGCTCTGATGTTTCTTTGATACACTGTAGCCTCCGCTGGCATTTTGGTCATCATCACAGCACAGGGGAACAAGGACAACCCAAGGATTTCTGTCATCTTGAAGCAATGAGCCTGTTCAGTGTTGATCCACAAGTCTCCCCAGAAGTAGTCAAAGGAGCTCCGTGGCATGCCTCCCACAGGGCCATCCCTCCCCATGCTCCATGTGCTATACTGCAATCTAGTCCCTACTACATGTATTGAAAAGGTCCCCCTTGGTTTCCGGTCTTAGGTTTTTATTTTAAATCCTTAACAATTGAATTTATCTGGGGCTGGTGATCTGGACAAGATGAGGCAAGTGATAAAAGATAGAAGAGTCCATGAATGCAGGTCTTGATCCCAAAACATCTAGTACAGCAAGGGACTGTTTACAAGAAGGTTAAATGAAAGGTCAATCCATCAACATTTATTTACTATTATGTACCAAGTGCTGTATTAAGCACTCAATATACAAAAAAAGGCAAAAGACAGTCCCTGCCCCCAAGATGTACACAATTCAATGGGGGAAATAATATGTACAAACAAGCTATATACAAGATAGGAAATAAAAGATGGAAAACCCTAGACTTGAGAGGTTGGAAAAAGCTTTCTGTAAAAGATGAGATTTTAGTTGGGACTTGAAGGAAGTCATGAAGTGGAAATGAGGAGGGAAAACATTCTAGGTATAGGAGAAAGCAAGAAAAATGCTCAGAACAGGGAGATGGAATGAATACCTTGTTCATGAAATAGCAAGGAAGCCAATGTAACTGGATTAATGAGTAGGGGCTGGGAGGTGGGAGAGTATAGAATATATAGTATAGAGTAAGAAGACTGGAAAGGTATGGAGGGATGAAGAAGGGTTATGAAGGGCTTTGAATGCTAAACAAAGGATTTTGTATTTGATCCAGGAGGCAACAGGGAGCCATTGGAGTTTATTGAGTAGGATAGTGATGTGGTTGAAACTATTTTTTAAGGGCATTACTTTGGTGGCTGAATGGAGGACAGAATGAAGTAGGGAGAAACTTGTGGCAAACAGACTTTATCATTGGACCGTTGCAATAATTCAGGTGTGAGACGATGAGGACCTGAACTAGAATGGTGAGTGTCAGAGGAAAGGGGCATGTATGAAAGGCAAAATTGCCAGGCTGTGTCAACAGAGTGTGTATAGGGTAGGGATGAGGGGAAGGGCAAAAGATGGTGGGGAGTTGAAGATGGCACCTAGGTTGTGAGGATGAGGTGACTGGAAGGATGATGGTATTCTCAAAAGTAACACGGAAAAGTTTGGAAGGGGAAGTGATTAGGAGGAAAGTTGATTCAAGATATCTACCTGGAATTGAATATCCAATTCAAGATGTCTGAAAGGCAACCACAGAGGCAAAACTGGAGGACAGCAGAGAGGTTAGGGCTGGATGGGTAGATGTGAGAATTAGCAGCATGAAAATGATAAATGAAACCACAGGAGATAATGAGATCATCAAGTGAAGCCATATGAAGGGAGAAGAGTACCCAGGATAGAGCCCTGTGAGATACCCAAAGTGGATATGACCTGGATGAGGTTTCGGCAAAGGAGACTGAGAAGTGATCACATAGGTAGGAGAACGAGGAGAAAATGGTGCCCCCCAAATCTAGAGAACAGAGTGTCAAAGGAGAGAGGTCAACAGAGGGCAAGAAGAATGAGGACTGAGAAATGGCCATTGGGTTGGGTAAATAGCAGGTTGCTGGTAATTGGAGGGAATGGTTTTAGTGGAATTGTGAAATCAGAAGCTATATCTTAGGGGGTGTTAGGAAGAGAGTACTAGGGAAGGAAGTGGAGGCATCTATTGTAAATAGTCTTCTCAAGGAGCTTTGCTACAAAGAGCAGAAGAGATATGGGATGATAGCAGGGGTGGAAGAATGTGAAGGATTTCTGAGCATGGGAGAGACATCGGCATGCTTTTAAGTAATATGAAGTGAGCCAACAGAGAGGGAGAGAGTGAAAATAAGTGAAAGAGTGGGGATTACAGAGGGGGCAATCTGCTGAGGAAGATGGGATGGAATGGGATCTAGAAGTATTAGTCTTGGTAAGGAGTAAGGCCTCCTCTTCATGTGAGGGGTGAAAGAGAAAGTAGTGCAGAAGGCATCTAAAAATGTAAAATGAGGATGAGGAAAGAAGATGGAGCTCTTGGCAAATGACCCCAATTTTATTTGTAAAATACTAAGCAAAATTCTCAGCTGAGAGTGTTGGGGTAGGTAAGCGCGGGAGGGAACCATGAGAGGTTAGAGGAAAGATGAGGCTTAGAAGAGCTGCTATAGAGAGTGGTATAGTGGGTTAATAAGGGAGATACAGTAGGATTTCCTAGCAGCAGTTGAGATTGTGTAACATAAATTGATGGTGGACCCAGTTAGAATGGTTATGTGATATTCTCTACCTTTGTTCACAACACATGAGTAGGGGTAACACATAATACTGATGCTGGCGAAAAAAAGTAACACCTTGACTCCAAAGTATTTAACAAGAAATTTTATGAAGCTTTCCCTCCATTTTAGACATTTGTGTGAGCTCTAGCATTATCATGATCAAGTTTCACTAATGATAATAGCTAGAATTTATATAGAACTTACTATGTGCCAGGCACTGTGCTAAGCAAAAACAAATAATACCTCTTTGATCCTCCATTATCTAATGTTCTTTGAGGTATTTCTTCTAACTGAAGGTTTTTTCAGATGTTACACATTCTAAAAAAAAGTTCTCTCCAGCATGAATTTTCTTAGAAGGGTCAAAGGCTTTCCCACATTCATTATAAAGGTATTCTTTTCAGTGTAACTCTTTTTATGAGTCAAGGTTTTTACTCCTTTGAAAGTTTGACAACATTAATTATACTGAGAATACCTTTTCCCATATGAAAACTCTGATTTACAGTAACTTTTACTTTTCCAGAAGACCTTTTCTACGCATTTTATGTATTTAAAGGATTTCTTTTCATTAATAAGTCCCTTACATTCTTATGCAATTTGAAATCTTTCCCACTTACTACACAGGAAAGATTACTGTCAAGTATGAGTTTTCTCATGTGTATTAAGAGTTCCCTTCTGGCTAAAATATTTCCCACAGTGACTACACTGAAAATGTTTCTCTCTGGTATGGATTCTCTGATGTTGTATAAGATAAGAGTTGTGTGTGAAGCCTTTCCCACATTCATTACATTCAAAGTGTTTTTCTCCAGTATGAGTTTTCTTATGTGTATTAAGGGTCCCTTTCTGCCTGAAAGATTTCCCACATTCATTACATTCATAGGGTTTCTCTCCATTATGAATTCTCTGATGTTGCATAAGGTATGTGCTATGCCTGAAGCTTTTCCCACATTCATTACATTTAAAATGTTTTTCTGTAAGGTGAATTTTGTAATGTTTCTTAAGGGATGAACTGTTTGAGAAGGTTTCACCACATTCTTTACATTCAAAGGATTTCTTTTGCATATGCATTTTAGTAAGAACCATAAAATTCAGTTGATGGTTATAGGCTTTTCCATCTTCTTTATGTTCAAAGGGTTTCTTTGAAGCATGAGTTTTTTTGTGTATATTCAGATGCCCCTTCTGGCTGAAGGCTTTCCTGCATTGATTACATTCATATGGTTTCTCTCCAGTATGAATTCTCTGATGTTGGATAAGATATGAGCTATGGGTAAAGCCTTTTCCACATTCATTACATTCAAAGTGTTTCTTTCCAGTATGAATTGTCTTATGTTCCCTAAGATGTACATGCCATTTTAAAGCTGTCCCACATTCATTACACTGAAAAGGTTTCTCTCCAGTATGAATTTTGTTATGTGCATGATGGCTGCCCTTTCGACTGAAGGCTTTCCCACATTCATCACATTTATAAGGTTTCTCTACAGTATGAAATCTAGTGTGGGAATTAAGACTTTCTTTATGACTAAAGGCTTTCCCACATTCACTGCATTTATAGGGTTTCTCTCCTGGATGAATTCTCTGGTGCTGCATAAGAGATGAACTTTGCCTAAATCCTTTCGTACATATATGACATTCAAAGCATTTCTCTCCTGTGTGAATTGTTTGGTGTTGAGTTAGGTATTGATTACTTCTGAAGGCTTTTCCACATTCTTCACATTCAAATGGTTTTTCTCCAGTATGTATTATCATATGTATTTTGAAGTTTCCCTTTTGGCTGAAGGCTTTCCCATATTCACTACACATAAAAGGTTTCTTTCCATTATGACTTGTTTGATGTTGAGTTAGGTATTGATTACTGTTAAAAGCTTTTCCACTTTCCTTACATTTATAAGGTTTATTTGTCTTATGAATCATTTGATTCATATTTAGGCATTTATTCAATAATGATTCAAATTAGGTATTTATTACTGTTGGAGGCTTTTCTGCATTCATAAGATTTAGGTAATTTCTTGCCATTGTGAATTATCTTACTTGTTTTAAGATGTCCTTTTTTGCTAAAAATTTTCCTACACTGAATCCATTTATAGAGTTTCTCTAAAATATTTTTTCTTTTATGCAGATTAAAATATAAATTGATCCTGAAGGTTTTGCCACATTCACTACATTTACAAAGTTTCTCTTGAATGTGTATTTTATGGTCATGATTCACGTTTGAGTAGTAACTAAAATGCTTCTTGCATTTATTATTCTTAAAGAATTTCTTCCATAAGGAGATTCGCCTGTCATTAATTGGGTATGAACATTGCCTGAGGCTCTTTCCAAGTGTACCAGTCTTGTGGAGGCCTTCTCCTTTAAGACCTCCTTGCTGACTCTCTAATCTGACATCACAATCCCAAGAACCATCCTTGGTTTGCTCTTTCAGTGATTCTCCTACAGAAATGAGCTGTTTTATAGTTGATTGCTTTGTTTTGTGCCTTTTCTTCTGAATGGGAGAATCTGAAAGAAAAAAGTCAATAGCCACTGCTCTTTCTGGAAGAAAACTTCCTTCACTGATAATAGCTAACAATTATAAAGTGTCTATATGCCAGTCACTATACTAAGCACTTTACAATTATTACTAAGTTGATCTTCACGGCAATTTTGGCAAGGAGGTGCTACTATTAGCCCAATTTTACAGATGAGGAAACTGAGGCAAACAGAGGTGTGGACTCAGGTCTTCTTGATTCCAGGCCCAACATTTTATTCACTGTGACACCTACCTGCCTTGTGATAAGATTTCTGAACTGGGAGATAAGAGATTTAATTACTGAATAACTTAGTAACTGGATATTTAGTTTTGGCAAGCCATTTTGTCCCTTACATATCTGTAAGACAAGACGTACAGTTGTGGAGTGGCTGATAGTATATTTGAGCTAGTTAAATTATCTAATAAAAAATAATATGAAGTTGTGTAGACTTTTATTGATTTTTCTAGTTTTATGTCTTTGAATTCTGTACTTGACTTTGTTCTTCTCCACCCTATTAATGAAACTTGATGAAATCACATAAGTAAATGAGCACATTTTCTGATGATACAAAGATATATGGGATATATATCTATATCTATTCTATATTAGATATCTAAATTAAATTTCTAAAAAACATCTCAACATGCTGGAAGAGTAGTTCAATGTGAAACTCAAGAAGCATAAATATAAAGATTTGAACTTAAGTTAGGGAGACTGAATATCAGACTGAAGACACCGAGGGTGGTGGTAGGTCATGTTCAAAGGGTCAAGAAATTTTAGTTGATCCCAAACTTAATATAAACCAACAGTAAGTTCTGAAAACCAAAAGGTAAAATACATTTTAGGGTAAAATAAGAGATATATAGCGTCTACTAATACTACTATTGTACTCTGACCTACTGAGACAACTGTCAATTTTGTGTTTAGTTCGGGAAAGCACATTTTAAAGAAGATGTTGACAAACTGTTATATCTAAAAAAACAGGCAATGGCAGGATGGCCCTATTTAGGAGTAGATGATTCTACTAGCCTTACAAAAAACCACATCATATATAAAGCCTCATTCTGGAAGTCCTAAGGGAGGCCTTGCCAACACACAACTCTTTAGAACAGTTTACTGTGAAAGTTGGTTGCAAGAATGCCAACAGGAAAGAAAAAGAAGTCAAGACTTAAGATGTCCCTCCTACAAGTGTAGAATGCACTAAGAATTCTATAGGGAGCTCATACACAGTGGGTGGTTTTTTCTGGGATAGCTAGGTAGCTACAACCCATGGTCAAAGTGAAGTTGGGCTTCTCTTCTAGAAAAGGTCCAAGGGTTTAAGGATTACCTATACATTCTATAGGTTAATGGAGAATAAGGGTTCCCTTGAAAAAAATGGAAAGAGTTTCAAGGTAAAAACATAAAAATGACTGAAGAGGTAATACAGAATCTTTACCTGGGTCATGAGGTTTGAAGGTAGAAGATATTCAAGACAAAAGGATGAAGAAGGAGAACAGTAATAGATAGGCTCTTTTACTATCACAGAGCATTGTAGCCTCTGGGGATGGCACAACTTCTTATGCTATAAGGAGTGATGGTGGAGACCTGCATTCATTCAGTAAACAACTGGAGACTCCTATTGAGGTGGTAATGAGATGGCTATCTGCCAATGATATTAACAATAGAGAGATTTATTATATGAGATTGCTTACCATCTTGGGGAAGGAGGAGGAGAGGAAAGGAAAGAGAAAAAATGTGGAACTCATAATCTTATAAAAGTGAATGTTGAAAACTACCTTTACAAGTATTGGAAAAAATAAAATTATATTAATGGGGGCGGGGAGAGAAAAAAACCATAGAGAGGTTTATTGCATTACCAGGGCAAGCATCTGAGAAATCACAGGTGACCTCAGCACATGTCAAAATACATGATTACTATCCACTACTGGTCATTCATGTGAAGAAAGATGGTACTTCCCAATAGGAACCAAGAAAATGTTATTAGGGATTATGAAGTTCTGGGGAATAAAAACACTAAGAACTAAGGGGCCCTGGTAATGTTTTGATTGGCACTGCTAACAGAAAGCAAAGAAGAGAGATAAGTTTGGAAAATGACAATGTGAAATTGGGTCCTGGTTGAAAAAAGTTAAATGAAAGTAAGTACCTGGTGAAGAAGAAAGGATTTGGGAAAGGGTTTTGAATTTTTTGACCACTGGCCTGGGATGAAGTACCTAACAAGGCCCAGGACAATATATTTTTCTCACACCAAAAAAAAAAAAAAATGAGAACAAGATCAGTCTTCAGAGCAACTACTGTAACCTTTCCCACAAGGAATCCCACCCCTGTAACTCCCTCTGCTGAGACTTTTGTTGCCGCTTCTCCCCCGCTTCTGATCTCACATCACCCAGAGGGTATCTCCCACTATCACCTCCTTCTCCCCTGTCTCACACAGGGGTGGCCCTCCTTCTTGTCAAGACCAACCCTGCCATCTTCTCTAGCAAATTGCCCGCCTTCATCCCTTCTCCCTCTTTAATTTTCTGTCTTTCCCTAATGACTGACTCCCTCCCTGTTGTCAAACAAACAATCCCACTTCTCCTTTATCCCCCAAAACCCTTCTCTTGATTCAGCCTCCCCTAGTAACTCTTCTCCTGCTTCAGAGGCAGTTAGGTGGTACATTGGATAAAGCACGGGGCCTAGAGTAGGAAGACCTGAGTTCAAATGCTGACTCAGACACTTACTAGCTGGGGAGGTCTCTTAACCACTATCTGCCTCTATTTCAACTGTAAAATGGGGATAATAACAACAATGCCTACTTCCCAGGGTTGTTGTGGAGATCAAATGAGAAATTGGTAAAACATTTGGCATAATAGTTGGCATGCAGAAGGTGCTTGATAAATGCCTGTTTCCTTCCTTTTATAGCTTAATTCTTTGAGAAAGTCATCTATACCTTCTGTCACTTTCTACTATTGTTGCTCAGTCATTTTCAGTCATGTCCCACTCTTTGTGATCCCATTTGGGGTTTTCTTGGCAAAGATACTGGAGTGGTTGTTGTTCCATCATATCCAACTCTTTGTGACCCCATTTGGAATTTTCTTGGCAAAGATGCTGGAGTAGTTTTCCATTTCCTTCTCCAACTCATTTTACAGATGAGGAAACTGAGGCAAACAGGGCTAAGTGACTTGCCCTGGATCACCCAGCTAGTAAGTGTTTGAGACCAGATTTGAACTCAGGAAGATGACCTTTCCTGACCTCAGGCCCAGCACTCTATCCACTGTGCCACCTAGCTGCCCAGTGTATGACCTTGGGCAAGTCACTTAACCCCTATTGCTTCATCCTGGGTCATCTCCAGTCATATATCTGGTCACTGGATTCAGATGACTCTGGAGGAGAAGTGAGGCTGGTGACCTGCACAGCCCTCTCTCACTCAAAACAAAGTCAAGTGCAAGTCATGTCATTATTTCTCTGATGACATGGTTTTCTTCAGCAATGAAGGATGCACACACACACTGGAGTGGTTTGCTATTTCCTTCTCCATCCATTTTACAGATGAGGAAACTGAGACAAACAGGGCTAAGTGATTTGCTCAGGGACCCGCAGCTGGTGTCTGAGACCACATTTGAATTCATGAAGAAGAGTATTCCTGACCCCAGACCCAGCAGCACTCTGTGCTATGGTGCCACCTAGCTGCCCCAGGTGGGCACTCTCTTTTAAACACTGTGCAATCAATATTACCCTGAAGCTGCTCTGATCTCTGAAACGCCCCATCTAATGGCCCTTCCTCAGTCTTCTTTCTGTTGCCTTCTCTGCAGCCTTCAACCTGATCGATCATTATCTTCTCCTGTATATCTTTTCTCTCCAAGTTTTCCTCCTGCCTATTAGACTTCTCTTTGATGGATATTAGTATTGTTAGATTATTAGATGATGTTAGTCTCTTTTGATGGATCTTTATCCAGGTCACACTGCTAAACATGAGTGCCTCCCAAAGCCCTGTTCTGGGCCTCTTCTCTTCTCCCTCTATAGCAGAATCCCCAGTGTGGGGAGGAGTCCATGGATAACTTTCAGGAGTCTGTGGAACAGGATGGGGAAAAAAACCACATTATTTTCATCAACCTCTAAGTGAAACTTAGCATTTCCTTCAATTATGATTTAAAAGAAAAAGTTTACAGGTTTCACTAGATTGCCAAAGGGATCTTTGACACAAAAACATAAAGAATGTTGCTCTCTACTCTCTGGTTTGGTGATCATCAACTCCTTTTGGTGCACTGCTCAGATTTCTGCAGATGATTCCCAGACCTCTGCACAGGGCCTCAATCTCTCTCCTGACTTCTATCCCTGTACTATCAGCTGCCTATTGGACATTTCAAATGAGATGTCCCGTAGACTCATTTTAAACTTGACACCTAGAACTATTTTCATTATCTTTCCTCCCAGGACCACCCCCCCTCTCCCTAAATTCCCAATTTCTGTTGATGATATCAGTATCTACCCAGGTACTGCCCAAGTACCCAACCTTGATGCCGTCCTCAACTCCATTGTCAAGCTTTGTCAAGATCTCTTTTGTCAATGTCCCCTTCTCTCTACTCAAAAACCAGCACCCTAGAACAGGCCCTCATCTTTCATATCTGGACTATGCAATAGCTCCACTAAGATATCAAGGTGATTTTCCTAAAGTGCAGGTCTGACTATGTAGATGTACCCCCTACTCAATACACCCCTGGGGCTCCCTATTACCTCTAAGATCAAATAAAAAATCCTCTCTTTGGTTTTTAAAGGCTTTTGAAGTGGACATTATTCCTCCCTGGGGCCCCTAGGTTGAAAGATATCTATTAGGTTGCTGGACAGGGTTGGATGACCTGCCTAGCAACAGGCTTTTGTTGGGCGCCTGTCAAAACATTATCCGCCCCCACTCCTTGGGTTGTGAAATATCTGTTGAGTTGCTAATAGCCATTTTCTGTTGAGTCCCGTTGCATGGCAACAACCTATGCTCCCCTGCCAGAACTGCCCCTGCTAGAACCCCTTTGCCAGGCAACTACCTTCTGCTGGGCACCCCCCTTCCTGACAACCACTTTTTGTTGTGTGACAACCATTCTCTGATTGGGTCCCTTTCCTGGCACCTATTTTCTGTTGGGGTCCTTTGCCTAGCGGCACCCTGACAACCACTTTCTGTTTGGGGGCTCTTGCCTAGCAGTAAGCACCCCACCCCCAACCCTGTCAGAACTATGTTTGTTGTAGAAACAGCAAGGCTGTGCTGAGAAGTGCCGAAATGCTTAAAACGCACACACCCACCTTAGTTTGGGGCTGTCTCCTCTGGGTTTTCCCATGAGGCAGTCGCCAGTCTGGATAATAAAGATGCTCTCAAAATTCCTAATTGATTCTTGCCTGTGAATTTCTCGGTCCGTCCATTTCACTTTCACTACTTGATCCTTGACTATCTTTCCAGTTTTCTTATGTCTTACTTCCCCTTCCTTCCACTCTACCATGCAGAGACATTGTTCCTTGAATATTACACTTCATTTTCTGATATTGTGCCTTTTCTTTGGCTGTCTTTCATGTTGAGAGGGCTTTCCTCACTTCTGCCTCCCGACTTTCCTCATTTTCTTCAAAACTTAGCTAACATACCATTTTTTACAGCAGGCCTTTCCTGGCCTCCCCTCCCAACAGGCCCCACTGTTTGTACCTTCTTTCTGAGGCTAACTTCCATTTACATTGTATAAATATGTAATTATATATAAAATGTACACATACGTGTTTGTGTATACACATGTATATAGGAATGTTTATGTATACACATATACATCTAGTCTCCCCTGTTAGAATATGAGCTCTTTGAAGGCAGGGACTGTGCTTTTGTTTTTTAGTATATGGTCAGTGCTTAGCACAGTGTATGTAAAAAGTTCTTAATAAATGACTGATGAACAGACCTTCACAACTATGGCTGATATAGGGCAAACACAAAAGATAAAATAAGTATTTTCAATGATAAGAATTTTAAAAGCATTTTCTCTAAAAAAACAAGTATCATTAGGGTAAGAGTGGAAGCAGTTAGGAGGTCAATTTAGACCTGATATCAAGAAAGTATCCTCAACAATCCTGGCCGACCCTGAATGGGAGGAGCTATCTCAAGAGATGGCTGGTTTCTCCTCCTTAGAAATCTTGGAGAGGAAGGGAGATCACAACTATCTGAGGGTGTTACAGTGAGGATTCCTTTCATATCTGGGCAGACCAGATGAGCACTAAGGAGGGATCCTTCCAACTCTCATATTATGTGATCTTTGTATTCCTGAAAGTAGAAGAAAGGGACATCTGGATGAAGGAGAGATTTAAGATCTAGAAGGAAAATAATCTTGGTAAACCACAGGGAAGGATGGAATCCAGAGCAGAGGTGGAAGTATGAACATCGAAAAGGAGAAACACCTCTTTCCTACACAAAATACATAGTTGATATGCCATTTTCTACAAGAAAAAAATGTTTATTCAAAATTTTCCTAGTAAAAGTCAATATTCTTAACAGATAAACCAAAATCAAAGTTTTAGTTGGAAGTCTAGACAAGAATTTGACTTTCACCCCGCAAAACTGTAGTTGCTTTCTTGAGAAAAGTTCCATTAGAAGGTCAGTAAGAGTTGAAGACCAATGTGTTCCATAGAAATGTTATGGTAAAGCATACAGCCTATAGAAGGGAATGCTCATACAAAATTTATTTAACATTATGAAAAATTATAGCTTTAAAAACTCTAAAATGAGTTGTGGTACCAGTGTAGTATGTAAAGTCTATTAGAATTTTGGATATGCTTCCTCTCCCAATTTGCCATAAAATTATGCAAAAGGCATTTCAAATTATAATGAGAATCAACACAATTTTTATTCTAGACACAAATTCTGGCATTACAAAAACCTAGTTTCTTTTAAAATTTTTTTTTTTTTGGTGATTAGAATGCTGAACCTGGAGTTAGGAAGTCCTGATTTCAAATCCAGCCTCAGTCGTTTATTAGCTGTGTAACCCTGGGCAAGTCACTTAAACTCTGTTTGCTTCAGATTTTTCAACTCCAAGATGAGGCTAACAGCATCTACCTCTAAGCATTGTTGTGAGGAATAAATGAACTATAGCAGAAGCAATATGAATGCTTATTTTCTCCTGTTCCCCTATTTCATAGAGACTGGAAGGAAACGAGGGGAGAGATGTCAGAAAAATGATACTGAAAGTGAAGTGAAGTGAAGTGAAGTGAAGTGAAGCGAAGTGAAAGATGAGTTTACTGGGAAGGAGCTTCAAACCAGGCAACAAACTCTCCTCCACGAAGGGTCTGCTGACTCTTAAGAAAATCTCTCCGTCCAATATTTCAAAGATAACTGTCTGAGCTTCTGCTTACCAGAATTCCCAGTTGGCTGCATTTACTCACCCAGATAATGACTTCTTGGCACTTGTGTGATCAGCCATGGTGCTCCTCTTTGCTCCAACCAGATCACATCTGGTTTGGAAACTGGAAGCCCTAATCATAGAGAAATAATGGCACCATGCTAGAGACAGAGACATCTCAGAATTCTGCCTCACCCACTTTCAATTTAGGGAATGGAAGGAATCCTAGGAAGACCTCAAAGGGGTCCTCACAAACCTGAAGATGACAGCACTTGGATTCTGTTGTGTATGGGAGTGAGTCTGAGAGTTTGACTTTGCCTTAACATACTTCCTGCTAAGAAGAAGAAAAGTTTTCATGTGTTTGAAGACTTGTCCTGGGTTGCAAGTGGAGAATCTTTGCTCTAGATGAACAGATGGGAAGTGTTCAAATTAGGAACAGCACAGACATTTTGGTCTTGATGCAGCTCTGTAAGCTTCCAGTTGTATAAAGAAAAGATACTTCATACAGAAAGAGATCGCAGAAATGCTCTATCTCCTAGAATTAAAGGACTAGAAATCTCTTTATCTTGCATCTATTCACGAGGATGTACCTACATGCCAAGCTGAAATTCACACATGAGAAACCCTAGAATATAGACCCCTGATGATTCATGAGAAAGAAGTCATCCTTACCCAGGGACACAAAGTTCTCAAAGTTCTCCAGCATCATGTCCCTGAACAAGTCCTTCTGAACAGGCTCCAAGAGACTCCATTCTTCCTGGGTGAAGTCCATGGTCACATCTTGGAATGTCAGCAGTTTCTGAAAGATCAGAATATGTTCTTGCACCTAGGGACCATCCCTAATGCTGAACTTGAGGGGTTCATGAAACTGGCAAAATGTACAGGCAAGGGTTAGCATAGGGAAGGGAGAAGGGAATAATCATTCTAAGTACTTTTACAAATACTATCTCATTTAATCCTCATAACAATCCTGGGAGGTAGGTGCTATTATAATTCTCCCACTAGCTTGTGAACTCCTTTAGGGGAGAGACTGTCTTTTGCCTCTCTGTGTATCCCAAGTGCTTAGCACAGTGCCTGGCACAGAGTAAGGGCTTAACAAATGGTCACTGACTGGCTGTTTATTGATTATTTGTATCTCCAGCGCTTACCATAAAGTCTGACACAGAGTAAGTAAGCCCTCAATCAGACTAAACTAGTACATGCATAATTCTCTGCTCCCTCCAATCAACAATCCTTATTTAAATAAGGAGGATATAAGTACAATCAGCAAAAGAATCTTTACTCAGAAGGAGTTTACATTCTAATAGGGGAGACAAAGAATGTGTATATGGAACACTATTCATCACAAATACAATGCTCCTAAATATAAATATATTCAAGGTAGTTAAATATAAGATCATTTGGGTTGGAGAACACTATGCACTAGGGGAGGTGGGGGGAGAGATCCAGGTGGTCTTCATGTAGAAGAATGTGTTTGAGCTGCATCTTAAAGGAAGTGAAGGCCCCCATGAGGTGGATATAAAGAAGGTGTGTATTCCAGGCCTGGGGGTGACCAGGGCAAAGGCAGAAAGAAAGGAGATTCTGTGAGGAAGAGAGAAGGCCAGTGGGGCTGGATCACAGAATAAATGAGGGGGAGTAATATCCAGTAAGGCTGAGAAGATAGGTTGGGGTCAGTTTGCACAGCGATTTAAATGCTAAAGAGAGGGATTTATATTTTATTCTAGTGGCAACAGAGAGCCACCAAAGGTGACTTAGGAAGAGGTAACATGGATCACTGCTTAGTTGCAGCAGACAGGATTGTGTGGCTCGATGACTCCCTTCCATCATTCCAAACTTGGATCCAGAACAGTTGGATGGCTTCATGGCTACATAAATATAGCAGCTGCATTATGTGTAGCAATAAACAACTGGAAACAAAGTGAGTGCCGATCAATTAGGGAATGACTGAACAAATTAGGTATATGAAGATAATGGAATATTAATGCACTATAATTATCAAGAACGAGAAGGAATCTAGAGAATCATGAGACTGTGAGCTGCAGCTGAGCGCAAAATGACTACAATTCTGTAAATGAAAACAGCAGCAAGACACCATAACTCAGGTTAGATAGACTGTCCAATGCTACTTATAGAAATCCATTAAAACATACTTTCTTCTTGGTAAAGAAGGGGTATACTAAGTCTTTGGAATATTATGTGTGCCTTCAGACAATTTCCCTTTGTGGTTTAATTTTACTTAACTTTTCTTTGTTACAAAGGAAATTTCTGTGGTGCTAGGGGCATATGAGGAAATAATTCTGGTCTAAAAATAAAAGGTTTATATTGATAAAACTTTTAAAAATGGAATGCCATGGAGGGGGGGAAAGGGATTCTTTAATACATTATTTTGCAATTTTGATATACTAAGGAATACAAAGACTGTACAATGATCAAGAAATCCAACAATCGGGGGAGGAACCAAGATCCTGAGTAGAAAGATTCACATATACTAGCTCCGAACCCACAGGCCATAAATTACCTGTAAAAAGGAACTCCCAACAGGTTCTGGAGCAGTGGAAGCTGCACGGCAATGGAGTAGAGCTTTCTGTTCCAGAGAGCCCTGCAAATCTGACATGAAGGGTCCATTGCACATCGGACCCAGAGCAGAGCCCAGCCCTGCCTTGGCTGCGTGGCACCGAGAGGAGCAGATCCGAGTGGGCTTCGGGGATGGAATCTCCAGCGGCCATGAAGGTCCCTCCACCCATAGGTGCTGCAGGTCAGTGAGAGAGACTTCTGGGCTGGCCAAGAGGGGAGGGGGGTGTCTCCATAACTCGGGCCCTCTCGGGAGGCAGCAGCAGAGCCAGTGGTGGTCAGGAGCTCCCAGAGCGGGAAGGAGCACAGGTCCATTACTGAGGGTCTCTGCATAAACCCCTTGAGGGTACTGAGCTTGGGAGGTGGCCCTGCCCCCACCTGAGAACCTGAATTTAATCTTACCCTGAATAGCAGCCAAGCCCACCACTGAAAGCCCTGAGGCTGGGGAGTAGCATTTGAATCTCAGACCCCAAGCACTAGCTGGGTGGATCTGGAGGTGAGGAGGGGGTGGAGAAGAATCTCAGAAGTCAAGTAACTGGCTGGGAAAATGCCCAGAAAAGGGAAAAAAAATAAGACCATACAAGGTTACTTTCTTGGTGAACAGATGTTTCCTCCTTTCCTTTCTGATGAGGAAGAACAATGCTTACCATCAGAGAAACACATAGAAGTCAAGGCCTCTGTATCCCAAACATCTGAAATAGATATCCAATGGGCTCAGGCCATGGAAGAGCTCAAAAAGGATTTTGAAAATCCAGTTAGACAGGTGGAGGAAAAACTGGGAAGAGAAATGAGAGAGATGCAAGAAAAGCATGAAAAATGGGTCAATACCTTGCTAAAGAAGACCCAAAAAAATGCTGAAGAAAATAACACCTTGAAAAATAGGCTAACTCAATTGGAAAAAGAGGTTCCAAAAGCCAATGAGGAGAAGAATGCTTTCAAAAGCAGAATTAGCCAAATGGAAAAAGAGGTTCAAAAACTCACTGAAGAAAATAGTTCTCTCAAAATTAGAATGGAACAGATGGAGGCTAATGACTTTATGAGAAACTAAGAAATCATAAAACAAAACCAAAAGAATGAAAAAATGGAAGAGAATGTGAAATATCTCATTGGAAAAAAAACTGACCTGGAGAATAGATCCAGGAGGGATAAGTTAAAAATTATGGGACTACCTGAAAGCCATGATCAAAAAAAAAAAAAGCCTAGACATCATCTTTCATGAAGTTATCAAGGAAAACTGCCCTGATATTCTAGAACCAGAGGGCAAAATAAATATTCAAGGAATCCATTGATCACCACCTAAAAGAGATCCAAAAAGAGAAACTTCAGGAACATTGTGGCCAAATTCCAGAATTCCCAGGTCAAGGAGAAAATTTTGCAAGCAGCTAGAAAGAAACAATTCCAGTATTATGGAAATACAATCAGGATAACACAAGATTTAGCAGCTTCTACATTAAGGGATTGAAGGGTATGGAATAGGATATTCCAGAATTCAAAGGAACTAAGACTCAAACCAAGAATCACCTACCCAGCAAAACTGAGTATAATACTTCAGGGGAAAAACTGGTCTTTCAATGAAATAGAGGACTTTCAAGCATTCTTGATGAAAAGACCAGAGCTGAAAAGAAAATTTGACTTTCAAACACAAGAATGAGAAGAAGCATGAAAAAGTAAACAGCAAAGAGATGTCATAAGGGGCTTACCAAAGGTGAACTGTTTACATTCCTACATGGAAAGACAATATTTGTAACTCTTGAAACTTTTCAGTATCTGGGTAGTTGGTGGGATTACACACACACATGCACACACACATGTACACATGTGTGTGCACACACACATACACACATGCACGCACACACAGAGACAGAGAACACAGAGTGAATTGAATAGGATGGGATCATATCCTAAAAAAATTAAGGTAAATGGTGAGAGAAATGTATTGGGAGGAGAGAGGGTGAAATGGAATGGGGTAAATTATCTCTCATAGAAGAGGCAAGCAAGAGACTTTTTAGTGGAGAGAAAAAGAGGAAAGTTGAGAAAAAAACATGAGGTCTACTCTCATCACATTCAACTAAAGGAAAGAATAAAATGCACACTCATTTTGGTATGAAAACCTATCTTACAATACAGGAAAGTAGGGGAGAAGGAGATAAGCAAGGAGGGGGGATGATGGAAGGGAGGGCAATGAGAGGAGAGAGCAATTTGAAGTCAACACTTGGGGAGGGACAGGATCAAAAGACAGAATAGAAACAATGGGGGGTAGGATAGGAGGGAGGGAAATACAGTTAGTCTTACACAACATGACTATTATTGGAGTCATTTGCAAAACTACACAGATATGGCCTATATTGAATTCCCTGCCTTCCCAAAGGGAATGGGTAGGGAGGGAGGGATGGGGAGAAGTTGGAACTCAAAGTTTTAGGAACAACTGTCGAGTATTGTTCTTGCTACTAGGAAATAAGATATATAGTTAATGGGGAATAGAAAGTCATCTGGCCCTAAAGGGCAAAAGAGAAGATGGGGACAAGAGAAGGGAGGGATGATAGAAGAGAGGGCAGATTGGTGATAGGGGAAATTAGAATGCTCGGTGTATTGGGGTGCGGGGAGGGGATTAAAGGGCAGTAAATTTGGAACCCAAAATTTTGTGAAAATCAATGTAAAAAGTTAAATAAATAAATTTATATTAAAAAAAAAGAAATCCAACAATCAAGAAGCAACACTTACTAGATGTCAGGCTATAGGCTGGGGGAAGGGGGAAATACAAATACAAAGAATGAAACAAGTCCTGTACTAAAGGAATATGAATTTTAAGAGACACATTAGGGATGAGTGAGACATAACCTTATAGTGGAACAAGTCCTGGATCTAGAGTCAGAGGATTTTGCTTCGAATCCCTCCTCCATATGTGCCAACACTGTGACCTTGGGAAGGGTCTCACTTTTCTCATCTGGAAAATGACAGCCCTGGACTACATTAATCAGTCAACAGTCATTTAGAGGAAAAGATGGTGTGCTAGGTACTGTACCTATAAAGATAAAAATGAGATGATTCCTGCATTCAAAGTATTTATATCCTACAGGCAGTAACGATATGTACACATACACAAAATATAAAGTTATTGGAGGGGGCACTAGCAAAGGGTGAGGATCACAAAGGCCCTCATGGAGGCGGGGCACTCCATGTAAACATTGAAGGATCGAGGGATTCTAAGAGGTGGAGGTGATGTGGCTTGGCCTGCAGGACCACCTGGGTAGGGAGGCCCAGGAGGGCCAGCAAGAAGTCCAGTGTGGCTGGGTCACAGAAGGCATGCAAGGGATTAATGTATGATAAGGAAAGGTAGGCTGGTTAATGTCAGGTGACCTCTAAGGTTGCTTTAGTTCTATGATCCAACGAACTTATTTTATCCAAAAAAATGGGATAGTCTTTGGAAAGGACAATAACTGAAGTTTGAGTTTCTGAATGCAACCTGGTCAATAAAAAACAACAGAGGATAAAGAAAGATGTGTCTACACTTGGAAAAGTGAGGTGGAATTGTGGAAAAAGGAAAACAGCCCGGCTTACCTGGGACCTCGTTGTCAAGACCCCAGAAGCCATTCCCTCCTCTTATTACTGTTCCTTGTTTCTCCTTTCTTGGGAAAGGGAAGAGTCTTGAGAAGTCAAAACTGAAGGAGAAAGATGTTATAAAGTAAATAAATCCTGCTTTGTAGCTCCCCAAATTCATCAGAATAGAATTCCCTAGATACCGTTTGAAAGTGAGTCCCATGGTTCCTTCCAGGGTGAGGTCAAATGGAGCCCAGGAGAAGATCAACACTCTCCTAGGATCTGAAAAGATCACATATTCTAATTCCTTAGGACCCTTGGCTCTGTCCCTGTCTCTAACCATAACAGGTTCCAAGGGATAGAGGGCTAGAGGAAGAAGTAGGACACGTGGACTGAATTTATGGCACTTCCCCTATGTGCTATGTGAGAGGCTTTGGCACCTCAGTCATCTCTTCATTTAATTAAGAAAAAATATTTCCATTCTCTTCCAACACTTAGAGGAAATGTGAGGAATTCATTTTCTGGATTCTTTGGGAAAAATTTTTTGATGGGAAAGAAAAAAAGGCTGACAGTCAAGACCCAAGAAAAATAAAGAGTTAAAAAACCTCACACTCTTTGATGAGTTTAACTCATGAGGTCCAGAGAAATTAGATGCCAGACAGAGGAAAAGAATAGATGTGCTGCCAGTGATCTCTCAAAGGTCAGGCCAAAAGAGGTCCCTGTTTTCAAAAAAAGCAGAGGCATGTCAGATTAATTTCCTTTCCTTTTCTAGTAGACTCATGAAAGTCACAAGTATAGCTGGGTGGACTAGAAACTACTTGAATGGATGGAGAAATTATTAATAATTTCCAGTGGAATGCCCTAGTAATAAAACTTGGTTTGTGTGCTGTTTAAGACCTTTATCAGACAAAAAGGCCTAAGCTATACAGAGGTAGTGTGGCAAAATGGATAGAGAGCTGGACTGGAAGCCAAGAAGATCTGGGTTCAAGTGCCACCTCTGACTTTACTTGACCTCTCAGTGCTCTAGGTAAATGTTGTCTAACTCAGGTAGAAAGGGATATCTGTGCAGCACAATGACTTAAAAAACCACAAACTGATATTATCTATGTTGTATTTTTTATTTTGTTAGACATTTCCCAATTATATTTTAATCCGATTCAGGCCTTTTGACATTTGACACTTTTACTCTAGGCTACTCCTTTAAATCTAGGTGTGAAGAAAAGACTCACCTGCATCAAGAGGGAGTAGCTTCTAAGACATACCAAATCCAGACAGTAGACTTGCTTATCAAATTTAAAGATGATATGAAACTGAGCAGGATAATTGACATCCAGGACAGACTCAGGATCCAAAAAGACTGTGAAAAGCTAAAACAGGAGACTCAATCTAAGAAAATGAAACCCAATAGTGACAGATGTAAAAGAGTCAAAATTTCAATGTTTTAAGGTGGGAGTGGCAGACAGAGACTACAATTCATCTGAAGATGTTAAGGTTTTAGTAGGATACAGAGAGTGAGTAGGGTGATCATGCAGTCTCAGGATGCATGATTAGAGTATGGCAGGTGAGAGTACGGGTTTCCTTTCTCTCTGCTCTGGCCAGACCCCATCTTGGGCACTGTGTTCAGTTCTGGGCACCACATTTTAGAAAGACCACTGACAAGGGAGAAAGTGCCCAGAGGAAGTCAGCTTTTATTTCTCTTTAGATACAGGTTGAACTAATTGGGCACTGAGATGCCTTCAAATTCTGAAATTCTCAGGTGGCAAATGAAGGTCTCGAGAACATGTCATTTAACAATAGTTCAATGAAGCAGGGATATTTAATTAGGTAAAGAGAAGGCAGAAAGGCATCCCTCTGATTGGTTCCAAATGCAGAGTCAAGAACAATAGGTGAAATCTCCAAGTATGTGGTCTTAGAGTAGACATAAGGAACATTTTCCCAACCATTACTGCTGCCCAGAAGAACAAGGAGCTGCCTCTGGAGATCTTCAGATGGAGGCTGAATTGCTGACTGCTGAGGGTAATGTACACAGGTTTCCCTCACAGATATGACTAAGACAAAATGACATCTGAGACACCATGTCCCCTTCCAATTCTGTGATAGCCTGTCCAAGTGACCTCTTTTCTTTTTTGCTAAGGTTACTAAATTAACATATAAAGAGAATGTTGTAGATATAAGATATTTTAATCACAGCAAGACTCTGACAAACTCTCTTACATGACAGAAAGATGGAGACATAAAGATTAGCTTCAAATCTGGTTGAATGATTGCACCAGTGTGGTGATTTAAGAAAGAGACAATGTCAACCCAGACAAGGGTTCTCTGGGGAAATTCTCCAGCCATCTCTCTGTGCCAGCTTCACTCAGCAAGCATTTATTAAGCACTTACTGTGTATTTGGCACTGTGCCCTGTCACAAAAGGAAATAAGGTTAGTTTGGCAAGACCTACTCTTGATGAGGCCATGTTGGCAGCTTAACTTTCCACATCTTTTCTAGAATCTTACTAACCACCTCTTTTAAATTACTTGTTCAATGCATTTTGTGTATTTTTCTTCCCCATGGTTTTCCCCTTTTGCTCTGATTCTTCTTTTACAACATGACTATTGTGGTCCTATGTTTAATATGATTGTACATGTATAGCCTGTATCAGGTTGCTTGCCATCTTGGGGAGCAGGGAGGGGAGGAAGGGAGGGAGAAAAAAATTGGAATTCAAAACCTTATAAAAGAGAATGCTGAAAACTATCTTTACATGTAACTGGGAAAAAAATACTATTAAGTAGAAAAAAGTAAAAATAAATAACTTGTTCAAGTTTTCCCAGGAAACGAAGTCAAACTCACTAGTCATAATAGACCATATTCCACTCTCTTCTCTTTTTCTTTTTTTGAAAATCAGGACATATGACCTTCTAACCAGATGTACTCACCCCATTTTCTATGATCTTCCAAAATCACTCACAGTAGCTCGGCCATCATATCCCATCAGTGTTTCCAGAACCCAAGGACGTAGTTCATATATATGGGCCATGTGACTTGGGTTCATAAGAGCAGCAAGGGTGCTCTCTTCCAGTATCTTAAGTATCAAAAATAATAAAGGCTAGCATTTATATAGAGCTCCAAGGTTTGCTTTATATTGAATTGCTCAAGTACTCTGTGAAGTAAGGTGCTATTATCACCCCATTTTACAGATAAGGACACTGAGGCTGAAGGTGGTTTGGTGACTTTCCCAGGTTCATACAGTTCAGTATCTGAGAAGCATTCAGATTCAAGAGTCAGGTCTTTCTGACTCTAATTCTAGCACTCTTTATATCTACTGTATCCCAAAGCTGCTTACAACTCCCTGGTTGGACATTCTTTATTCTATCATTTCCAGCACAAAGGTCATTTTCCTTAGCAAAGACAAGCAAATGAGAACGGAGCACCTGTCCTCATCATCACTTTGCCACCCTAGAAAGCCTTCTTGTCTTTCCTTGGATTCTATTTCCGGACCACCCTTACCCCCAAGTTGATCCACTCATTTTTGGAATTCTGGAGGGGAGAAGTCTCTGCTGGAGGCAGCTTTGGAGAATAACTTAAATCTTACCATTGCTACTAGAAAAGGTGGGACAATCTGCTGTCCCATGATTCTACTCAAAGTCTCTGTGACAGCCTAGACCAGGGGTTCTTAATCTGGGGTCTGCGAATTTGCTTTTTAAAAAATATTTTGACAATTTTATTTTGACATAATTAGTTTCCTTTGTAAACCTCTGTATTTTATTTTATGCATTTAAAGACATTGTTCTGAGAAGTGCTTCAGAGGTTTCACCGCACTGGATAAAGAATCCCTGGTTTAGAACAAAGTTTTTTTCCCTTAGTCACCATTCCCTGAAATGGGGGCCATCTCCAATCATCCTGATCTATATCTTGGTGCAGGACCTAAATGGCTCCAGAGTAGAAAGTGAAGTTGGTGATTTTGCACAGCTCTCCCTCACTTACATCCAAGTCTGGGCATCACCGTCCTGATGGCATAGAAGAGAAAGTGAGGCTGGTGACTTTGCATAGCTCTCCCTCACTTAAATCCAAGTCCGGGCATCACCTTCCTGATGTCCTGGTCCTCTTTGAGAACAAAGGACAAACAACATCCCCTGACACGTATCGTATTACCCTAGGAACATGTGATCTCTTTAGGGGGTAGAGACGTTTCACATGTGTTTGTATAACTTAGCACCAGCATAGTGCCTACCATATATAAATCCTTATTGTCCTACTTTAGTCAGTCAGTAAGAGTTTAAGTGCCTACTCTGTTCCGGTTACAGTGCTAAGTGCTGGATACACATAGAAAGGCAAAACAGAAGGAGCTCATAATCTAATGGGGAAGTTGACATCCAAAATAGAAGGAAAGCACTAGTATTAAGGGAGATCAGAAAAGGCTGCCTTGGACTTGAAGCAAGCTAGGATGTTGAGAAGATGGTGGGGGGAGGGGCAGAAAGAAAAGTATCCTGGGCATGGGAGATAATCAGTGATGTCATCACAGAGAAGGGAAACAGACTATCTTGTTTAATGAACAGCAAAGTCAATTATCACTGGACAGCTAAGGAGTGTGGAGGTGTTGGACTGGAAAGGTAGAAAGGCGTTAAGTTGTGAAAGTCTAATGTCTAAAAGGATTTTATATTTAATCGCTGCTGTGATAGGTAGCCATTGGAATTTGCTAAATGAAAGTGAGTGGGGGATACACGATCATATGTGTGCCTTAGGAAGATCTATTTGGTGACTAAATAAAGGATGGATTGGAGTGGAGATGTGAGGCAAACAGAACCACCAGAAGGTTACTGAAATTGTCCAGGTGTGAGATGATGAGAGTCTGCCCCAGAGTGGGGGCAGTGTCGGAGGAAAAAGGGCAATACATATGAGAAACGGTAACATCAACAGGTCTTGGCCACAGATTGGATGGGGAGGAGGTAATGGAAGAGTTAGGCATGACTGGGAGGTTGTGAGCCTCGGTGACTGGAAGGATGGGGATACTCTGGGCAATTACAGAGAAGTCAGGGAGGAGGAAGTATTGAGGGGAGGGGCGGAGTGAATTGTCTGTAGGGGATGCAAGTCCAGAATTAGTTATTTGAGAATCCTCAGCAAAAATGACCACTGAAACCATGGGAGCTGATGAGGTTAAGTGACACTGTATAGAGGGAGATTTTTGTTGCCCTTATTTTTCCTCTTTAGACTTAGCTCATTTTCAGCTCTAACACTCCAGAGACTATTTTTGCAAGACTGAGCAAAACTTTTGTTATTTTCCCTTGTTACCACATGCTTTATACTTCTTTAAAAAAATCCAATTTAATACCGTGTTGGTGGAGTTGTGAACTGATTCTGGAGAGCAATCTGGAATTACACCCAAAAAGTTATAGAACAGTGTATACCCCTTGACTCAGCAATACCAGTCACAATTAAGGTCTGTTTCCCAAGGTGATCAGGGAAAAAGAATTAAAATTTTCTAAAATATTTATAGCAGATCTCTTTGTGGTGGCAAAGAGTTGGAAATTGAGGGGATGCCCATCAGTTGGAGAATGGCTGGTTAAGTTGTGGTATATGATTGTGATGGAATATCATTGTGTTGTAAGAAATGATTGAGCAGGTTGCTTTTAGGAAAACATGGAAAGACTTGCATGACATAATGAAGAGTGACCTAAGCAGAAGCAAGAAAATGTATACATTAACAGCAATATTATTTGAATAAATGGGAATGACTTAGCTATTCTGAAATGAATACTCAAATCAGTGACAAAGGACCTATGAAGGAGGATACTATCCACCTCCAGAGAAACTCAAATCTAACAAAAATAAATACTAAAAACAAAAAAAGGGGGAAAACCTAAGGGTGAGTTTTCCATGCAACCACCTATTCCTATGAACTGTCACTCCCTCCCCCCCATCTAGATTGCACATCAGACTCAATTTTACTTTCTTTCTCTATCACAAACTCTGTAAAAGTGGTCATTTCCCCCAAGGTTCCCATCCTTTTCATCAGTTCATTCTAGCTCAGTAGCAGGGGATCCAGTACAGAATTTCCCCTAGTTAATTCCACCATTGATTACAGTGAGTCAAGACATTAGCAGTTCTGCAGTTGGCAGAGTTCCAAAAGATATCCAGATAATTGAAGTTCTCAGCACAATATCCTTCCTCTGTTCTAGGATGATCATGCTTCTCATATTCCTTATTTCTACTTTCTATCCAGATGGTATCTAGTATACTGATGAAGAATGCATTTGTTTTCCCCTTCATTGGTATTTACAAAGATGCTCCACTTCATGCTTCTTATTTCTGATTTCTAGATTTCTTTATGAGTTCACTTTCTTAATATGCAATAGAACTTTTTCCTTATTTGATATCTTTTTGATACAGATTAACAGTTTTGTTTTCTTACTAAAACTTCCTTGTGAAAAGCTGCTACTTTCTCCAGACTGAACAGGAAGAATGATTTCCCCATCCTGGGCAGGGACCTCTATAGTGTATAAAGTATAGTTGTATTGATGGAAATGTGCCAGCTCACTCCAGAAAGCCCTGGTGAAACTGGGCCAGGTAAGTCTGCGTGTGCATGTGTCTGGGATGAAGATAAGGAAGTAGTCAGGACACTTCTTCCATCTTGACAAGTCTTTTATATACTGCCCCAGGTAATTATCTTGCTTTCTTCACAATAGACAGGTTCCCACATCATTTCTGTACTTTTCATCTCTCTCCTCAAACATCAGTCCCAAATACTCCAGTCACCTCCTTCCTTATGTTTTAACTTTTCCCCAGTCTCTTCAGTCAGAATGGGCAAATTAATGTAGTGCCAGCAGCAAATTTTTCAGCAGTTTCTGTACTGAAGGGTGTTAGGGCCAGGATATTTACTCCTAGGATTGATTCTAGGTCTCTAGCATTGACTTTCATTTACATGTAGAACTGAGATCAGTCACAAGACAGTGACCAAGAAGAGTCCAGTATTATCAGTTCTATAGCCCCTATACAAATGGTCAAACTATTCGGGATATGCAAAAGGGCACAAAATGAGTTTTATTCAACTGACATTCATTCAACAAGCACTTTTACACAACTAAAAATGTTGATCTGGGAGGGCAGATGAAGAAAAATACTTCTGCACAGGTTTCCAATCCAACAAATATTTAATAAGTGCCTGTTTTGTATCAGACACTGTGCAAGATGCTGGGGATGCAAACACTTAAATGAGGCTGTGGACTCTTTAGTGAGAAACATATCTACTTTTTAAAACCCAGTTACTGTGTTGGTTGGTATAACTTAACTGTTTTTATTTGTCACAAGAAAGGATTCGATTAAGGGAGAAGTGTTGTATGTCAGAGAATTACTAAAGGACAAAAGGCATCAATAAAACATATTTACTGCAACCTACTGTGCTCCAAGTCCTAGAGTAGATATAAGAGCTCACAATGAACTGAAAAAGGACAGCAATATTACCAAAGTGATTGTGCTAAAGTGTAGGTCTCCCCATAACACACCCTACTCGGTAAACACCAAAAAACCCTTATTACCTCCTTATGTGGGATCAAATATAAACCCCTCTTTTTGGTATTTAAAGCTCTTTTACGAGCTGACCTCTTCTATCTTTTCTGTCTTCTCAGACTCCATACTTCATTCTATTCCACAAATTCTATGATCCAGCCAGCAGTGTCACAACATCCCAGAGAAGAGAGGGCAGGGCACCTATACCCCCCATTTGCCCTTTATATCTTGTCTTTCTCATTAGAAAGAAGAGACCATCCTCCATTTTTCTCAGCACTTAACACACTACCTGGCACAGACTAAAATACTTAGTAAATACTTTAGTTATCTATTTAAGAATAAGGAATAGTCTCAGTCTAATAATGTAGACCAGAAGTGTCAAATCTGTGGCCCTCAAATGTCAAGTAGAACCAGATTAAAATATAAATGGGAAATATTAACAAAATAAAAATGTCATGCAACAAAGATAATGTGAATTTGAGGTTTTCTAAGTTACTATGTGGCCACAAGGATCGTCTCTATTTTGAGTGTGATACCCCTCTTGCAGACCAAGAAGAAAGAAGATTGAGAAAAACCAGTAAGGTTTAGTAATTAAGTTGTGAGAAATAATGTGGAAGGAGTAGTTTCAGTGGAGGGGTAAGAACAGATGAGTTAAGAATAGTAGTTAGGCAAGGACAATTGGAATTTGGCTACAAAAAAGGGATATACAGAATGATAATAAGGGGATTGTGAAGGGGATGGAGAAGATCTGAACACGTTTTCAGAGAAAAGGGAAAGTGCCGGTAGAAACATATACATACACAGTCAACTGACTGGCAATCCTGTGCACTTTTCTGTGAATCACCTTGACGAGGGTAAGGAATAGAATGAGAAGGAAGATGAAAGGTCTGAGTTGCTGAGGCTCAAAGCTAATACACACACACTACCTTAAGGCTTACAGAATATACACATCAGCCCATTAGATATTCGCAATTCTGCGCTGTAGGGTTACTAACCACACACACACCTTTAAGGTTTGCAAAGCACTTCTCTCAGGACCGCTTTCTTCATAAGTCTATAACTGAGATTTCATCAGCGGAGGGAGTTGCTGGTATAGAAACCCTCCAGGGATGCTAATAACAATTCATCTGCAACTTAATAATCCTAAAAAGTGTCCTGGAACACCGGCACCTGATCCCGCTGGCGCAGGTCAGAAGCAAGACTACGCACTACATCAATAGCTCTTGCGGAGGAAGGTCCTATGACTTCAGAAATCAGAATTTCAGATTCTATAATTTCAAAATTCAGAATTTTTTTTCTTTCTGCTTCGGGACCAGGCACACCTGGGTTCAGGTTCCACCTGTCAGTGGCCCGGACTACCCAGTCCGCACGGGTGGAGGAAGCCCCTCCTCAGCGCCCCCCGCGGAGATGAAATCCCAGGTGCCCACAGACACACAGCAAAGAAACCCTGCTGCCTGAGTCTCAATGGCTAACGCTTGGCTCTCCCACCCACCCTTCTGGGGGCTGTTCTAAGAGGGGATCTGAGCCCGCCCTCTCCCTGCTCAAGTCCCCAGTCCTAGAGTCAGAGGGGCGCGATGTTCCAGGCCGGGGGTCAGCCGACTCCGGCCCCTGCGGCCACCAGCGGGCTCTAGCTGGCTGACCCCCGGGCGGCCCTCCACGGACAGAGCGCGAGAGGGACCCGATGCAGAGAGTGCCAGGCTTGGACCCGAGTTCGAATCCCGCCCCAGACACTCTGCGGGCTGCCTCTGGGTCAGTCACCTAGGGCTCTGCCTCAGTTTCCTCATCTGTAAAAGAAAAATGAATAAATCAATCTGTCAAAGGGCGGGCTGCGATGAGGGCCGGAGGAGAAGCCGTCTTGGCTGCCCTCACTGGGGGTCGTGGGGGCGGAGAGGCGATCTCGGGCTCTCGGCGAAGCCCCCTCCCCGGCCCGCTCGAGGCCCGCGGTGCCCCCTCCCATCCCTGCTCACACTCCGGCCTTCCCACATTCACTCTCACTCCACCTCTAGAACAGCGGCCCTGGGCATCCCGCGGAAAAACCAACCGCAGAATGAAAAGCCCCACCCACTGGGAACGGCACCTGCGCAAGATGAATCGCGAACTACAATACCCAGAATGCACCAGGCTCGGGAATACCTATTTGATTACGTATTCCGGGAAATGGAACCGGAAGAGATTCTGGGAAATATAGTCCAGGATCAGGGTGGGGGAGGGAGAGAAGGGATATTTCTGCGCAAGCGCAGAGCTGGATGCCTCAGGCTGAGCTTCTCTCCGGCACTTGTTTGGAGCACGAGGCGCCAGTGTCTGAGGGCAACGAGGCAGACCTCCAGCGGACGGGCGTGGTGCACCGGGTGCCTTCCTTTCCAGAAACCCCAAGCGTGTCTGCAGACTGGGGTTGATGTGGGCAGGGCTAACCTGCATCCTCCCTCCCGCAGTGGGGAGCCCGGGGGTCTCTTGGCCCACGTGGGTCTGCAGGAAGGGGGACGTTTGGGGGCTGGTCGGGGCTGTGTGCGTGGGGCGCTAGGCGCAGCAGGGGGCATGCCATTGCAGGGCCTGTGTGGGTCCGCGACCTCAGGACCATGCGTGTGCTTTCTTTCCTTGTGAGCTCCTCTGTCATCCCTGTTGGTTGCCACATCTTGTCTTTTCTGTTTGCACATCTCTAGCAGCCTCTCCTCTCCACTCACAAGTAATTGTTTCTCTTTTACCCAGGAACCCTGAGGGTCTTCCCCTCCCTGTTTGATTTATTATTATTATTGTTAAAGGGGCCATCCCTTGAATAACTACTTAAAGAAAACTATTCATTGAATGGGTGTATCTCACTCAAATGGAGAATGTGATAAGACTTTAGTCTGAAAGGACCAGGGTCTGCCATTGCATCCTGGGCCATCTCCAGTTATCCTGATGAATATCAGGCCACTGGACCCAGATGGCTCAGGAGAAGGTGAGGTTGGTGACCTTGCACAGCACTCCCTCACTCAAATCAAAGTCAACTGCAAGTCATGTCATCATCTTGATGTCATGGTCCTCTTGGAGAATGAAGGACACACACACACAGAGACACACACACAGACAGACACACACACCACAGACACACACATAGACACACACACACCACAGACACACACAGACACACAGACAACTACCACCCTAGCTCAGGCCTTCAACATCTCTCCTCTGAACTACTGCAATAAATTTCTGGTTGATTTCTTCCCAAATCCATCCTCTTTCCAATTCATCCTCCACGTTTCTGCCACAATGACTTTCTTTTCCCCAGCAGATATCCCCTCTCATTCTCTTTGGGACTTTTAATTATTTATTAATCCAGAAGAATGAGGTTGCAGCTAAATTGGAGGATGGCCCATTGGTACTTCTGAAAGAGGAGAAGAAGAATTGGCATCTGAGTTTTTTAATATTCCCAGAGGTAATGGGAAATATTGTTTCATTGGATATTTATTCATTACTTATTATAATACTGATAATAAGTATTTGCAAAAAGACAGTTGCTGAGCAGTGGAGCAACTCTATAGAGAACTTGAAGTTCTTGATTACATCAATGTAAAGAGGGGAAAAGGAGATGATGGGGAAAAATATATGGGACAGCAAAGGAAGAATAAGAAAGAAAGAGAGAGGCCACAGATCTGTAGATAACAAAAGTATCTATATCATGAGCATTTCTTTAGGAAAATAATAGTAGATGCTGGATATGATAAAGATCAAATAATACAACAAAGAATGAAAATTTCGTTGTCATTTGACTCTGTGACTCCATTTGGGTTTTTCTTGGCAAAGATATTAAGTGGTTTGGCCACTTAAAAATGGTTTGCCATTTCCTTCTCCAGCTCATTTCACAGATGACGAAACCAAGGTAAATAGTTAAGTGACTTGTCCAGTAAGTGTCTGAGTCCACATTTGAACTTAGGTCCTCCTGACTTTAGGGCCAGCACTGTGCTACCTAACTGCCCCAAAAGAATGAAATGGATCATATTTTAACAGACAAGAAAAATGTTATTGACGTGGGAGTTACCCCTGAATCATCTGTCTGTGTAGGGTCAAATTATTGACTCATCAGAACAAAGATCAGAATCAAGAAAAAGAATAGAAAAAGGCATGGTATACAGTTGAAGTGACAACCCTGATTTAAACAAGTAATTACAAATAAAAAATGGGAAATTGACATCACAAATGACATTGGTTATTATAATTACATCTAGAAGTTTCACCATTGTGAGAAGGGGGGAAGGGAAGAGGGGAGAAGATTCGCCTTTATTAAGCGTCTTCTTGTGCTCGGCACTGTGCTTAGTGCTTTTCAAATATTACCTCATTTGCTTCTCACAGCAATCCTGTGGCGTAGTTATGAGTATTATCCTCATTTTACAACTGAGGAATCTGAATAAATTAGTTACACGTTGTAAATTAACCACCGCAAGGAGATCAAAAGAGCCCAGGAAGAAACTTGGTCAACAAACATTTGACTTAAAACTGACAATGTATTTGTAAATACTTACAAAGAAGAAAGATGATGAATGATTATGAATAGCATGAAGTAAAACAAAGAGAGGTAGTGAAGGATGGAACCAGTTTAAAGAGATCTTGGCAAGATAACTCACTAGGCAAATCATCCCAAGGGCATTTGAGGATAAAAATGGAAGGACTACCAGCAGAAGAAAAATGAAGTTTTGCCTAAACTATATTTATATACCACCTGTGTAATGAAACTACCATCCTTGGAGCCTAACAGCTCAATTCCAAATATACTTATTAAGGAGATAGAAACAATGAGAACAAAGATGGGAAAATCAGTCAGATTGGCCAAGTATATATAGACCTTATATTTGTGAGGCTGAGGGACCAATTTATAAAATATCAGAAGGAGGAGAAAGTTCTAAAGATTTTGAAAAAATCTACTGAAAAGGTGAAATATCACTCATCATGTTTACCTCTATCTATAACAAATTTTTATGAAAATAATGGATATGTGAATAGAGGGCATATTTGATGAGGGCATTAGGGAATAAGGGGACTGTGGCAAAGGACATTTGATGATGGACCTCATTTTTAGCATTGCACAATTAAAGAGTAGAGAATGTAGGATCTCATTGTGCTTTTTGTTTGTTAATTATGAAAAAGTGTTGGATTGAGTGAAACAAACCACTTCCAGCACTTTGGGTGAACCCTTCTTGGGTCAACCTTTTGGACAGAGGTGGATGGGCTCCAGGCTGCAATGTTGGAGGAAAGTCACAAGTTGATGAGATAATAGAACCATTTGAGTTATTAAGGGTAATGGGGTTGGGAGTAGAAGTATGATTGGATAATAAAGACTCAGTCCTTGAAGTACACATATATATTTTACAAAATAGATTTAGACCAATCAACCACATGGAAGCACTGGCGTACCTGTCTCTGGCCATGAAGATAATCTGGAGTTGGTACTGGGTTATGATGAGAAATCATATAGTTGGGCTAGAGAGCCAAAAGGATTGATGACTTAGCAATTGCTATAACAGGACTGATTGTACATGTAAGAGGGATGACCCACCCATTCCTCATACTTTTTTCCTTCCTAAGATTACTTTGAGTTACAAGGAGTAGCTGCTGGCCATATTTCTTACCATATTCATGAGCACAGGGTGTTTCTACTTTTCTTGTTTGCTTCTCTCAGGTGAATGAGTATTCTGAAATGGAATTGCCTAGGTTAACCTTGTGGATTCAAGAGATCTTAGTAGTCATAGAGATATGAATCCGGTGATGACCGAGCAGCAACTTGAGACAGATCTGACTCTTATGAACTCTAATGGATTTTTGCTAGTGAATCTGGTAAACTACTAACATTCATATAAAAAAAAATACCATTTCTAATTACTAGGAAGATAGGCCTTCTAACACAGTGGAGTTGTGAACCGTTCAACCATTCTGCAACATAGCTTACAATTGTGTGAGAAAAATGACTCAACTGTTAATTTGCTAACTCAGCAATCTCACTATTGGCCTTTATCCCCCAGGATGTCAAAGACCGAAAGACTCTATATGTAGCAAAACATTATTAACAGCACATTTTTCATAGAAAAAAAAACTGGGATGTCAATGTAATAGAATACTGATGTGCCATATGAGATGATGAATATAAATAAATCTGGAAAACATGGGAAGACCTATATGGACTGGTATAGAATAAAATAAACAGAATCATAAGAAAAATATGCACTGCAAATGAAAATAATAATGCAAAAAACAACACTAAAAGATAGACAGCCTGAACAGTATTAATGGCCAATTCCACCTGGACAGATGATGAAACACTTCTTTCTTCTCAGTGGAGAGATGGGGGACTCCTGCTACAGAATGCTGCATAAGTCATCACATCCATTTGCTTTATCAGTTACTTTTTCCTAAATTGTTTTTCTGTCATCAGGGAGGGTTCAATTGGGCTGAGCCAACATCAGGAAATGACAAAAACAAAAGGCCAAGATGAATAAACTCAGTAGAGTATTTGATATTACTAAGCATCACCTCCTAAACTACAGAATTCTACAAGTGAGACATCTGTAAAGTGTTTGGCAGAGTGCTTGGCACATAGTGTTTAATAAATACTTGTTCCTTTCCCCTTTGCTGATTCCCCTTCTACCTCTCTTAATATCTTCTGACCTTGCTGGTTCTTCTTCCTTTTATGGATGTTCAAGGTAGGTTTCTCCAAAGCATCTCTTTCAACATTTAACAGGCTGAATCACTCCCATTGGCTCAACTCTTACCTCCATGTCAGTAACTTCTAGATCTCTCCCAGTAGTCTGGGATTCTCTTTTGAGCTCCAGACCCATATTTCCTACTGACCACAGGACACCTTTCCTTGGATGACCCTCTGACACATCAAAGTCAACTTGTCCCAAATAGAACCAAAGCAGTTATTTCTATTGTTTCATCAATTGAATCACTACTATTGGGGCAGCTAGGTGATGCCATGGTGCATAGAATGCTGGTCCTAGAGTAGGGAATATATGTTTTTCTGAGTTCAAATCTAGCCTCAGATACTTCCTAGTTGTATGACCCTGGAAAAATCACTTAGTGCAGTTTACTTCACTTTCCTCATCTGTAAAATGAGCTGGAGAAGGAAATGGCAAACCACTCCAGTAATTTTGCCAAGAAAACACCAAATAGAGCTAGTAAGAGTTGGATACAACCAAATAATAAATAATAACCACTACTATTAAATCCTGTGTCCATTTTCAAAACTTTCTGTTACATTTGACTCTTCCTTTGTACTATCCTCAAATGTCCAATGGATCCAAATCTCGTTGATTCTAACTCTGTAAATGCTTCTCATATCTGTCCCCTCCTGTCACTTTCCACTGCTATCCCCTGTAGTATAGGCCACTCATTATTTCTCTGCTGAGCTATTATAATGGCAGCCCTTGACAGGTCTTCCCCCTCCAGTATCTTCCTTTTCCAGTTCAGTCTTTTTAGACCACCATATCCATATTTCTTATGACTATGTGATTTTTTTTCTGCTGAAAAATCTTCCATGACTTTCATGCCTACCGAATATATTCCAGACTCCTTTGACTGATAGACAGGCACTCAACTGTTGGTTTCCAGGTTTATTTCACATTGCTTCTTCCATTTACTTCATGTTCCAGCCAAATTGTTACCCAGAACATGCCTTGAACTTTCCCAGCTCTGTTCCTGATTTGCCTAGTATGTCCTCCTTTGCCTGTGGGATGCATATCCATCCTTTAACACTCCAGCTTAAATGCTATTTCTTTCATTAATGTACTGGTTGAAGATGAATTGATAAATCAAGTCAACAATCATTTATTTAGCTCCTGAGCATCAGTAGTAGGCATATGTATGTACAGGATGTTCCAAAAGTCTTACTATGGTTCTAAGCTATTACTATGACTTTTTGGAACATCTTGTTCATCCTAAGACTTTGGGGATATCTTCTGGATTAACGTAAACAAAATAAGTACAAATTACAAAGTAATTTTGGAGGGGAGTGTAGGGTAAGTAAAGGAGGAATCAGAAATGACTTCATGTAGAAGGTGGAGCTTGAGTTGAATTTTGAACAAAATAAGGGATTCTAAGAAGTAGAGGGGAAAAGGCAGTATGTGTCAAGCATAGAATACAGCCATTGCAGATGAAAAGAGATGAGAGATGCAATATAGAGTGTGAGGAAGAGCAAGAAGGCCAGTCTGGTTGAACTATGGAGGGGAGTGATGTATAACAAGGGTGGAAATGTGGGGCCTGGAGCCACTGGAATTTGAGTAAGAGATAGATGTAATTAGGTCTTATTTTAGGACAATCATTTTTTGCAGCTATGTGGAAGATGGATTGGAGTGGTAATGAGAAGGTTTGGAAAAGGAGGGGGTAAATTCATGGACACCCCCTCCCCCAAACCAGAGTACAGTGGGCTATCTAGAATGAATTCACAGACTCACGCATTCTTGAAGTCAAGGTGGTTAAGATTTAATTACACTTTTCAGTGGGCAAGAGTTCTTAGGGAACCTGCAGTCTTAGAGGGGGTATAGTTAAAGTTTACACAGGATAGTCTATAGTAAAACATGTGCCAAATATATTAATTAGGTGATTCAGGGTGGGATTAGGGAGTGGTTAAGGAGTGGTCAGTTCTTAAAGGTACATGCACTTTTAGTATCTACTGTGCAGGTATTTCACCCAGAGTTCACTGGGAAATAGCACAAGGTGGGGGGGGAGGGGCTAGATGGAGGTGTAGTTGGAGGTCTCAAATGTCTAAGTCTAGGATAATATGACATTGAGTAGTAAATATCTTTAAGATCCAGTACATAGCCAGTTCAGCCAGTACACAGCTGGTTCAAACTAATAAATTCTATAGGTTCAGCCAGCTACTGTATCAGGAAGAGAGAGGAAGGGCAGGCTGTCCTTGGGCTGGGGAGAAACTGCCTGGGATAGTGTTTTGAGGCTAGGGTGAAATGTGATTTTAGAATTGGGGTCCAAGCACAGGCACCCCAGCATCCCATCAGTGAGATTTAGGAGGCCCTTTAAACCTTTTTCGGTGGCTTCAATGATTCATGACACTCCCCCTCGGACCTTCCCTCAAATGCACTTACACCATATCCTGGTGTATGTATCACACTCCCTTTTTGACTCCAAGTTCAGGAGGACAGCGATTATTTCTCAGACTTTCTACTGCAGTGTCTAGAGTGCTCTGCGTTCCGTAGGTGCCATATATATGATTTTCCTTGGGATTATAGATTGGAAGGGATGTAGCCCGACCCCCCTCATTTTACTGTGGGGTAAGCTTAAGCCCAGAGGGCACAGGAAATGATCTGCCCAGGTCCCGGACATGCAGGCTGGGCTCTGCCCTCTTGACGGTGCATCCTTCTGGTACAGAAGAGGCCCTGGCCACGCGGTGCACTCCAAGCCACGCGGCCACTTCGGACACGCGTGAAGGCCCGATAAGCCCCGGCGGGGGCCCACGGACCCTTGTTTCAGTCCGCGAGGCCACGCTTTGCTCGGCGCCCGGCGCGGCCATTAACCGCCCACGTGGGGGTAGGAACCTAGTTTTCCGGGAGGTCTGAGCTGCCCCAGTTGGTGGACAATCCCCGGGGGTTTTGCGAGGAGGACTGCTGGGTCTTCAACAGGATCTCAGAGGCGTCGAGCCCGGCCGGGGAGGCGTCGGGGCCCGGGGAAGCGTCGGGGCCCGGGAGGCGTCGGGGCCGGGGAGGCCTCGGGGCCCAGGAGACATAGGAGGCCGGAGGCGTCGGGGCCGGGGAGGGGTCGGGGCAGGGGAGGCGTCGGGGCCCGGGAGGCGTAGGAGGCCGGAGGCGTCGGGGCAGGGGAGGCGTCGGGGCCCGGGAGGCGTAGGAGGCCGGAGGCGTCGGGGCAGGGGAGGCGTCGGGCCCGGGAGGCGTAGGAGGCCGGAGGCATCGGGCCCGGAAGCGCCGGCGCAGCCCCGGACTACATTTCCCAGAAGCGCCCTGGACCAGGCTCTGTCTGCATGAGCTCCCCGGCGTGGTGCGTGCGCTCTCCTTCCACTCTAGTCGAAGCGCCGGAGTCCGCCTGCGCAGGCGCACTTCCCGTTGGGCGGCTGGTGAGTAGGGGCGTGGGGGAATGGGGTGTTGGGTGGGGGCTGGGCTCTTGGGAACTCGTGTAGTGTGGAGGGGTGTCGGACTGATTGGGGTACTCCGTTCCCGGCGGAGCCAAGGGCCGGGGTGTGGAGGCAGGGCGTGACGTGGGTGGCTTCCTCTGTCGGAGGATGATCTCCTGTCCCGAGGCATGCCCAGAGTGGACTGCCCGGGGTGCCAGCGCCCCGTGTTCTGGAGCTCCGGGTAGAGCCTGGTGAGGGAGAACAGCCTTTTTCGTCCTATGGAAAGCTGTCGCCCTTGTAAACGGAAGGGAAAGGGGAGCAGCGGTTGGGTTCACTTTAGGCCAGTCTGCTGCTGTGAAGGGTCTCCTGGGACCGTAGATGGAGAGAGGGGGGCTCCTGGGACCGTAGATGGAGAGGGGGGGCTCCTGGGACCGTAGATGGAGAGAGGGGGGCTCCTGGGACCGTAGATGGAGAGGGGGGGGCTCCTGGGACCGTAGATGGAGGGGGGGGCTCCTGGGACCGTAGATGGAGAGTGGGGGCTCCTGGGACCGTAGATGGAGAGAGGGGGGCTCCTGGGACCGTAGATGGAGGGGGGGGCTCCTGGGACCTTAGATGGAGAGGGGGGGCTTCTGGGACCGTGATGGAGGGGGGGGCTCCTGGGACCGTAGATGGAGAGAGGGGGGGTTCCTGGAATCGTAGATGGAGAGAGGGGGGCTCCTGTGATCTTAGATGGAGAGAGGGGGACTCCTGAGATAGTAGATGGAGAGAGGGAGGTTTCTAGGATCATAGATGGAGAGAGGGGGACTTCTGAGATAGTAGGTGGAGGAGGGGGTTCCTGGGATAGTAGGTGAGAGCTAAAAGGGACCTTAGATCCTTTTAGGCCAAGCTCTCATTTTACAAGTTAGGAAATTCAGACCTTCCTTAGAGAAATTAAGTGACTTGTCTAGGGTCATTGAAGTAGAAGCGTCCTAAGTAGGATTCAAGCTCAGGTCTTCTTGACTCCCAAGTCTAGTTTTCTACCCACATAGCCAGCTCTGAGGGAGGTTCAGGTATTTGACAGAGAAATTAGCAGGGTTAGTAGTGGGCTAGGTTCCAGTCAATGGATGAGCCTAGATCTGGGATATCACCTGGTGGAATGTGAGGTTTGGGAATCTGTGTACAAGATACTGGAGCAGTTCATCAACAAGTATTGATTAAATCCTTACTGTGTGCCAGGGAATGTAGCAAGTGCTGAGAATACAAAGACAAAAACAAAATAACCCTCACCCCAGGGAGCTTACACGCAGGGAAGACAACACATCTTTTTTTTAGGTATCTACAGGGCACATGTTAGATAGCCTTGTTTACAAAGAAGAAAAATAACAGTTCCTTCAAGGTGCTGCCTGTCTAGTGGGCAGAGGGATTGGAGAGTATGTCATGTGCATGAATCAGTACTTTAGGAGGTAAAATATCATAGGGAGGATTTAGATCCTAAGATCTTCAATATAGAGCTGGAAGGAACATTTATTTCTTCTCCCTCTTATAATCCACCTCTTTGGGGAAAGAAAACCCCTTGTAACCAATAAGCACAGTCAAGCAAAATAAATCCATGCCTACCACCATGTGTCTCATTCTTCATTTCAGTCCTTAGCCTTCTGCAGTCATGATTCAACATAACTTTGATTCATCGACCAGAGTTCTAATATCTTTCAGTGTTGTTTCTCTTTGTTATTTCAGTCAGTGTGCAAACTGTTCTCCTTATTTTGCATCAGTTCATGAGTTTTCTCAGGTGTCCCTGAATTCTTTGTATTTGTCATTTATTACATACAGTGAAGTAACATCTCATTTCATTCATATAATTCAGCTCATCAGCCATTCCCCACTGATTCCAGTTTTTCCTAAGATTATTACCCCTTCATTTCTCTGAGTCAAAAGTTTCCTGATCTCCAAATAACTTCTCAGTTAAAAGAGAGAGAATGATATAATACCGCGCCATGCAAGGTTGTGAGCATTTGGCAAATCACAAAGCACCATTGAAATGTGAGAGGTTGTCTCTCTTGGGAAAGTCAGAACGTGCAAAGGACTTTGCAGACCTCTGGTGGCTGTGTGTAGATAGCCAAGTCCTGGGTAGTGTGACTAAGGAGTATCAGATACGGAAATACTCAATGCAGATGTGAATAAGCAATCACTTCAGGGCAGTCATTTTATCATTCACATTAATCCAGACCCCTGCGCTGTGTGTTTGTGGTCTGCGTCAGTCAACAAGCATTTATTTTAAACCTGAATCACTTGATGCCTAAATTGGGATTGCACCTCTCTGCCCTTCTGTCAGTTTACAAAGGTGGGAATCTGCATCAGGAAATGGAATATCAATAAATAATAAAATCTTTGACATTTTGAAAAGTGTGCTTTTGTGTGTGTGTGTGTGTGGGGCGGGGTGTTGTATTGATGACTTCCTGAGGCATTGTTTGCGAACCCCAGTCCTAGGTCACAAAGTCTTGTGACCACCCCAGGGCCTGAACCCTATGTAAATATTACATTTTTATTGAATAAAATTTGTTGAATCAAATTTATACCACCATTTGTCAGCCCCAGGTCATCTAGTCATCTTTGCAGGGCCCTAGGTTGGAATGGGTGACAGAGGGTAGTGGGATCCTTCCTGGTCCCTTCCTGGTCTTATCTGTGGCTTCTCTGGCCCCTGGTAACATCTATGGGAGTCTAATTTGGGGTATCAGAGTGCCATCTCTTTGGAGAGGTGAAGGTGTTAGAAGACAGTGTTGGGGAACAAGAAACCATCCTAGGAGAAAACATACTTGCCCTGTGACTTTTTGCCTTAGCTTCATTCCAGATTCTAATGAGAAGCTACTGCTGTTGGAGCTAGATTAATTCTTCCATAGTGGCTGGGGAGCCAAGACTTGGGAAAAGTCAAAAAGACCAAGAAAGCAGTAAAGAGGAGGGGCTAACTATGGAGGACTTGGGGTTATCTTAAAAAACATCAGCACACTGATTCTTCATCTGTCTTCAAAACTAGGGAAAAGAATGGAAACTTTTTCCCCATTAAATTAAGGGGTGACTGAGACACGGAGAGCTTGAGTTTCATTCTCATCAAATGACACATAAAAGGAAATACCATGAATTCACTATGTGTTGTTATGCCCCTACCAGAAATCAGTCCCTTGGAGCCTTCTCTGCAGAGTAATAGTCAGGGTCTTAGGAAGGACCTTTCCCTCTGAGTTCAGAAGAAGATAGGCCTGCTTCAGGGTTAACTGGGGCTGCTCTCTGTAAGGACTGTGAGACTCATAAACAGCTTGTGGGAAGATATTCCATCAGGTGAGTTTCAGAGCTGCAAGGCAGGATTGGTCTCCCTCATGACTTTTCTCCTCCCTCAGTTCTGGCATCTCAAGACTCTGCCCTTCCCCAAGAAAGGAGAAACGAGAAGGAGGAGGGAATGACTTCTGGGTTCCTGACAGCCAGGTCTGAGGTGAGTTAGGCTTTCCTTTCACTCTTGAAATGCCATCTCATTTTTCAAGGTGTACATGCATTTCTTTCCCTTTCCCCCCTCCATTTTCTAAGCTCAATTAAGTCACATCTAGGAACCTAAATAGCAACTATTTTGTCTAAGAAGATTGTCTCTTCTTATAGATGATATTCCTGGAGTCTGTAGATCATTACTGCTAGGCTTATGCAATCCAATCCTCTGACTTGATACAGTAAGGTCTAGAGAGGTGTGGGAGAACTCAGAGGCCATATATGGCACGATATACCTCAGCAATTTAATAAAACCTGAATCTCCTGATACATGGTTCAGTCCTCTTTCCATTATACTATGGACTATAGGGAATGTTCCCCACATGCCAAATATCTTCCATCTGGCCTCTCTGTCAAACTTTCGTCCATTCAGCTATTATATAACAAAATGCTACAAAGAGAACAAGTATTAAAACCTAATTCCTTGTGGGACAGACACATCAGAAATAGATATAATTTATATTACTATTGATGAAAAAGTTAGGTAATGATAGTGAGGCAGATTTTTAGGTACCTCATAAGAGGTGCCAAACAGAATGGTACAGGAAAGAAATGTTATGAATTCAGAGAAAGAATTCAGATTGGGGTAGACTTCCTGAAACATAGAATTTGGACTGGGATTGTAGTATGAGTAAAGTAATTGGAGGATGAAAGATGACATTATGAGAAGGAGGAACAGATGGAGTCCAGACTCAGAACCAGTGGATGGTATCTCTGGGGATATGAGGAGGCGGGCACAGTTGTAGGAGTGGTAAAGATAATCAGGGCGGGGTCAGATTTGGGAAGTCCTTGAATGCCATTTTGAGAATCTTGGGTGTTATCCTGGGCAAAGTTAAGTCATTGGATATGGTTGACTGTTAGTGCAGTGCGTCTTCAAAAGTACAATAAAGTTGGTCTAGGCTATTTGTGTTTGGGGAACCTTGTGAATGATTCAGTCTAGCAGCATCTCATCCTCTGCTCTGAAAATCTTAGGCCTTCATTTCTTGTGTTTTTTTCTAAGCCATCACTGATGAGTATCTTGCTAAATATCCATCCTAAATTGGTTTCTGAGTTCTCCCTGCATCTTCATCACTCTTTATACATCTTTCCCTTTCCTTTTTTCCTTGGAAATTATTTCTCTGTGTCTTTAGAATATCATTCTTGAGAGCTTCTCATCTTTCCAATCTGATTCTGTCTGTAGAATTTTAGTTCATAGGATCCTACTTAGCCTTTCTTTTACCCTTTTGAAATCTCTCCCTAAATCATGGATCATAAATTTGTAGCTGGAAGGAACTTGGAGTCCGTCAAGTCCAACTCCCTCATTTAAATTGAGGAAAGTGAGGCACAGAGAACTCAGTGATTGGCCCAGGGTCATGTAGAAGGTCAATCTGAGGCAGGATTTGACTTGGGTCTTGCTGACGCTAAGCCCAGTGCCCTAACACTCCTCCAGACTCCCTCCATGACTAGCATTTTATACAGTGCCTGAAGGTGCATAAAGGGCATAACAAATGTTCATAACAAATGTTTTCCTATCTGATCCTGAAAACACCCTGAAGATAGGTATTGTTATTATCATCCTCACATTATAGCTGAGGGAACTGAGGCTGAGAAAGCTTAAATGATTTGTCTAAGGTCACACAACTAGTAATTGTCTGAGGTAGATTTGGAATCCAGTTCAGCACTTTCACTCCACTGCTTGGCTGATGAGATCACCAAGAGGAGTGATTATAGAGGGAGAATGTGTATAGAAGGAGAATGGAACGGGGCCCAGAACAAAACCCAGAAAGACAACTATAGTTAGAGGATATGATCTGAAAGAGCATCCAACAAAGAGGACTGAGAAGGAGTGGTCAGATAGATGGGAAGAGGATCAGGAGAGAGGGCTGTCCTGAAAACCTGGAGAGAAGAGAGTACCAAGGAACAGAAAGTGTCTGTCACGACTTGCCTGGGTGTAATTGGTGATATGATGAGGAGGCTAAGGACTCAAGAGAGGAGGACAGTATAGAGTTGAATTGGTTCATTATTGTTTAATCGTGCCCAAATTTCCATGACCCCATGGACCATAGCATGCCGGAACCTTCTATCCTCCACTATCTCTCAAAGTCTATCAAAGCTCATGTTCTTTGTTTCCATGATATTATCTATCCATCTCATCTTCTGCTGTCTCCTTTTCCTTTTTCCTTTTGCCATCAATCTTTCCCAACATCAGAGTCTTTTCCAATGAGTCCCAACTTCTCATTATGTGACTGAAGTATTTAAGCTTCAGCTTCAGCATTTGACCTTCCAATGAATAACTTGAATTAATTTGAGTATTGACTTATTTGACTTCCCTGCTGTCCAAGGTACTCTCAGAAGTCTTCTCCAACATCACACTTTGAAAGCCTTAATTCTTTGGTGTTTGGCTTTCCTTATAGTCCAACTCCCACAGTCATACATTGCTACTGGAGAAAAGGGGTCAAGATAGGGAAAAAAGGAGAGTTATTTAGTGCAGGGCAGATGACCTGGGAGAGAATTGAGGGGTCAAGGGATTGGAGGTCATGGTGCAGATGAAGAGTTGGATTTTTTAATAAGAAGGCAAAGGAAAAAGTGAAAGATTATGGTCAGATAGAGGGATTTCAGAATTCTTGAACTTAGAGGTGGTATATTTGTGGGTGATAGTAAGAGCAAAGGTATGACCATCTTTGTGTGTGACTTAGGTGGAGTGGAGGAGTAACTCATGGGATTGAATAGGTTGAGTAACTAAAAGTATAAGGTGTTTGAAGGTCAAGTATATATGTTGAAGACTTCTAGTATGAGGGCAGTTGTTGGGAAGGAGAGAGAAATTGTGAGCCGTGTTCCTGACTCACTGAGGAAGGAAGGGGCATGACCTAGGGTCCTGTAGACAGTAGCTACCAGGATTTTGATTTTGTGGTAGATATGAATTGTATGAACCCCAAAGGAGGAGCAGTTACTGAGTCATGGAGGTAAGAGGAGAACCTAGAAATCTCAGTGGGGAACAAGGAGTATTCCAATTCTCAGCCTTGACCAAAGAGCTGAGGAGAATGAGTGAAAGTGCAGCCAGAGCTAGAAAGGGTATTTAGGAAGGCCATATCATCAGGGGAAAACCAGGTTTCAGTAGGAGCTAGGAGATGGGAGGCATGGGAGAGGAATAAAATTAAGATGAAAGTAAGTTTGTTGCCTGTGGACCAGGTATTCCAGGACTAGGTTGAGTTAGGGTGAAGCTTTGGTGGGAAGGTAGACAGGAGTGAAGAGTTGCATTTGGGGTGGGGAATGGGTTTTGATGATGACTTTAGAGTTACTGGGATGTGAAGATTGCGACCAGGAGTAAAAGTGCTCATCACTGAGATGAGGGTACACATGCGTAAGAGCCTGGATATTGGACTTGAGGCAAGTGCAATATGAGATGGGAGGCACATGGTTAGATGGTCAGATTGGAGAACCCACTTCATTACTCTTCTTCCCTCCAAAGGCTGGAGATTAGACAGGAAAAGTACTCTGCTGGAGATGGAGCCTGCACAGCAGAAGAAAGAAGTCCCTTTCCCCACCAACTTTACTCTTTCTCTTCCCTCAAGGGACAAGTGCAGCAGGAGAGGGGAGGCCTGAAGTCTCAGGGAGGGTTTCTCCTCTTTGCATAAGACATTCTCCACATCCCAGTGGGGAGATGGGGCTGCTGGCAGGAGGTAGGAGGTGTCTTGGACTGCACAGATGGAAGATGCAGCGGGGCTCCTCACTGTCTTTGCTCAGGGGACCTGCTGCACTCACTGCTACCATCCCCTCCCCCCGCAGAGGGAGCCTCCTTAGGTGAGAACACCTCAGACTACAAGCCATGTCTTCTAATATCATAGTGGAGTTGTATGGGCATTTATTTCCTTTCTCTTTTTTTCAGTTGAAAGCCATTTTGATTTGTTGTTAAGTAGGATAGAGATAATGATTGGACTTGTGATTTCATTGGCATAGGGAACTACCTCTGTCAGTGCATGTTGGCACCTTCTCTGCAACTTCTAGTGTTAGAAGGTATTTATAGAAATGTGTTTGTGTATCTAGATACGCTAAAACAAAAACGAATGCCAGAAAAAAGTGAAGCGACATTCTTGTGCTGAAAGTGGGAGATGATTTCTCCCGTGTTTCATTGTCCAGGAGTGATCGATTTGCAGTCCTAGCAGTTTCGGTGCTACACTCCTCTGTGCATATCAGGACCTATTGACTCTTCCTCATCCTTTGTAACTCTTGTCTACTTTCTCCTGCCAGTCTTCTGTTGGGGTTTGCTCCCAGTTCTGGTGCCCTTCCTTTCAGGTGCAATGCCTGGCCGCTATGATTATCTCACCTTGTTTTCTGGTCTCCTTTAGAGCACACTTCTCCTGTGTAGTTCTTCATTGAAGCTAACTTCATTGGTGTGCTTCATTATACTTGTTACCACATCCTTTTCTATTGTTCTTTGGCTCTCCCGCAACTTGCATTCTTTAGAGACTGCATTATTCTAGAACGTGCAACCACATACTATCACTGGAAGAGGATTGATGTTGAAGAAAAAAGGAGGTTGTTATTTAAATTGTATGAGGTTTCCCAAATGACATACAATTTTTTCTACTGGTTTGCAATTCTGGAACCACTTTATTGTTACTCTGTTGTGCCTACGCAAGATGTATGTATAAATGGAACTAAATAGCATAGTCTGGCTAGATAGTCTGTATCCACTTGGTTTTCTGATTCTGAATATTTAGGCTGAATTCTTTTGAGTGATTGCAGATCTCATTTAGGAATTTCTTCTATGTTCTGAGGCTGAGTGCAGTTAGCTCATTGTCATCCACAAACCAAGAGCATCTGGAGGACCATCTATAGAGAATCCCTCTTTGTGGCAAACACCTTGGAGGGGAGCACGTGTTTGTTTTATGCCTTACTTTTGTTAATATCATTCATTAGGAGATCATCGAAGAAGCTGTTGTCACCTCTTTCAAGGAGTCTTTTGTGATTTTGACACATGCATGGGAGACACTTCCTTGAAGAGGAAGCTTTGAATTTTCAAATGGAGCTGTGGTCATAGCCATTTGAATGTTCCTTCTAATAATACAGCTTGTAACTCATTTGTGCCTGTCTGTCCTTTGTAACTCTTGTCGTTGTACTGCTATAATAAGGTCACCATAGGGAGTACACCTAATGTGGACAAGAGCCCTGAAGGCAGCATTTTGATCTACCAGTTCAAATATGTGTGTATATACATATATATATTTACATACATACATACATATGTCTGTGTCAACAAACAGTGGAATCTTGTGCTCTCTACACTTTTCAGTCAGTTGTTTAGCTGCAGACATATGTAGTCTATTGGAGAATATTTCTTGTGAAAAACTGCCTGTTTCCTTCTGCCTTCATCACAGATGACCTCATTAAATGTGAAGATGTGTTTCATAAATGTTTCATTTTGTACCAGTACACGGTTTAATTTTAGTGTGACTGACTTCATAGAGTCCCTCCAATCTTGACCTTTTTATCTCTCATCTTTGCCAACTTGATGAATGTTAAATGAAAACTTAAGAATTTAAAATTTTGAATTTCTTTTATTATTAGTGATTTGGATTTTTTTTCCCCACATAATTGCTGAATTTGCATTTCATCTTTTGGGGAAACTTTATATTCTTTGGGTTTCCCCTGTCACAGTGGCAGACACCTTTGGTGAGCGTGTATCTCCTTGTTTTATGCCTTTCCTGATGTTTATGAACAAAGATACATTGCTCAAGGTCAGAGGAGTAGAAAGCATCAGAGGAATTTGGAATCCATGTCCCTGATTCCAGAGCTAGTGTTCTCTCCATCGTATATCCCTTGACCACTCACCTAGCAAGTATTATGCTAACTGCATTGATTTTTGTTAATGTAGAAATTTTTCAATGTTATACAATGTTAATCACCCACTTTATCTTTTATGATCTCTATCCCTTGTTTTAAACATTTTTCCTTTAGCCATAGTAGTCCAATTCTGTCTTTCCATTCTCCTCTAATTTTTTAATGATGTGATCATTTTTATTTAGATCACGTCTACACATGATATTTATTATGGTATAGGGAGAATCACCCTTCAGTTTTAGTCTTTTCATTCTGTCTCCTTCCAAACCAAACCCACCAGCCCTTGTAAATGCTTCTTATTACTTTGCCTTCTTGCCTTTGCTTAAAATGTTCTGTTTTTTGTTTTTTGCCCATTAGCATCCTGTTATCTTTTAAGGGGCAGGACAAATGTCCTAGGCAAGTCACTTAATCCCACTGGACCCAAGTTTCCTAATGTATAAAATGAAGGTGTTAGATAAGATATACTCTAAGGTTCTTTTCTGAATCTGTGATTAAAGATTCAGATCAGATCATCCCCTTATCCTTATATTTCCTTGGGTGAACAGGAATTTTTAAAAAACATTTCAGAAATCCCTGACTTTTCAAGATGTGACTGTGGACTTCACTCGAGAGGAATGGGGCCGGCTGGATCCTGCTCAGAAGAACATGTACAGAGATGTGATGCTGGAGAATTATGAGAACTTTATCTCCCTTGGTAAGGGTAGCTTTTCCTCCAGGAATTGTCACCTGTCCATTGGGATATTTTTGTATTCGATCTTCTTAAAGGCAGTGAGATAACAACAGTACTTGGTTGAGTTCTGTCTTGATGTGCAGGCACATTCTCATGAATGCCTATAATGTGAAGAGATTCCTAAATCCTTCAGCACCAAAGAAGCCCAGCGTTTGTTTTGCCTTCTTCCAGATAGAAGGTTTTTGCTTTGGATGACTATAAGTTAGCAAGTTTAGTGTGCTGCTCCTGAGGCTCCTGTCTGGTCATTTTCATCAAAGAATCTTTAATAAAATCTCAAAGTAGCTACTTGAAGATGTGAGAGATTTTCATCCTCTCAGCAGGATGGATATTAAAAGGAGCTAATTTTCTTGAGCTTACACCAAACCCCTGTGCATGATGTGAATAGAGTATGAAACATTTTTTCATGGTTTATTCATTACTACCTTCTGTGGCTTCTTGGTATGTGCTCTGTTTTTCAGAGAAAGAGATTAAGATCAAATTCTGAGATGTCTTTCTGTCCTCTGTCCTTTTCCATTTCCCAATGAGCAGGTCTTCCAGGTTCTAAGCCAGATGTCATCTCTCATTTGGAGAAAAAAGAAGCTCCGTGGCTGCTGGGGAGAAAAGTCCCCCAAAACCCTCAGTTAGGTGAGTGAGTAAAAAACAGTCATTCAGCCACCACACATTTATTAAGGTCTTCTCTGTGCAAGGACTACAGAGAGGCAAAAGACAGTCTGAAGGATCTCACAGTCCTAATTCAAACAACTCTGTACAAACAAGGTACATACAGGACAAATTGGAGATGACTCAGAGGGCAGGCATTGGCATTAAAGGGAATCAGCAAAACCCTCCTGGAGAGTTGGGATTTTAGGTGGGATTTGAAGGAAGTCAGAGAAACCAGGCGGTGGAGAGGAGGAGGAAGAGAATTTCAGAGCTTAAGGACAGTCTTCAAAAATGCTCAAAGACTGGTGATGGTGTGTCGTGTAGGGAGCAGCCAGTAGGCCAGTGTCACTGTATCATAGAGTGGGAGGGGTGAGTACAGTGCAAGGAACTGGAGGAGGTAGGGTAGGTGATGAATGGCTTTGAATGCCAAACAGGGATATTTAGAGGGGGGTTTATAATTCTGTGTTTGAAGGACTGCCACTTGAAAGAGGCTTATTCTTCTTGGTCCAAAGCAGAATTAGGTACAGTAAGAGGATGCTATAAAGAGACAAATTTAGGCTTGATATAAGAAAAACTTTGAAGCAATTGGAGTATAATGAGCTTTCTTATGGGGCAGTGTGTTCTAGGGTTCAGTGGAGGTCTCCAAGCAGAGGACCACTGACTGCTTTTCATATTTGTGGTGGAGGGTATTCTTTTTTAAATTATTTTATTTGTTTTCAGTGTTCTACAGTAACTTCCATATATCTTCGATTTTTTTCCCCTTCCTCCTCCTTCTTCCCTCCTCCCTCCTCCCTCCCTCCATGACCCAGCGTACAATTTTATGTAGGTTTTACACATACATTCCTATTAAATACATTTTCACCTTAGTCATGTTGCATAGAAGAATTAAAATAAATGGGAGAAATCATAAAACAAAACAAAACGTAATACAAAAGAAAATGGTCTGCTTCATTCTGTGATCGAATTCCATAATTCTTTTTCTGGATGTGGAAGGCATTTAGCCCCAAGAGTCCATTGGGAATTTTTTAAGTCATTGAATTGCAATGGAGTACTAAGTCTATCAGAAAAATTCCTCCTACACTGTGGTTATTGCTGTGTACAAAGTTTTCCTGGTTCTGCTTCTTTTGCTCAGCATCAGTTCATATAAGTCTTTTCAGGCCTCTCTGAAGTTTTCCTGTTCACCATTTCTTATAGCACAATAGTATTCATTACATTCATATACCACAATTTATTCAGCCATTCCCCAATTGATGGGCATCCCCTTGATTTCAAGTTTTTGGCCACTACAAAAGAGTTGCTATAAATATTTTTGTACATGTGGGACCCTTTCCCATTTTTGTGATCTCTTAGGGATACAGTCCTAGAAGCAGTATTGCTGGTTAAAGGGTATACACATTTTTGTAGCCCTTTGATAGCCCTTAGTTCCAAATTGCTCTCCAGAATGGTTGTATCAGCTCACAGCTGATGGAGGGCATTCTTGTTCAAGTCTTTGGTTGGGCTAGATGCCCTCTGAGGCCCCTTCAAATTCAAAGGCCACCTTGCTTTTGATTCTTCCAAGGGAGATTTTATGATATTCCATAGTCCCACTTGATATTTCACTGTCTTGGTTATCTTTTCTCTCTAATGGTGTTATCCCTGATTACTTTTCTCTTTCATCTCCCAAATTCACTCTCATCAATTCTAGGCATCAGTTCAGGGCTCTCCGTCTCTCTGCTCTTCTTCAGCTAGATTTTCATCCATTCTAGAGGTTTTATCTCTTCCCTCTCTTCTCTTACTCTGTACTCTCTTTCTTGGTTATTTCTCTTTGGTTCAATTTCCCTACATTTATAGATTACTCCTAATCTATATATCTAGACCTCAGCTCTAATTCATCATCACAAACTGCCTGCTTGATATCTCACTTATATGTTTCATTAGTTTCTCAAATTTATAACTTGTCCAAATTGAAACTTACTGTTTTCCCCTTCCTCTAAACATTTCTATTTATGTCAAGGACACTAATATCCTTTCATTCACCCATTCCTGAGTACCATTCTTTCCTCTTTCCTTTTTCTTAACTTTTCTCATGACCATTGAACCAGTTAACTTCCATACTATCCCTGAAATTATCCCTTTTCCTTTATTCACATGACTGCCACCCTAGTTCAGGCCACCACCATCTCTTCCTGTGTAAAATAATGAAGGCTTAATATCTCTCCAGTCCCTTTTTACTTGCTGACATTTTTCTTTATCCCCATTGTTTGCAGTCTATTACTCGTTTCCTTTTCCTCCTCCCAACTGTACTCTGGATGAATTTTGCTCCTCTTCAGTGCCTTCTCAGGTATTGCTTGGTTTCATGGTTCTCAAGTTTCCTTCTGACTTTGCTCTCAAAGAAGCAACACACTAACTTTTCTTCCGTTTACTCATTGGTTAGCTCATTCTCTTTCCAGCTTTTAACATGTGACAAAAGGTGTAAGGGCAGAAGAGAATAAGCAGTCTAGTGCTAATGCCTTTTCCACCTGATAGCCCCTTAAAATATTGGAGACAGCTTATGTAGTCTCTTCATTAGGTTAAACACCCCCAGTTATACTTCATTTTAACCTCTTACCACATGCTGTTGAGTCCCTTCACCATCCTGGAGGCCTGCTCTTTACACTGTCCAGTACATCAAAGTCCTTCCTAAGATGTTGTGTCCAGAGCTGAATACAGCCTTCCAAAGATGGTCTTATCAGGCTATTGTAATGGGATAATGGAACTCTTAAGTTCCCTTCTCTCAATGCAGCATAAAATTAACAATCTCTAGTTGACTTGAACTTATTGTTCACTATCTCTCCTCCCTACGCCCTTCATTTTTTTTTTCAGTGAACTTCTTTCAGGGAGTTGCAGCTTCCACTCTCTTATTCTTGTAAAAAAATTTTTTTTGAAACCCAAGGAACTTTATGCTTGTCCCTTAATAAATATCATTAGATTAAGTTCAATGTTCTGGCCTGTTGAGATATTTTTAGATAAAATCACTGATGTCTGATATGATCATCCCATATAAAGTCATGCCTTTCAGACTTATCTTACATGCAAATATGGTAAGAAATGCTTTCTGTGTTTGTCTCCAAGCCATTGATAACAATTTAAAATAGGTTATTATTCCTCTTAAAGTCTCTGCTCTAAACTGACATAAATGTTAATTACTTCTCTTTTGGTCTGGTAATTAACTGGTTCTGAATCCACTTCTTAGCCTTTTTCTCTGTCTTGACTACAAGTTTAATATTAGACACTTTATCAAATACTGCCAAAAAAGGAAAATAATATAGTTTCATAGGACTATATTCTCAATGAAGCCATGCTGACTCTGTTTCTTTTTTGAAACCACAATTTAGCTTTAGTTGTTCAGTGAACCTTTCCTGTATTCTCCATGCTCACATTCTTCCCTCCTCTAACTTCTGGACATAGGTCAGGGTCTCTTCAGATCTCGTTTTCTTGATTGTTTTTACCTCCAAGAGCCCCTTTTTTTAAAAAGTGTTAATTTCATTTTCCCTGCTACCTTGTGGAATGGCTAGATATTCCTCAAACAACTTTCTACTTTTTTCCTGTAGGAGATAATAGCAGTCACTTGACTTTAGTAGTAAAACAGTTCTTCATTCTTTTTGATTGAGAAGACAGAATCTAGAACTTAGTATACAAGTTTTCTTTTTCCTAGCACAGAAAATAATGGATATCTATACTTTTGTTTTTTTCAGATTGCCTTGTTTTGCAGACAAGGTATGAAACCAAGGAGTCAATTCCAGAACAGCTTATTTCTATAGGAAAGTTATCTAAGGAGAAATTCACCAAGGATGGTGCATGGAATTCTAAGTTGGGAAAACCTTGGGCTTATGAGATCGGGTTAGAGAGAGAGAAAACTTATCAAGAGAAGGAGTCTAGGGAAGTGACAATCCCAAATGGGAAAACTTTTAATGAGTGGAATACCCAAGAATATAATACATTTGGGGCAATCCTCATTCTTCCACAGAGAGTTCCTTTAGGAAAATGTCTTCACAGATATGATCCACTTGGAAGGAGCTTTAAATCATTTTCATATCCAATTAAACACAATATAACCTTAGGGAAGAAACTTTGTAAGTATGCTAAATGCAGAAAGTCCTTTAGTTACCATTCAAACCTTATTCACTACTATAAAAGACATACTAGAGGCAAACCCTATAAATGTAATGAATGTGGCAAAAGCTTCAGCATTAACTCATGCCTTACAGTACATCAAAGAATTCATACTGGAGAGAGACCTTATACATGCAATGAATGTGGGAAAGCATTCAGCCAGAAGGGAAACCTTAAAAGACATAAGCTAATTCATGCTGGAAAGAAACCATTTGAATGTAATGAATGTGGAAAAGCTTTCAGCAGTAATGAATACTTAACTCAACATCAAAGAATCCATACTGGAGAGAAGCCCTATAAATGTAATGAATGTGAGAAAACGTTCAGCCAGAAGGGAAGCCTTAATGTTCATAGAAGGATTCATACTGGAGAGAAACCATATAAATGCAATGACTGTGGGAAAGCCTTCAGCCAGAAGAGAAGTCTTGATGCACATAAGATAATTCATAGTGGAGAAAAGCTCTGCTCATGTAATGAATGTGGAAAAACCTTCAGCAACAATTTCCACCTTAACATACACAAGATAGTTCATACTGGAGAGAAACCATTTGAGTGTAATGAATGTGGGAAATCCTTTAGTAGTAATCAATATTTAAGCCAACATCAAAGAGTTCATACGAGAGAGAAACCCTATAAATGTAGTGATTGTGGGAAAGCTTTCAGCCAGAAGGGAAGCTTTAATGTACATAAGAGAATTCATACTGGAGAGAAGCCCTATAAATGTAATGAATGTGGAAAAGCCTTTAGCCAGAATAGAAGTCTTAAGGTACACATGATACTTCATACTGGAGAAAAGCCTTGGTCATGCAGTGAATGTGCGAAAACCTTCATCAACAGTACTTACTTTAATATGCATAAGAAAATTCATGCTAGAGAGAAGCACTTTGAATGTAATGAATGTGGGAAAAGCTTCAGGCATAGTTCGTACCTCTTGCAACATCAGAGAATGCATACTGGAGAGAAACCCTATGAATGTAATCAATGTGGGAAGGCCTTCAGCCGTAAGGGAAGCCTTAACGCACATAAGAGAATTCATACTGGAGAGAAACCTTTTGAATGTAATGAATGTGGGAAAGCATTCAACCAAAAAGGAAACCTTAATACACATAAGAAAACTCATACTGGAGAGAAACCCTTTGAATGTAATGAATGTGGGAAAACTTTCAGGCTGAGGCAGACCTTTGCTGCTCATAAGAAAATTCATACTGTTGAGAAACTCTCTGAATATAATGTGTTCGGGAAAGTATTTAGCTAGAGGAAATACCTAAAAAGACTTAAGATTATTTACACTGGTGAGAATTTCCATAAATGTAGTAAATGCCTCATCACTCACCAGAGACTTCAAGCTGGAGATTTATATGCAGAGGGGGAGAACTTAATAAAATTTTATCATTTATTAAATATATAAGAATTGAGTTATTACATTTTTATTCAGCTACAATACTACTTATTTCTTTGAGAAAGAGAAATAGCGGTTTCATATGACCCTCATTTTTGTCATATACAGTAATGGCATTCAAAGCTGTGAAGGGTAGCAAACATACAAGCTGATACATGGAACTGAGAAATATTTTAATTAGAATTAGTTTAGAGCATTGAGCAGACTATAAGAAGATTAAATCAAATAGGAGTTAATGTAGTTTAACTTTAAAAAACGAGTAAGTGTAGGGCATGGTATATATAGTTAACTGTTTTTCTTTTAAACATCTATGAATTGTAGTCCACTAAAAATGAGGCAACATTGTGACATGGCAGCCAAGAGTTGTTGGGATGTTAGGTTACATTGAGAGGCATAGCTTCCAGAAATAAGGAGGTGATTGTCTCCTCTGTACTCTGCTCTAGAATACCACAGTATGCTAGAACATAATACTGGAATATTGTGTTCAGTTCTGGGCACCACAGATTGTGAAGGACATTGGTTAGCCAGAGTATCCTTGTCAGAGTTAGTTGAAGGAGCCAGGAATGGTTATCTTGGAGAATAGAAGACTCCCAGGGAACATAATAGTTGTTTTCATTTATTCATAAGAATATCATGTAGAGGAGAGTTTAGACATTTGTTTCTTATGTCCAAAAGGCAGAACTGGGAACAGTAAGCAAATTTAGAAGCAAATTTAGACTTCGGGAATGAAAAACTTCCTAACAGAATGAAGTAGAAGTAGAATGAATGTCACAGGGAGCAAATTCCCTTTCATTGGAGGTCTTCAAGCAAAGACTGGAAGACCATTAGATAAGTAGGTTGTGGTTGGGTTTTTTCAGGTATGATTTGGACTAGATAGCAATTGAGGCCCCTACTAATTCTGAAATCCTGTGTTTGTTGAAGCTACCATGACGTGACAGTTGGTTTGCACTCTGCTACATTTTAAAAAGAAATGAACTAAGAGGTCACATGCCCTTTCTTCCTTACCTTAAAGCTATATATGTATGATGCTCCTGTTTTTTTGTCTTTTTTATTCTTTCCTGCTCCTAAATAAATGAGCATCTATCATCCCAACTCCACTCTCACTGGCAAATTGGATTTTAAAGGGCAACTTCAACTCCTCAGAATTCTAGGGGTGTCGAAGGATCCAGATGCCTCACTGTTATCTAACCAGTACAACACTGATGATCAATTAACATCAGTTAGCTCTTACAAAGGGATATTTACTGGAAAGATATAGTGAGAACCAAAATACAGTGAGAGATGCTCTCCCCCCTTTGCATATTCTCAGTCCTTGTAGAGAGCAGACTCAAAGTGGTGATTAAAAAAATATTTCCACCACCAAATTAATTTCTAGATGCACTGTAGCCATGGGAGACCAGTTCTCTTGCTTTCAGGGCAAGGCATTTCAGTTTCCAGGTATATTCAGTGCTGGGCAGGCTCAAGCGGGTTGCTTTTCATGACTGGCTCCTTCCTGGCCTCAGTCATTGGACCTCTGGTGGCTCCTCCAACCTTTCAGAGCTAACAAGGTTGTAGCCTAGCTCATTCCATCTCCTACACTCATTTATCTAAGAACAAGAAAAAAATGAAATGATACAGAAAAGCTGTAGCACCACACTTCTGTGGATTCATATCAACCCATGTGGGAAGATGGGAAGAGGCCTGAGGCCAATCTCTCCCCATCTGAGGATTTACAGAATTCTGTAGACCATTAAAAGGTTTTTTTTTTTTTTTTTTAGCACCTAATAAATAGGCATGAAACAGTCACAAAATGCTTGGTCATGCTGTCAATTAGGAACAGAACGTCTGCATGCTATCTTGTAACATACGTCCATAAGCAGTTTCCCCAAGTGTCCAAGTGGTTTCATACCAGGCAGAACAGATTATGCAAACATGCACACATGTATATGCATATATGTTTATGTGTGTATGTACATATGTGAGCATGTTATCCACTCCTAGTAAAATGTAAATTCCTTGAGGTCAAGGAATTTAATTTTTGTCAGTATTTCTAGTATGTAGCACAGTACCTGAATATTTAATAAATACTGATTTCATATAAGATAGAATCTAGCACAGAGGGATGTGTGTGTGTGTGTGTGTGTGTGAGAGAGAGAGAGAGAGAGAGAGAGAGAGAGAGAGAGAGAGAACTGAATGATTTTATCCCTTAGGTTAACCACAGCAGACATATTCCTGGAAGAGGAATATACGAAATTTGGAGACAAACATCAGTGACATAAACATCTGAACCTCAAGAATGGCGTAAGCAGCAGGTTTGTCCAACTCTATCCTTGTTAGGCTACGACTGGTATAAGCAACAATCCCTGGAGGATGGGATCCTCATCATCATCATCTTCTTCTTCACAGGCTACCTACATAAATTGATAGGTTGTACAGAGTGAAATTATATTTCTACATCACAGGTGTATAGAGTGAAATTATATTTCTACATCACTGTGATACTCATAATACCCCTTTGAAGCAAATGCTACAATTATTTCATTTTTTCTGGTAAAGAAACTGAGACTGAGAGAAGTTACATGATATACCCAGGGTCACTGTGGTGGGTGAAAGATGAAATGACTAAGGAAACAAAGCTTCAAGCTTCTGATTTATTAAGCAGTGCATGCCCACTGTTTAACAAATTCAGACTAGGCTCCTTACTCAGCTTAGGGTTGGACCCTGAATATAGAGGGAGTCACTTTTATACGTTAAAAACAATTAACAACCCCACCCCCACAACCAAATAAGATCAATTAATTAAAAGGAAACAAAACAACATTAGGTAATCTGATTTCTAATTGGATGAAACTGGATGAATGATTTTTCAAGTTGGGAAGACGAGAGTGAAATTCCCTGACAGTAGAAAAGGAGATGTCCTATTTCCCACTGTGTCTGTAAACAATCAAAGGAACATGGAAACAACTGATTGATCCAAATGTGACCAGTTTTCATGTCAGACCTATAGGTTGTGTGAGATTATAGTTGAGAGAAAACATATCAGTCTTTGTATTTGACCAGATTTCTGGTCAACATAACTGAGATCTGGTTAAGGATCTCTAAACAGCAGGTAGAAGTGATCTAGCTTCCAGATGTGCAGGGATAGGTTAAAACAATGCAATATGGTTTCCTCCCAATTCACAGAACTGAATAAAATTTTCTCACAAGACAGAAATTGGGCTAGATATATAATTGAATAGAAAGGGACCTGAGCTAGCTCTAGAATTATCAGAAGATGGAGTCAATGTGGTTCACTCAATTCCCACAATTAACTCCTTGGTGATCTAATCCTCTCCTTTTCCTCAGTCACTCAGCTAGTATCAGGGGTGGGATTCAAAAGCAGGTTTTCCTGACTCCATGTCTGGCATTCTATCCATTTTGCCATTTTGCTTTTTAAAATATGTATTTACACGGAGAGAGAATATAGAAGTGTGTAGGTCAGAGACCACTGACTCAAAAATCAGAGACATCTCAAGGTAGAAGCAAACCAGTAAGATTTTATTATGATCTTGCGAGAAAGGGCATCTCCTCTCTGATAAGTAATCAGGAGAGTAAGGCAATTACATAAGGCAAAAATAGAGATTATATAGCCCTAACGCAGATCCCACCACCATTACTTGCCTTTTACTCACATTGGCTGGGAGACAGGCTCATAATCTAAACTCGACAGTCTACCCTGTGAATAGGGGACAAAGTAGCAGTGGAATAACCAACAGGCATTATGTTGATGTAGATGCTGATGTGGCAACCCATGCGGGGGTTGTGTTATGCTTATATGGCAACCCAAGGGGGTAAAGGGGATTGTGTTATGCTGATATGGCAGCCCAAGGAGGCGTTTAAGTTTTGTATTCCTTGCAGTCACATGGTGGAAATTGAAATTTAGGCCTAACCAATCTATTAAAAGCCTTTTGTTAAGCACTGAGAAGTCTTCACTAACTTCATTCCATTCAGAAGCTAAATATCTAAGAGGATGTACAACCTGAAGCTTTTTCCAAATCCCTCAGAACTGGAGTTCCTCAGGAAGCACTGTTGCAGGGGGGAGGTCTCTAGCTCTGTTTTTACCCAGTGCCTTCAAAGGACTCCACTTGGTATCTGGCATGTGAGGCTCAGTGTCTTCTTAGCTTTTCCATCTCTTGGTATAATGTGATCCCAGGCACTTTTAGGGAAGGTGATGAGGCACAGTAGGGAAAGAATAGAAATGGGAATAAGGTCATGCATTTGAATCCCAACTCTGCTTACTATATATGTATGGTTCTTGAAGGACAAGTCTCCTGCTTCGCTTTCTCCATCTGGGGATGAATTAGATGCTTTAAAGTTCCTTATGGTTTCAAATCCTATAATCCTTCATTTATTCCTTCCTGGGGGCTGGGATTACCCTTCAACCTCTCCTGTTTTATCCTAACTTTAAATCCCACCCTAGCCACACTTGACCTACTCTGTCCAAATTCTATGGTAAATGATTCCTTTGGTGTTAATTCACCATAGCTCTGGCCCATTCACTGTGACTGTTACACTAATGAGCCTCTTGGGGCTACCCTTCACGTACCGCTTTAGTCACATCTTCTCATCAGCACAAAAGTGGGAAACTGATGTAGAACAGTCCCTTTCCCATAGGCACTTAATGTTCATTGAATTGAACCAAGCAGAATTATACTACTACAAATTTGTGCGTCCTGATATTCTTTTCACTTATAAAAGCTAAACAAGGCAGCTGTTAATCTCATTTAGTATATTTTCCACATTAGTTCTCTGCCCTAAAATTGCCTCTCACAACCTCACACTTATAACAAATGGTTTATACTAATAAAACCAAAAAGGTAGGATATGTGGAACAGAATAGTGTTTTTGAGTGGAAAACATGGCATCATGTCTTTCTTAAAAAGATTATTGAGACATATTTTAGATGTAATTGCAGTAACAAAGGGTCTCAAGTCTACCCCAAAGTGCATTCCTGGAACTTAACTGAACACCTCTGACCACTTCTAGGGACATCTATGCCTAGTACTGAGAGATTTTTGAGATGACAGTTTGTTGTTGGAAATTGGAACTCCCAGCTGTAAGACTTTGGAGGGAAGTGGTGTCATGTGGGTCTACTCAGGGAAGTCAAGGAACTAACTGTAAAGTTTAGAATGTCAGATCAGATGCTGAAGTCAGGAAGGAAAATAGCATTTCCAAAATAGAGAAGCAAAATATGAAACAAATGCTTATATCACCTAGAAAAGCAGAAGTTGTTTCTAAGAGATGATGGCTAAGAGTCAGAGAAAGGAATAGAGAATGTGACTGGTACCTGTTTGGCAGATGGCATGTTTTTATAGCAAAGAAAACTGGAAAAAGGTGGTAGATTAGTGGTCCAGAACTGACATTGATTACCCATTTCACAGTAGTGAGAGGTAAGGCTCCCAAAGTAGAGGATACCAGGGAGTTTGGTATAATCTAAAGTTGTTCCTTTGTTGAGACAACACAAAGGTTCAAAATAAAAAGTTATTTATTGGATGGGAGATTCCAAACAGTACAGTGGAATGAAGTAGCAGAAGACTGAATGAAGTATGTGTGGTTTGGTTTTAGGATTTCTGTCTATTTCTATAACATGGCCCTCAACATCACCAATCTGAACAGCAGCAGTAATTCACTAACTTGTCCTTGTTCTGCACAATTGCTCCAATTCATCTTTTCAAAGACTGTTGGATTATTCTTCCTAAGGCACAGATTTCTCTTTAGTTCAGAATCTAGGGTCCTCCCTAATCTGAAATTACCCTATATTTTTGGCTTTATTTCACTTTTAGGATAATTGTATCATAAACAGTGATGAGAAAGATCATAGACCATCTAATTAAGGAGTCTCTAACCTTGTTTTTGTGTCTTGGACACTTGGCAGTTTTGCAAATCCTAATACTATGGTTTGTTGTCTATGTTCATAAAGGAAATGCTTACATTTCCGTTAAAGGTTAGTGGAAGAAAAGATGTTTCCCATTTAAGTTTGTAGGCTTCCAGATGAAGAATCTCTCTCTAGTATGGATAATCTGATGTTTCTTAAGGTTTGACCTGTGCAGTTGTTGAGGTTAGGGGTGCTTGGGACCCCAAAATGCCAACACTTCAAGTCCTGCCCAAATGAAGTCAACTCAAGTCTTCCTTTAGCCAAAGAGAAAAACAAAGTTTATTAAAGATCTACCATACTGGGACTCTTAAGAAGAGGTCACCATTTGTGACCCTTGTATTGACAAGCAGACCAGATAGAATCTGAGCTAGATTGAATCTGAGCACTTTCTTGGAGACAAGAAGAATCTTATATACAGAAAGACTGTGGGAGGGATCTACCAGTGCCATGCCAGGAAACTGAACTGCTTCCATCTGAACTGTCTTAGGAGGATTTTGAAGATCACCTGGCACAATTAGCTACTAGATACTGAAGTCTTTGCTCAAGCTGAACGGCCAAGTGTTCAAATTATGCTTCAGAGTGCAACTCCAATGGGCTGACCATGTTGTTTGAATGCAAAATGTACGCTTGCCAGAAAGACTATTTTATGGAAAAATCACATGGGGCAAGCGATCACATGGTGGTGAGAAGAAGTGATACAAGGACACCCTCAAAGTCTCTCAAGAACTTTGGAGTTGATTGTGCAACATGGGAGACACTGGCACAGGACTGCTCAGCATGGCATGCCCACATCAGAAAGGGTGCTGTGCTCTATGAGTGAAGCAGAATTGAGATAGCACAAAGTAAATGTAGGATGTGTGAATTTGGAGTACCCACCCCAAATATTCACATGGACTATCTGTGCTCAATCTGTGGTAGAGCATTCTGAGCTTGTATTGGTCTAATCAGCCAGCCATACACCTTATCATGATGATGTCATTTTGGTCCTGTTTGAGAATCAAGGACAACAACCATGGGAAGAATCTAGGGGTGGTCTAGTAGTCTGGGAGGAGGGATCTAGGGAGGGTCTTGAGGAGGAGTCTAAAGAGGATCTTGCAAGAGAGTGGAATTTTGATGGGATCAAGGAAGCATCCAGAGGCAATCAGACAATGGAGAGCTAGGCTAGTTTAAGGGGAATAGAGGGGCATAGAGAGGGGCATAGAGGGGCATAGAGATTTTGCTAGGATTAAGGGTGTGAAGGAGGGGCAATATGAATGGTAATAGATAATGGAGGTCTAGGCTCAATTAAGGGTAATGAAGAGCTTATGGACTCAAAGGAATGCCAGATCAAGTGGGAAAGAGAGTTCAAGGGGGTTCATAGAGCCTATACCCCATCACAAGAGGAGGAAAAAGTGAGGTTGGTGACTTTGCACAGCCTTTCCTCACTCTTAACAAAGGCAAGTGCAAATCATGTCATCATTTTTCTGATGTCATGGTCTTCTTTGAAAACTAAGGATGAACACATCCTGTGAGTAGACTGAGCTGCCTGAGTCGGGACCCAGTTCATTCTTTTCCTTCTATCTCCCTCTCCACTTCTTTTGGGGTTCCCTGCCTAGATATCTACCCTACCCTTCCTTCCTTCCTTCCTTCCTTCCTTCCTTCCTTCCTTCCTTCCTTCCTTCCTTCCTTCCTTCCTTCCTTCCTTCCTTCCTTCCTTCCTTCCTTCCTTCCTTCTCATTCCCAAAGCCAATAGGACAACAATAGGCTGGCTCCGAGTGATTGTCAATAGTAACAGTCTCTGTATCCCTCCCAGCTTGATTTAGTTATTTTTTCCTTTTGTTCATTAAAAGGGCCATTCCCTGACTACTTCTTCAAGAGACCTAGTCACTCAAAGAGCATTACCTCCCTCTGAGTGAGTACCTGAAAAGGCAAGCCTAAAAAAGGCCAAGGTCTCCCATTGCATCCTGGGCCATCTCCAGTCATCCTGATGAATATCTGGTCACTAGACCCAGATGGCCCAGGTGGAAAAAGTGAGGTTGGTAACTTTGCACAGCCCTCCCTCACTCAAAACAAAGTCAAGTGCAAGTCATGTCTTCATTTTTCTGATGTCATGGTCTTCTTTGAAAATGAAGGATGAACACAACAACAACCAATAATCCCATCACAATAAGGTTTTTTTTTTCACATTCATTACATTCAAAAGGTTTCTCTTTTATTATGTGAAGATTGAACTCTGACTATAGGTTGTGCCAATATCATTCAAAGGTTTTCTCTCCAGTGTGAATGTTTATGCTCTTTAAAGTTTCTATACCATTTAAAAGCTTCTTCATATTCATTACATTTATAGGGTTTCTCTCTAGTATGAATTTTCTTATATGAATTAAGGTTTCTCTGCCAGTTGAAGACCTTCCCACATTCATTACATTGAAAAGGTTTCTCTAAAGTATGAATACTCTTATGTGAAGTAAGGTCTCCCTTCTGGCTGAAGGTTTTCCCACATTCTTTACATTCAAAGGATTTCTCTCTGGTATGAATATATTTATGTCTTATAAAAAGTTCATTTGCCACTGAAAAACTTTTCCACATTCATTACAGTTATAGGATTTCTCTCCAGTATGTCTTCTCTCATGTGAATCAAGGTCTCCTTTCTGCCTGAAGGCTTTCCCACATTCATTACATTGAAAAGGTTTCTCTCTATTATGAATTCTCATATGCGTATTAAGATTTCTCTTCTGATGAAAGGTTTTCCCACATTCATTACGCTGAAAAGGTTTCTTTCCAGTATGAGTTCTCTTATGTACATTAAGGATTTCCTTTCTTTTGAAATACTTAACAAAATCTTGACATTTATAGCGTTTCTCTCCAGAATGAATTCTACTATGCTTACTAAGATAACTTGTCTGGCTATCCTGTATTCCTTATATTCAAAGGGTTTTTCTCCAGTATGAATTGTTTGATGTCGAGTTAGCCATCAATTACTGATGAAAGCTCTCTCACACTTAGTACATTTATAAGGCTTCTTTCCAGTATGAATTCTCTTGAGTTGCCTAAGATATCTCAAAATAGAGAGAGTTTGGATACTATGAATAAGTTCACTTATCTTGGCAGCATACTTTCCCAGAATGTACACATTGATAATGAGGGTTGACACATGCATTGCCAGAGCTAACTTAGTGTTTGAGAATCTCCAAAGTAAAGTGTGGGAGAGAAGGTATTAGTCTGACTACCAGACGGAAGGTCTACAGAGCCATTGTGCTGACTTCATTGTTGTATGTCTGTGAAGCCTGGACAATCTCCCAGCCTCACTCCAGGAAACTGAACTGCTTCCATTTGAACTATCTTAGGGTGGATAAGTATAGGAATTGCATAGGATGAAAAGGTATAGAAAGATTATAATCTCCATCAATTGGCAGGGAATCCCCATCAAGGAAGTCATACATCCATATACATATCAATGAATATATATAGTTGTGTGTGCAAAAACAAAAAAACTGGAAAAAAATAAAACATGGTTATTCTAAATGTAGAAATCTCATAATTTCTTTTATTGCTTCATTAATTAAGCCATTATCAGGACCAGGTTGATACATTGAATTATATGAATACCTGTATAAGGAAAAGCAAAACTAAGAATCTGCAATGGATTTGTAATGTCATTGACTCAGAAATTCCCATCAACAATGCCTATCACAATCCAGTTATACCTGTGCCTCCTGTGAAACTCCTGACCATGTCCACCCAATGTAATAGAGGTCTCTCTCATTTTCCTTTTATGTCCAGGATGCTGGTAGAACATTCTGGCTGTCCACTTATTACCTCTGATGTTTGCTACATGATCTTCCTGTTTTCCTTTCTTGTCACATAATTACTGATGACATGTTTTAAATGTTTAGCAATGGGTATACATTGAAGCCTGCTTGCATCTGTCATGGGCCTCTCTATTGTCTACTGTGTGAAAGTAATTTTTAATTCTTTGGAGACTGTTGCATTCCACATTTCTCTGACATACAACAACAATGGTAGAATGATGGTACTAATATATGCTTTCACAGGAAGCTTGGGGGGGTGTCATTAAACAAGCTTTGTAATTTCCTGATGGTAATTCAGCTTATGCTGTTTCTCCTATACAACTTATCCATCTGTGTGTCCCAGATATACATACTGATGGGCAAACTCTATAGGCTGTTTTTCCAAATACAGGTATTAATTTGGGTAATAGACATTCTTCATCCTTTTGGTATTTCTCATGTGGATGAAATACTACTCTTGTCGTATTTCCTGTCAGCATTCAGATCAGACTTCTTTGGGTGATTATAGATCTCTTGTAAGAGATTTCCTGGGGTTTAAGGAAACCGGCACAATTTTCTATGCAAACAGGAGAATTTGGAGACCCTTGGTAACCACTAACTTGGCTTCTGAATCTCCTTCATCATAGTGGCAAATACCTCTGGCAAGTATCCATAGGTTATTTATAATCAGAACATCACTAAACAGGGTTATTTCCATTGTTATAGCTTTTAAGGAATCTTGAATGATTTTGATGTATGGTATTAACAGCAAGGACCCCAACATACACATTAGGGCCTGCTGTACAAATTCTTAGATCTGATTTTCTGAAAGGAAAGCAACTTTTGAGGGGTCAACAATCTACATTAATCAAGCACATACATCATTCACTGAGTTCAGGGGAAAAAGCCAGCACCCTGAACTTCAGAGAAAATACAAACAGAGAAATAAAGATCAACAGACAGGGCTTCCAACTGTCTGACTATAAGCAATACATATGTCATAGATCAACAGACAGACTCAACTGTCTGACTATACATACATAGTTACCAGAAAGAGAAACACCATCATCTGAGTTTTCAAAGTCAAGGGCCCTTTCGCAGCTGCCCAGAGTCTCATCTGGCACACAAACCTTCTTCCAAAAACTAAGCCTCCAAAACAAAACCTCACCTCAGAGTATTTACATACTTTTCAGAGTCAGAGAGCATCACAACTCTTGAGAACCAGTACCTCATTAGAAATTAACAAAAGGTGTGAGTCTTCCTACAAAATAAATCTTTCCTAATCAAACTTCCCTTAATGGGCAGGTGCATTAATGGATAGGGGAGATCTTTAACTCTCATAATTAATATTACATATGGACAACTTGTTGTAAAAGGGACTGTAAGATACCATTTTGATCTACTGAATCAAACTTTTTTGGGGGAGTTGGGAGATGGGACAATCAATAAATGACAAGCACAGTGAGGTCTTATGTTTATCTTTCAGTTAACTGTGAAATGGGAAAGATGTGGCCTTTTGTTGAATATTGATTATGAAAGTCTACTTGTTCCCTAATGCCCCATATATTTAAGATTCCTTCAGTTTATATACAGATAATTCTCATAAAGATTTTGGAAAGATAGGAGAGGAAGGATATTGGTCAGTAGTCATTGACGTTCTCTCAGAAACCTTTTTTTTTTGTATTAACAAATGAGAATTTTTCCATGCCTGTGATAACATCACTTATTTCTGATACTCTGTATATCAGTCCTTCAAAACCCTTATAGCTATGTTCCCGAATAAGCTGCCTCCAAGACATCTGTTTTCCCCATCTTTATCATCTTTAGTGCCATTTCTAGTGCCCTATTTTAAGGTTCAAGTGTGACAGTTGCAACTCCCTGATGGTGAAAAAGAAATTTTTATATCAATTTTTACAAATCTTTTCCATGTTTCTTCTGTTTGTTGTCCTTTTTCATTTTCATCCCCAAAATGCTCCTGTTATGACTTTGCTTAGTATATCTTACCAAGCTTTCTTTAAACTGGTTTTGCTCTCCATACTTTTTGATTTATGAAATGATACTACTCATAACTATCTATCATCCTTCTTTGTAAGATTTTGTAAATGAGTTTATATTATCATCTGGTGTTGCCTCTGGCAAATTATATTTTTCTGGTAAGTAAATCAGATGTTCATTGCATCACATGAAAAGGAATAATTACATATAGACAAATGCAAAAGAACCGAGAAAATGATTTGGGAGAAACAGGTTGTCTAAAAGCTTCAGTTGCAGGATTCATAGGGAATTGATATAAGGCTATAAGGTCAAAAACACTTAGCCAAAGGCCAGATGGCCAGAGGGTATAGAAATAGTTCACATGAGAGGAAATACAAATAGTAGGCAAACACTTTAAAAATGTTTAGTACTACTAATTATGAAAGAAAAAGAGAAATGTAAGAGGTATCTTCACGTGCTACTTAAAGAACCAAAAAGGAATAAAAATGATGGAATGCAATGTTGGTGGGATTGTGGGGAAATAGGTACATACATGCATGTATTTCTGGCGGTATATAAAAGTTTTTGAGAGAAATCTGACAGCATATCTCCTGACTTTTTTTGGCCCAGGAGTTCAGATATAAGTAGCACTCAACCCTTATCTAAACATCGTGCTGATATAACTGACACAATAACACATCTAGTTCTAGCAGCGACTTCCTCACATTCTCTTTTCACCCATTTCTACAACAGAAGAGATTTTTTTTTTCTCCTAGGGTTTACATACAAGAAAAAAAACAAACCAGAAATAAACACAAGACAAACCAAAAACAAACACAAGAAAGAACAGTGGTTCTAGGATTCTAAGAATAAGGACAATCATTGAGATGGGCTCAGCAAGACCTAAAGAATTGTCCCTTAGGAGAACAGATTAATAAGTTTGACAGTTTCAGAGAGAAAGCTAATAAAGGAAGGATTCTGATCTCTGAATTCATGGATGAAAGGTCAGAAGGCTTGATTCAAAGGTTCAGGGATAGCTTAGGAAAGAGGGAAAGATGAAAGCCCAATGTCCAAAATTAAAAGTTTTATGGATTAGTCCCAAGTGGAGGCAAAGCTACTCTAGGGAACTAACTCAGCTCAGACGGACCTATGGTCCATGGCTGGATCATCTGCAGGGCCCCTAGGGTAAACAGTTGAAGTCCATTTTATTAGACTTTTGAAAGGGAAATTCGTGCTGTCCTCTATGCCTGAAAGGCTCTCCCTCCTTCATTCTACCAAGCTCCCTGGCTTCTTTTAAGTTCCAGCTAAAATTTCTTCTTTTACTGGAAGGCTTCCCCAACCCCTCTTAATTCCAGGGCCTTATCTCTGTTAATTATTTCCTACTTTTTCTGTATGTAGATAATTTTACATATATTTGGTGGCATTTTACTCTCCCATTAGATTGTAAGTTCCTTGAGGGCAAGGACAGTCTTTGGCCTCTTTTTGTATCCCCAATGCTTAGCAGAGTGCCTGGCATATAGTAGGTGCTTTAAAAATGGTTACTGAATTAAACGATATAGTAGAGAAAGTGCTGTACTGCCAGGGAATAGGACTCAATCACTCAACTATCTCAAAAGTGATATCCAAAGTCCTCTCAGGGCATTTAAGGACTTCTGAAATCTAATACCACCTCATTTATACAAATTTATTCGCAGATAAAGGCAGACATTGAATAGTGGATAGAGAACCAGTATGTTAGGAAGAATTGGGTTCAAGTTCCATCCCAGATATAATGACTATGTATACAATGAATATGTATCCATATTAACATCAAAGTGCCCAAGAAATTATAGAGCAATAGTTAGACAGTTTCATCCAATCATTGTGTCATTTCATCCCACATGGATAAAATTAGATCTAGTCCATTAAAAAAAAAATCCCCATCACTCATCCCAAGAACCTTTCACTCTAGCCAGGCTTCTTACAGGTTCCTATTGACATCACATTCATGTTGCTTTCAACTTTGTCTTTTGCTGCCTATAGTATCATGTTTAGAACTGGAAGATAACTCACAGACCATCTAATTTAACTCCTTCATTTTGTTGGTTTTTTTTTTTTGGTAAGGCAATTGGGGTTAAGTGACTTGCCCAGGGTCACACAGATATTTAAGTGTCAAGTGTCTGAGGCTGGATTTGAACTCAGGTCCTCCTTACTCCAGGGCCAGTGCTATATTGTACCATCCAGCTATCCCCAACTCCCTCATTTTAAAGATGAAGAAACTGAGGCTCCTAGACACTGAGTGACTTGCTCACGTTACACACCTCCCCAGTTACTCAAATCCTATCCATCCTTTAATCTCAATTCCAATATTACTACTTTCAGGAAGTCTACCTTGTTCACTCCTTTCTCTATCACGGAATATTTGTCTTCTCCTTTGGGCACCTAATAAATCTACTTCTTCATGCTGTTATCTACATTTTCAGGTACAACAATAATAATTACAACTATCACTATCTCAATAACATTGCATTTAGGACAGGAATTAAGCTTTAAGTTGTTTACTCACAACATTTAGCTCAATACTGAACACACAGTAGGTTGAATCAAATGTATGAATAAGCGCTCAACAGAAAGAAAAACAGAGAGTAGGCACTAGAAAAATTTCCTAGAGGGCAGCAAGATATAATAAAAAGAAGAATGGTTTATGTGTTGGGGGCCTGAGCTCTAGTCCAATTCTAGTCCAAGTCCAGTTACTTGTGAGCATAGGATAGACAGCTAGGTTAAGTTCTAATGATCTATAAACTCTAAGAATCCTACTGTTGTTTGTGAAAAGAGAAAAAGTCTTTGGAAGGGGGAAAATTGATGTTCAGGATCTTGGCTGAATGCATAAATGAAGGAAAAAGGAAAGAAATATGGATTGAGAAATCAGATTGCACTCAAGAAAGAAAGGAAATCTAAACTCACCTGTCCAGAAGTCATTTCCTCCTCAATTCTCCTTTTTCTGGTAAAGGGCAGAGTCTTGAGATGGCAGCCCTGAGACAGGAAAAAGAAGTGATGGGGAAAATGCTTCTATTTATACCTCTCAAACTCACAAAGATAGAGTTCCCAACAGACCATCTAGATGTGAGTCCCATGATCCTTATAGAGGGAGTAGTCAAAAGATGCCCAAGAGTAGATGCACCTTATCCTGGAATTGGAGAAAATGTTCATGGACATTAATACCAGAGAACTCAACTCTGTTCCTTTGCTTATAGTAAGTTCCAAGCGTTAGAGCTGTCAGAGGAGAATTAGGACACAAGGACTAAGTTCACAACACTTGCTCTTATGTATGTATGATGTTATGTTGAGTGGGTAACTCAAGTGCCTTATTCATTTAAAGAGAAAAAACATTTCCTCATGGCTCACAGGATAAAGAATCAGTTTATTGTATTCTTTGCCTGGATGGGACAAAATGAAAATGGCTAATAGGACAATTAAATAAGTAGAAAGTAAAAAAAAAAAATCTAATTGGTAATATCTCTGATCCTTTGGTTCTTAAGTAATTTCAGTCATGTCTGACTCTCCATGATCCCATAGGGGTTTTCTTGGCAAAGATATTGGAGTGGCTTGTTATTTCCTTCTCCAGCTCATTTTACAGATGAGGAAACTGAGGTAGAGTTAAGTTACTTGTCCAGGGTCACACAGCTAGTATCTGAGGTGAGATTTAAACTCAGGCCCTGGCACTCTCTCTACTCATTGTACAGCCTAGCTGCTCTCTTCTTATCCTAGCTGCACCATATTCAAGCAAAATTTTTATTATATAAAATCTTAATAAACTATATTTTATGATCCTTTTTATTTCTTGATGGGTTATTTTCCTTCAAAGATAGATCTGAAAGATATCTTCTGTATTCTAATTTTTTAAATGATGTGATCTTTTATAGTTAGGTTGCATATTCATTTACAGCTTATTTGTGCTATATGGTATAAGATGCTGGTCTAAGCCTGAGTTTTGCCAATTTGGCTTCTAGGTCTCTCAGCAATTCTTGGCAAACCCAAAGTTCTTTCTCTACCAGTTTGTATTATTGTGTTTACTGAGCATCAGACTGCTATATTTGATTTTTCTTGGCTCTTCCTTATTTAAGTCATTCCTCAGACTTAAAAAAATCACTATCAAACATTTTTAAGGATTCTGATTTATAGTATAGTTTGAAATATGGTAATACTACCCTTTTCTCATTCTTGCTTTTTTCCCCCATTACTTTTCTTGAGAGCCTTGAGTTTTAGTTATATCCACTGAATTTTGTTATTTGGTTTAATACTATAAAGTAACCCTACAGTAGTTTGATCAATTATAGCACTAACTTTATAAATTAAAGTATTAAGTCGTATTTGTTTTATTAACCCATAAACAGATGATTTAATTATTTAAGTCTTTATTTCTGTAAAGCGTATTCTGCAGTTGTAGTTACAAGAGTCTTCACTGTCTTCATTGGTTAATTCCCAAATGTTTTAGGCATTTACAAATCATTTTGAATGAACTTTCTCTTCTTTTTTTTTGTTTATTTAGCATTTTATTTTTCCCCAGTTACATGCAAAAACAATTTTTAACATTCATATTTAAAACTTTGAGTTCCAAATTCTCTCTCTTCCCCACCCCCATTAAGAAGGCAAGCAATTCAATACAGGTTATACATACGTAGTCATTTAAAACATTAGTCATGTTGTTAAAGAAAACACACACACACACAAACCTCAAGAAAAATAAAGGAAAAAAAGCATGCTTCAATCCATATTCAGACACCATCAGTTCTTTCTCTGGGGATGGATAGTATTTTTCATCATAAGTCCATCAGAGTTGTTTTGGATCATTGTATTGCTGAAAATAATTGTCATTCACAGCTACTTATCTTAAAATATTGCTGTTACTTTTTTACATAGTATATTTCATCTTGCATCAGCCTATACAAGTCTTTGTAAGTTTTTCTGAGAGCATCCTGCTCATCATTTCTTACAGACAGCACAATGGTATTCCATCATAATTACATACCACAATTTGTTCAGCCATTCAATTGATGGGCATCCCTTCAATTTCCAATTCTTTGCCTCAGAAGAGCTGCTATAAATATTTTTTATACATATAGGTCTTTTTCCTTTTTTTTTTCTAGATCTCTTTTGGGATACAGCGGTATTGCTAGGTCAGAGAATTCGCATGATTTTAAAGACCTTTGGGCATAATTCCAAATTGCTCTATAGAATAGTTGAATTATGAACTTTCTCTTCTTAGAGCTGGATCCTGCTACTGTTTTCCTAAAAGCTATAAAGAAGTACCGATAATTTTTGTGAACTTATTTTGTATCCTGCTCCTTTACTGAAGTTATTAATGGTCTTAAATTTCTGTGCTGATTCTCTAGGGTTCTCTACATAAATTTGCACATTGCCTACAAATAGAAATAATTTTTTTCTTCTTTGTCAATGTGCATACCTTTCTCTTTCTTGCCTTATTGCTATAGCTAGTGTTTATAGAACTATGTCAAATAGGAATTTGGAGAGAGCACAAAAATTCTTGCTTTATGACTGTATTTATAGGAAAAGCTTCTAATGTTTTGCTATTACAGATGAAATAAGCTCATATCTTTAGATAAGTGCTTTTGGTTACCTTAAAGAAGGGTCCTTTTAGCCCTGTCTTTTTCAGACTTTGTAAACATGGATAAGTACTGTATATTATCAAAGGTGTTTATTAATGTGATCTTATTTTTTGTTACTTTTATAATTATATTGAAGCTGTTGCATAGGCAGAAGTCATTGCACCAAATATTTCTAATGAAAGCTTAGTATCTACAACATAAAGAGAACTGGAAGAAGCATATAAGACCAAGAGTCATTCCCCAATATATGTGATCAAAAAAGATGAACATTTTTTTCTAATTACATATAAAAACAATTTTTAATATTCATTAAAAAAAATTGAGTTCCAAATTCTCTCCCTCCCCGCTCAATGAAAAAGCAAGCAATTTGATATAGCTTATACAGGGGCAGTCATGCAAAACATGCTTCCATATTGAACTTCCATATGAGCATTTTTCATATGAAGAAACAGGAATGCTCAACAGCCATATGAAAGGATGTCCCACACTTCCAATAATAGAAATTCAAACTAAAATAACACTTAGGTTTTGCTTCATATCCAACAAATTGGCAAAGATGATTTAAAAAATGCAAACAGTAAATGGTAATGGGTCTATGGGAAGGCAGGCACACTAATATACTCTGATGAAGTGGTAAATTGGTTCAACCATTCAGTAAAACAATTTGGAAATTGAGGGGTGCCCATCAACTGGAGAAGGACTGAACGAACTGAGATATATAATTGTAATGGAATATTACTGTCCTATAAGAAATGATGAGCAAGATGATATCAGAAAAACCTGCAAAGACTTACATGAACTGATGCAAAGTGAAGTGAGCAAAACCATGTGAGCCTTGTATGCAGTAACAATATTGTATGATGACCAACTGTGAATGACTTAGCTGTTCTCAACAATACAATGATCCAAGAGAATTCCAAAGGAATTATGATGAAAAATGCTATCCACATCCAGAAAAAGAACTGATGGCATCTGAATACAGACTGAAGCATACTATTTTTTTTTACTTATTTTATCTCTCTCACTCTCTGTCCCTTTCTTTGAGTTTTCTCTCATAAAATGACCAATTTGATATTGTTTTACATGACTGCACACATATAACCTATGTATATATAGATAGAGATAGATATACACATATGTATAAACTCAGATAATTTACTATCTCAGGGATGGATAGAATTTGGAAATCAATACTTAAAAAAACCCCAATGAGTGTTAAAAATTGTTTTTATATGTAATTGGGTAAAAAAATAAAATATTGTTTAAAAAAAAAGAAATACCTTGGAGGTAGCACCAATAAGACTTGGCCAGTGAATGGACACTGTGGAAATGGAAGTGGTGTTGAGGGAGGGAATGACTCCACTAAAGTTGTGAACACAGCAACTGTAAGGTATGATGGTGCCCTCCAAAGAAGAGTCCGAAGGTCTAGGGGGAAGATGAGTTCCACTTGAACATGTTTCATTTCGACAGCCAGGTGGAGATGTCCAGCAGGTTGAGGGTGATGTAAAACGAGTCAGGCCACCTTCCTCCCTCTTCCCACTTTGACACATCTGTACTTCTTACCTTTCTCTTGAAGGTCTTGGCCATCTAAAGTCATCCCCTCTTCAATGTTTTCATTGATATTCTGACTTTCTCCCAGTCTTGTCTCCCTAGACAGAAGCGAGCGTTACCTTAGAGTTGATTCTCATTTCTCAGGGCTGACCTGCTACTAGTATCAACTGAGCAACTATTCGAATGCTTCAGATAGTGCCATAGACTGTACCAAAGAGTTCTGGGAGATGCAATATCACCTTGAGAATGTCACATTCCATTCTGAGGGCCTAGATGGACATATCTTCACTGGTTCAAATATTAAATACAATATAACAATAACAAATAGTGACTACAAATCCTTTGGTGCAGCAAACAAAACCTAGTTATATTTACATCTTTAATTATATATATATGTATATATATATATATATATATATATATATATATATATACACACACACACTCACACACATACATTTATACATAGATATATGCTTTGAGAAATAGAATAGTTAAAAAAGTGAGATAGAAAAAAGAGAGATAAAAAAAGTCTGGAAGACCTGGGTTCAGATCCCACATAGGATCTGTCATGCACTAGCTGTATGACCCTGGGCAAGTCACATTAATTTTCTTGGCCTTAGTTTCTTCTATAAAATGAGAGGGCTGGACTTGAAGAACTCCTTTTCCAGGGCAGCTAGGTGGTGCAGTGGATATAGCACAGGGCCTGGCATCAGTAAAATCTGACTTCAAAATCCAGCCTTAAACACTTACTAGATAGGTGACCCTTGAAGTCACTTACCCCTGTCTGCTTCAGTTTCTTCATCTGTAAAATGAGCTGAAGAAGGAAATACAAATCACTCCAGCATCTTTGCCAAGACAATCCCAAATAGGGTCACAAAAACAATTCAACAACGCCAACGACAAATAATTTCTAGATATAAAAATTAAGTCTATGGCTATTTACAAGTGATAAATGTATGTATCCACATACATAGGTATACATTTTTTCAAACTTCAAAGAACCATCATTTTATTGGTTGCAGATGCAGATCACAATCTCTCTGTGACTTGGTATAAAGTCTCAGAGAGCCTTCCACCAAAAAAGATTGCTCCATGGCCAATCTGATTTCTGAGGTTAGCCAGACCAGTTCTTGAATGAAAGTTGTGGAGTTTCAAAGTTTCAAAGGACATTTACCATGCTCATCTGTGTCCCTGTCAAGCACAAAGTACAAAAGTTCTCTTTTGTTCTCTATGTGTACATGTATACATCGTCAACAGTATCTTGCCAGGCTGGAGGACCAGCTGTAGTTAAGTCTGGACAGGAATCACTACCTGGGTGACTATTTTTCAGCAGCAGAAGTGCCTTGAGGGCAAGGTTTCTTTTCACCGTGTTCTATAGGTGCTTAATAAATGCTTCCGGTCTAGTTATTTACTTGGAGAGTTCAGTCCCAGGCACACAATAGCAGCTTAATAAATGCTGGCAGCAGTGAGTCCCCAGGATGCAGTCCACCCCGTTTAAGAACTGAAGAAAAAAAAGGGACCCAAGTGCCTGGTAATGCAGGCCGATAGCCTCAGGGGCAGAATTAGAACCCAGGACCCTCGGGCCCCCTTTCTTCTCCCCAACCCCTTAGCCCCCAGCTCAAGAACTAGGCTGTCTAGCTGGGCTGCCCCAAGCCAAGAGTGCTCCCTCTCCTTTTTACTTATTAGGAGGCTGACAGCATGGCCTAAATCCTGCAAAAAAGGGTTGAAATGGACATCTCCCCAATGGGCCTGCTCAGAGTCAGAGTGGCCCTTCCTAGAGGCCAGCGACCCTGAGAACGCCCTCAGAACGCGAGATCCTCTGTTCTGGGCAAGGCTCTCCCAGGCTCAAACAGTCGTACATTCAGCACCTGTCCCTGGGCTAGGCGGGGCTGTGAAGCCTAAACCTAGACCTTCCTGCCCTCAAGGTGCTTATGCTGGGAGGAGGGAGGGAGAAGTAAAACCGGACATATACAGGAATGATTGTAAAACAGATGCAAAATAAACACCCAATTAAATGCTTCTGGTGCTTCTAGAAGCTCTGTCCAGCCCCTAGTGCTCAGTGGGACCAAGAGTGATCTCACCAGATTGGGAGCTGAAAGGGAGCTGCCCAGCTTCTCATCTTACAGTTGGGGAAACTGAGGCAGCGTGTGTGTGAAAGATTTGCCCATCCCTGCCCAAGTCTAATACTGCCCAAGTCAGAATCTCAATCCTCTCCCTCCAGAGAGAGAGCAGAAGCCAAATACTTCCTCCATGGCTTCCCTCCTCCTTCTCAGGCTCCCTATTTCCAGCCCATCATATATATATATATATATATAATTATGAATGCTTAAGTAGATTAGTGATGTTATCAATGGGGTTACTCCATCTAGTTCTGCAGATCACAGTCATCTAAGCCTTCTTATTTTGTGTGACTTTTATCCTTGCCCTCATAAATCCTTCACAGGGGTTGCATTCAACATCCTGGGGACCTTCCTCTAGATAGTTTTGTTGTTGGTCAGTTGTTTTCAGTTGTGTCTGACTCTTCATGGCCCCATGTGGGGTTTTCTTGGCAAAGACACTGGAATGATTTGTCATTTCCTTCTGCAGCTACAGATGAGGAAGTTGAGGCCAGCGGGGTTAAGTGACTTGTCCAGGGTCACACAGTAAGTGACTGATGTCAGATGTGAAGCCAATTCCCCCTGACTCCAGACCTGGTACCCACTCTACCATCTAGCTGCCCTTAGATAGCTTGACATTGATCAATACTAGTGGAATATTGATTATTCTTTTCGTTTTAGACATGACCTTTCTACTTCCTTTTTCTGTTATACATTCTGTGATTTTTATGTGTGTGTGGGAAGTAAGAAGGTTCTGCTGTCCACATTCCTAGGTGATAAGGGTTGTGACTTAGCATGGACAAGTTAAAGGTCATAGGCCCAAGGAACTGTGTGAGAAAGGACCTATCAGAGAGGAGAACATGGAGTCATGTGGCCAGGGGACGGTATGGTAGGACATCCAAAGTCAGGAAACCAGTATAAGAAACTCCATCTTTCTGCATATGTTGTAGTCTTCCTGTAATGTTACTGGGGAGGCTGTCAGTCCATTCAGGGGAAATGGATATAAAGATTAATAAAAGCTTTCCTGATTTCACAACAGGTATTATTCTTTATTTAAGGTGAGCATGTTTCCCTCTGTTGGGGGGTTATTAGAGTGACTCACTTGTAACAATTCTTGGGGGCTCATCTGGGATCTTTAGCATGAGAAAGATTAAGCTAAAATCTTGCTTGTGGGGAATAGGAGTGCACCCATTGATTTTTCAGTGGCCCAGACACCCATAGGCCTAGTTCCCCTCTTCTGACTGCTAACTTCTCTGGGACTGTTTGCAATTGTTGTGAACTCAAGAACATAGCTAAAACAATAGATTGGATGGCCTGGAGGCAGCATAAATCAGGAACCTGAGCAGGAAAATTGGTGGCTAAGTACTGCCTTGTGAGCCTTGGGATTTTAGGCACAACAAGTCCTTCAGGGGCTTTTGGAGTATAAGTCCTAAGACAGCGAATGGTACCAGGGAGGGAGGGATGAATAATCCTCTGAGTATTCCTTCAGAAGTCCTTATGAAAGAATGCTGGCTATATTACTTCCTCTGTCTGCTCTGGATAGAGAGAGAGAGAGAGAGAGGGAGAGAGAGAGAGAGAGAGAGAGAGAGAGAGAGAGAGAGAGAGGAGAGAGAGAGGGGAGAGAGAGAGAGGGGGAGAGAGAGAGAGAGAGAGAGAGAGAGAGAGAGGAGAGAGAGAGAGAGAGAGAGGGAGGGAGGGAAGGAGGGAGGGAGGGAGAGATGGAGGGAGGGAGGGAGGGAGAGAGAGGGAGGAAGAGAGAGAGTTAGGGAGGGAGGGAGAGAGAGAGAGCAGAGAGAAAGAGAGGGGGAAGGAGAATCTAGATTCTGGGAAGGATCCTTTTGAAATTGGCTTGGAATCAGTCAGAGTAAATTGACATGAACAGTTGGATTTTGACTGTTCTAATCTAAAATTAGTATATTTCCTAAAAAGAGAGGGAATGTATTGCCCTATTGGTTCTGCATTTGTCTGTATGTTTGTGAAGTGTTTTGTTAAATTGTAAATGCAGTCATACAGTCAGCCTGTGTAGCAAGGGCTGTAGCTGGACTTTCCCTTGGAATTCTGCTATCCCTTAATCTCTCCCTCTCCTTCCCTCCTTGATTACAACAGCCTCAGAGGACTGACTGGGTTGGAGAGAGGGAAAGAGAAAGATGTTTTGTTGTTTGGCTTGATAATGCTGTTAATAGAAAGTTTGAAAACTTTTAAGGAGTTGTTAAAAAAAATCTTTCTGCATTCTAGAACCCTGACCAGGTTCTGTGAAGGTAAAAAAGTAAGATTTTTGCTCTTTGCAGAGCATTCACCTTAAAAAAAAATGTGACTCTATTGATAAGTTAAATTGTTAGGCTCTTAACCTCTAAGTTTCTTTTTAAGGAACAAAGAAGCTGGAAGAAATGGTGAGTATTTGGTTTATTTGAGGGGGAGGATATGGGTAGGATGGTGGAATATTCCATGTGCTTGGACTTTGTTCTCCCTTCCCTCTCCCCCATCCTACTTAAGAAAATATTTAGCCTGATTGGGAAACCAATAGATAAAGTTATGGAAGGTTATTGGATTTAAAAAAATTTTTAAATGTTTACTATGATTTCTAATTATTACTATTAGTTATTAAATTTCCAAGCTTCATGCTTGGAAGTCACACTTTGCCAGTATTAAATTATTTAGGGCATTTTGCCTGTTAGGCTCTTTAATTAATCTGATTCAAAACTTTTGGAATCTGGGAAGATTTTTTCCCCTCTGAGGAGTGGCAGACCTCACCTAAAGGAGGATCTCCTTTGTAATGGAAATTAGCAGAGTAAAATACTGGCCGTCTGGTGTGAAAAGTTGAGTTTTGATTTAATGAGATCTCAAAGCTAAAATGTGTACTTTAGGTTTTAATTGGGCCAATGTATCTGATAACAAAAGATAACGTATTTAAAATTGTGAATTTGCTTTAGAATTTCAGTGATTTCTCTTAGAAACATTACTCTGTCCATGTCCTCAGACTAGGTGGACAAGGGGAAGGAACCCCTCCCATATGATTTAAAGGCTGGAATGAGACTGGGAGAGGTGGTCTGGTGAGCCTGGGAGGGGGGATGGGAACTGGAAGATGACATTTCAGCTCTTTAAGAAAGCAGAATAAAAAGAGATTATGGAAAGTTATGAATAAAATTTTCTTTTAAGTAGCAAAAGTATTTGATTAAAAAAAAGAGGGCTAAAATGTTTATCATTAGTGATTATAAATCCAGGTTTGATATGATTCAAGTTAAAATCTGTCTTGAAAGAATACAGAGTAACATATGAGAATGCTCTTCCTATCAGAATTAAGCAGAAAGGTATTGTTATTTGGCATTTATGATTGTAAAGTGCTTAATGTAAGGATGGGTTATGTTAGATGCAACATTAATCTAATGCAATTATTACACAATTTTTAAATTTGGAGTTCGTTGTATGTAGACTGGGATTTTAAAAAGGATGTGATAGAAATTTAATAATTTGAAACTTATATTTGGTTATAAATAAGCAGTGAAAATGCTGATGTTTGCTATATAATGGGAGAGTTAACTTTTTCACTTTAAGCTAGAAAGGGATTCCAGTGCAGATAGTTATAGTTAAGATGTGGAGGAACTGGATAATCTGAGTAATGGGATGGAGAGACTTGGAAAGATGAATAAGGTTTGAATAGTTCTGAATGGGTCAGTTTCAGATGGTTTCAGTAAGTAGTGAGGGTGTGAGGAAGTACTTTAAGAAGAGAAAAAAAATCATGTAACTTGATTTGATAATACTTTGCAAGATGATGTGGAAATGCATTCATCTGAATGGGTTAATGGCTTATTTGAAGTTTTAAGTAAACTTAAATAAGTCTAAATTTTACATAATACATATAAATGTTGTGATATTAGGAATTGCATTGTTAAATTAATGATGAATTTGTTAAAAAAAGAAACTGTTATGAATTCTGTGTAAAGAGTTTCTATATTGTAGAATTCCTATTGAGAAAATGGGAATCCTTGGAAAAAAATACATATATTTTTATATATGACTGTGATTTTCAACCCTATTCTATTTAAGGGTGTATTCAGTATGTTAAAAGTTTATATTTGCTGTTAAGAAGGAATTTCAACTAAAATTTTTTTTGCTATGAATCAAGCATTTACAGAAATATGTTTGTAAAGGGCAACTTATGGGCAAATGTGAACAGGCCTTGGGTCTTAGATCTTGTAATTTTTGCCCATTAGTTTCATGAGGATTTCATGATAAATTGCAAACTGTTCTTAAAAGAGGAAGATATTTGTTGTATGAAGTAATGTTTTGTAAAATCTTTTGTATTATTTTTGAAAGGCCTACCTACCAAATTTATATTTGTAAGCTAATTTGTTATAATAACTTCAGGTTTTATGGGGGGGTTGGAAGATAAGGGACAAGATAAAGGAGACCAAGAATTTCATAGCTCCAGGAAGCTCTGTGATAATTTTAAGACAAAAAGCTCCCAGGTTCCATTCCCCTTTCCTTTTGAAGTCCAGTCATTTCAGAAGGACTTTGTAAGATCTAATCTGGACTGGAGATGCTCAGAGAAGACATGTTAACTCTTTCCATTGTTAAAGGATAGAAGTGGAGCCAGCCCCACCTAGGAGCTAAAGAGTCTAAAATGATCACCCAAATGATGTGGCCTTTCACTTTGTTAAAGTTGTAATCTCTATATAAAGTGTAAACTGTATATGGATTTCCTAAACCAGGAATTTGTTTAGGTGATAAATAATTTCTACCTATTGGTTTTTAGGACGGATTTAGGATTTGAGATATGTCCCGGTAAAATTTTTGATTAGTGAAACCTGGCATCTAATGTACAAGCCTCAAGGGACAACTGTTTCCTCAGTATGGGATGAGATCCTTTTGGCTCAGTTTCCCTATTGTATTCCTTTGAAAATGGATGTTTTCCCCTTGGCTATTTCTGAGACTAGGTATAAGGTGGAAATGATATCTAATTAGGTCCTTGCTTTTCATCTACATGGCATGTTTCTATCATCAAAGCAGATAGTTTAAGATGTAAGCACAATGGAAAGTGGTATCTTGCTGTTTTTAATTAAGTGGGTAAATGGGTACTTTGATATGGTCTTGGGAATGATAAAATCCCTGAAATAGAACATTTTCCTGAATGTTATGAGAATGATTAGATACATGTTACAAAGACCAATTGGGTTAAAACAATTGACTGAATTTAATTACTGAGACTAAATCAGAGATATCTTTATTTTGGAGAAGAGAATTTCAGTGTAAGTTTTTTAGAGGCAGGTAACCTCTGGTAGTATTTGGCACTGATGGAGAAGTTAAATGTTTCTGTTTTGATATGAATTCATTTCATAAACATAAGTTGAAGTTAGTGTTTGAACTTATCATATATGTAGCTCATTCTTTTAGGTTCAGCATGGTTAAAAAGGGATAGAGAAGCTTGGGAAACAGATGTAAATCTATTAGAGCAATAACTTATTGTTTTAATATTTAATGTCTGTTGTAAATGCTTTAAGTGAAGCATCATATGGTCAGAAGTTGGGGTTGTTTTATGATGTGATATGTACTGTGTTAAAAATGATTATTTATGTAAATGTTGGAGCCTGTTATTAATTCTGTAGTAAAATCTCATCTTCCTAATGGGGAAAATGAATTGTGAATTGATGTAAAATGTAAAAACTGTGTTCTAAAGTGAATTTCTTAAACGTGAGAATTGGTCAAAGTTCCAGTTTTGATTTGTAAGAGTGATAAGAGTGTAAAGCTTAGGAATGGTCTTCTAAAATGGTATTAAGGTCAATTTTGTAGGACAGTGGACATTTGGATTTCTACAAGAAGAAAAAGGGAAGAAGATGCTGAGATGCTGTGCTGAAGATGGCTTGAACAAGCATCCAGACCACAAAACTGCGTCAGATGATGTTTATCCCCAGACTGCTGTATGAGATTGAACCTCTGAATGGATAATTCATTGATCTACCTTTATATTTTGAATCTCTGTATCTGTAATTATAACAAGGGAACTGCTCCCTTGTAATTTGTCAATAGGTTGGTCAACTTTGCTCCCTTCCCATATTCATATAAAGGGGAAATAGATGAAGGGAAAAATCTATAGGGGAAAGAATGTGTGGAGGTATTGATTGGATTTAGGTGTGGAAACAAATTTTAATAAAGAAAAAAGGGAGGAGTTTGTGGGAGGAAAGAAACTTCCGATTTCCACATTCCTAGGTAATAAGGGTTGTGACCTAGCATGGACAGGTTAGAGGTCAGAAAGTAATATACAGGCCCAAGGAGCTGTGCAAGGAAGGGCCTATCAAAGAGGAGAACATGGGGTCACATGGCCAGGGGAGGGTGTTGTAGGAGATCCAAAGTTCAGAAAACAGTATAAGAAGCCCCATCTTGTTGGACATATTGTAGTCTTGCTGTAACCTTACTGGGGAGGCTACCTGTTCATTTAGGGAGAATGGACATAAAGATTAATAAAAGATTTCCTGATTTCATAACAGGTATTGTCCTTTATTTAAGGTGAACATGTTTCTCACTGTTGGGGAATTGCTAGATGGACTCATTTCTAACAGTCGATTCTATATAATTATTCACTGATAATATTCTGAAGCAGAATTCTTCTGACTAGTGAGGGGTTACCTACCATAACCTACTAAACCTCAATCTCAGTTTTTAGGTTTAAGCCAAACTCCTAATTCCTATTCCTAAGTGGGGAAAGAGTGTACCAAGTTTTACATCCAAGATTTGACCCACTTCCCACCAGCTTTGTAATGAACACCAATTCTATAATGAATATAACAAAAACATGGCAAATTGTAAAGAATCAGAGAAAATAAGCGTAGAAGACTGTATACCAGAGAATACAGAGAGTGAATGAGCTCTCTCTTTGGGAGTGAGATAACTCAACTCAACCGAGAGAGAGTCATGGATCTAACCCAAGAGAAAATTCTCAGAAATCTATTGTAGTGAGCTATGACACATTAGGTCATCTCATGCTGGCTTTTTCCCATAGTATTTCTCTCCCTTCAACAACTTAAAGAGAGTTTGGATTCATGAATTTTCTTTATCTAAGTTGGAAGCCAGAAGAGCTCTGTATCTCTCTTTTCTTCTGGCTGTCACCAACTCTACCCCTTAGGAAGGCATAGAGCATTGAATAATCATTCTTCATCAATGAGGAGAGAATCCCATTAAATTGGCCTTTGAACTGAGGGTCATTAATCATAACACTTAACTCATTATAATTTGCTTTTCCTTAAAATGTGATTTTTTGTTTGTTTTGAGACTCACAAATGTTGTTGTTATTCATCCTTTCTGAAAGTGAGCATCAGCAAGGTGAAGTCTTGACTTGCAAGTGAATTGGATTTAAGTGAAGTAGGGCTGTGCACAAGTCACCAGCCTCACTGTTTCCTCCAGAGCCATCTGAGTCCAGCTGCAAGACATAGATCAGCAGTGGGAGAGCTTGACTTTTTTAAGGTAAGGTCTTTCTTAGGTCTCAGTTTTCCTGAGGCAACACTCATTCAGTAATTAAAGTCAAGAATAGATGCAAAGATGGCTTAGTTTGCCTTCAGAAAAGAATTAATCAGGCCAGAGAAGACCCTCAGATTTAAAGATTCAAGGAGGTGAGGCTTAAGGTGTGTCTCAGCTCAACTCAATCATCATTATCTTAAGGGTGGGAATGTAGGGACATTACTGCATGATTAAGAGATTGTGATAGTCCATATTACAGTTGATATTGACAATTTTCTATCAGCAATAAAGTTCTGATAAGTTCTGCAGCATTAAATTTCCTTGCATGTTCTTCTGAAAAGGTTACACCTTTCCATATCTCATATCTAAGAAGTTCAGCAATTTCTCAGATAGTTAAACACATTCCTGCTCCTTCAGGGATCACCCCTTACATAAAGCATGGATAAGCATAAAGCTCATCCCTTTGAAGGTACTTTTGGTACTCCAGGTCAACTATTTCTTGGGGATCCTCTTCCTTCATGTTTCTCTTTATATTAAAATCTCCATCATGTACATATAAATTTTCTGTAAAGAAAACTAGGTGCATTAGCATATAGAACACTGAGCCTGGAGTCCAGAAGACTTGAATTTAAATCCTCCCTCAAACACTTAACTAGTATGTGGCCCTGTTCATGTTTACAGGCCTCTGTAAAATTTGGATAATAATAGCACTTACCTCCAAGGATTGTTATGAGGATCAAATGAAATAATTTAGGTAATAATTTAGGTAAAGTGTTTTACAAAGTGTTTTTACAAAGCTTAAAACACTATATAAATATTTGCTATTATTACTAAGTGAGCATTAATCAGCAATCTGAAACTTTCTTCTGTTGACCTGAAAGTTTGGTTATAAAAGTCAAACAGGCTAAATGCATATTGCTTATTCCATTAAAGCTAACAGTTACATGATCATGGAGCCAGAAGCAAACTTCTGAATGAAAAATACGAGAATGACTGGGTTTAAATCTGTTCTGGACCATCCAAGGATGTCTGTGTCCCTCAGATTTATGGTCTTTTTATGTGTTTAGCTACACCATGAGAAAGGAATTTTAATAATTGAATAAGGTGTAAATGCAGTAAGATAAGAGAGTTGACAGAGTTTCAATTGAAATTATGACCCAGGATATCTGTGTTTTTTTTGCCATTAATATGCCATAATATAGTACATATCCACAAAATATTAAGATAAGGAAAAAGTTCCATTATCCAAGATAGTGTCTTGGGTTAAGGGTCTCATAAAGTATGCTAAGTCAACACTATCTGCCCTTATTGACATAAGAAGAGGTATTCTCTGAGTTTACTTCAGAAAACAAAGAGACTGTTAGGTTCAGAGTCTTCTTCTGATTAATTCAAGCTCTGGCCCTTATTAAAGTCCAAAAATGATATTAAATGTTATTACTTCTTTCTTATTGTTTCATTTGTAGAAAAATTGTCAAGTGAGATATAACTCAGTTCCTCCAGTAATATTCCCAGTTATAGGTTAGTGGATGAGAATATCACACTTCAGAATATCCACAGCTAAGATTAAGTTTATTGACAAAATGAAAACGATGGAGTTCTTAGCATCCCCTCCCCTTTTGTCCATTGGTCTCACTCAGCCATTGTCTCTGCACAAGCAGTAGAGGAAACTGCTTGAGAGGACTGATTACCATTTGAGATTTTTATTGATTTCATCTTTTGTATGACCAAAGGATTAATTACCAAGTGGGTGGCATACTAGTAATGAGTCTCTCCACATTTAGACCTGTCTTTTGGAAATGAAATTCAATTTGTTGCTGGGTCTTTCTCAAAGGAGGTTAAAAGTGACAAGAATTTAATACTCTGTTGGCATAACCTTCAAGAATCCAGAGTGTCCTTTCCACAGCATCATGAGACATCATGACAAAAGTACTATCTAACACATATCCAAATGACAAAAAAAATCAGTAAAATCATAAGACTCAATGTTAACAGGGTTTTGGGAAAACAAGAATTCTAAAACAGCAAGCAAGTCAGTGGAATTTTTTAGAGACCAATCTGGCAATATGTTACAAATGTGTCAAAAATAATCCCACTCTTTGGTGGCTCAGGAGATGGAGTACTGGGTCTGGAGTCAGGAGAATTCATCTTCCTGACTTCAAATCTGACCTCAGATGCTTGCTAGCTGTGTGACCCTGGACAAGTCACTTAACAGTATTTACCTCAATTTGCTTATCTGGGAAATGAGATGGAGACAGAAATGAAAAACTGCTCTAGTATCTTTGCCAAGAAACTCCAAAAGGGATCACAAAAGTCAGGCACAACTGAACTGGCTGAAAGACAAAATTGACACAATTCTCTTATTGAGAATATGCTTTGAGAGAGTTACTGAAAAGAGATAAAAGGGGAAAGTTTTGTGCTAAAATGGGGTTATAACAGCTTTATTTGTTACTGAAAAAAGGAAATACTTTTTTATGAGGAATTGGAAGGTGTTAGACAAAAATTAGGGGAAAGCTTAATAATTTATTACATTAATCAATCTAGTTAAGATTGAAAAGGATAAGGAATATAAAGAAATCTCAAATGATCAAAATGAAGCAATGGAAATTAAAGAATAAACCCAAAAGAACAGAGAGGACTCTGACCACAGCTGTAGGAAAGCCAAAATATACAAATCAATAACAACGAAAGGGAAAAAAATGAAAGGGGAGATAGAGGGAGTAACTGTCATTTTTCATAGGATATTTTCATATGCTGAAATTGATGAATTCAAACATAAATCATTGTAAAGAATATCTACTTTGTTTTATTGTTAAAGGTGAAGTCTATAATAAATTATTTACAAAACAAAAGATTACTATGTTATGCTCATGATTAAATTGAAAAATGAGAAAAAATAATTATTTCACCATTTAATAAATGCTGTTGAGAAAGTGAATAAACATGTGGAGAAAATTAAATTTAGATGCCTATGTCATATCAGCTACCAGAGCAAATTAAAGATGGATTAATAAATCACGTGTGTAAAGAACTACAATGAAAATAATTGCAACTTACCTATGAACATCTGCTGTGAGATTAAAAAGTAGAAAAATTGTAAAAGGGACTGAAGAAGAGCCTATGAATTAAAACAACTGATTATATTAGCATTCAGTAAAGTCAAAGCAAAAGAGGAAAATCGGTAAGATGGGAAAAGGATGTTGGAAAATATGATCCAAGAAGAAGAAACAATAGAAGTCAAAAGTATGGGGATGTACCCTTTAGGGTATCTAGGTAGTGCACAGAACACCCCAGACCTAGAGTCAGGAAGACTAAGCTCATTGAGTTCAAATTCAGCCTCAAACACTAACTGCGTGACCCTGGGCAAGTAACTTAACCCTATTTGGCTTAGTTTCCTCATCTGTAAGATGGAGGAGATGGCAAACCACTTCACCGTCTCTGCCAAGAAAACCCGAAATGGGGTCATGAAGAGTCAGACACGAATGAAAATGACTGGATAATATCAGGAAGCCACAATTAAGAGATCTGACCAATCAGGACAAGACCAATTTAGAATATAAGCCCATGTCTTGACACTGGCCTCTGATAACTCTGGAGAAGAGGGAGGCTGATGACTTTGCATAGACCTGCCTCATATAAATCCAATTCACTTGCAAGTCAACACATCACCCTCCTGATGTCATTGGCCCTCTTTCGTAAAGAAGGATGAACAACACCACCAGCAGCAAATCCTACCTTAGAATCTTTCCCTGTAAATTAAACCAGCTTGAGCCAGGTTGTCCTTTATTTTCTTATCCCTTCTGTAAAGATTCATGGCATGAAGAACACAACAGCCAGAATGAAGTGAGTTCCCTTGCTTAGAGCCCCAAGGGTGGTTGGCATCTCATGATCAGGTCCTGCTAGCTTCTTTCCCTTCCCTCCTAAAGGTTTTAAAGGTCTCTAGTCTGGGAAATCCATTGTGCTCTGCACTCGTGGGACATCCCCCAGAGTGACAGGTTTCCTATCCTAGGATCTCCCTTAAAGAAGCTTTACTCCGCAACTTGTGGCTTTGATATCTTTCAGGATTTGACACCCTCTTTTTAGAATGACTTTTCAATCACTCACTCAACAAGGAATTTATTAAATGATTGCTCTGTGCTAGACTTTATGGATATATTACATGGTGATCAACATATTTCATTTGCAAAATAAATACTAGTCAGTTTTCAGGAGGAAAGTGGTGCCACGAAATTGATATTTGAAAGAACCTGGTGATTCTGAAAGGTAGAGGGGAGGGACTCCATTCCAGACATGGGAGCTATCCAGTGCAAAAGCATGGAGATGGGAGATAGGAATGTTGTGTGTATGTAAGAACAAGGTCAGTAATTGTCACCTGTCCACTAGGATGTCTTTGCCTTCTGATTTCCTGTTGGCTATGGCATGCCTCAAGTGTTTGCTGAAATTAGATTGGTTTGTAGAAATAATCTCTTGGATAGTTGTAAAGTGGAGAGAATCTTAAATCCTTTGGTGCTGACATAGCTTTGCTTCCTCCTCTTTCTAGGCAAAGGAGCTTTGTGCAACTGGAAATCAACAGCTTTTCTGTGTAAAGGATTATCATCCTAGAATAGACACCTAAGTCATGAAAGATTTCCATTCTTTTAGCAGGAAATATGTTAAAATGAACTGTGTCCTTTTACCCCAATTCTCACCCTGTGATCTGGGTCGCATATTTCTTCCTTGGAACCCTTGAAAACCATCCCTGGGTTTTCCTAGCTTCCTTTTGTTCCCTAAAGAGAAGCCAGGGCTGATTTCTGGGATATTTGTCTATTCCATTCATTTTCTCATGAAGAGGGCTTTCTGTTTCCAAACCAGCCCAGATGTTCCACTTGAAAAGCAAAGAAGCACTAGGGCTGTGTGCAGAAGTCCCAAGAACCAGTTACGAAAGTGGGTGAAAACAGAGAGGAGTGACTGTCCATCCCAAGCTTCCCCAGATCCTTCCTAGGACCTGGGCTTTCATGTCAACAAATCATTCTTCTGATATCATCCCCTCTAGGTTGAGAGGAAGAGCTATTCCTTCCTTGTACCCATTCTCCATATTTCATTCTTTCTCATTCTTCCCCCCCCATGCTCATTTCCACTTTCTGAATCCTGAAGTCCTCCCTTTTCAAGGCTTTCTTCCCTTGAGCTTTAAGGTATAGACAAGACTGAGGATGTGGCAGAGTATTATTAACTATTATTATTTATATTATACATATATAATAATATATTTATATAACAAAATATTATATAATTAATTATTAATCATACCCCCAATTTTTAAGACGACAGTATCTTTCTTGACTCTGTGGCCCATTTTATTTAGATTCTATTTTGATGAATTTCTTTTGCCGCTTATCTTGTATATAGGTTTTTTTTTTTTCTGTCTCTCCCATTAGATTGTGAGCTCCTTGAGGGCAGGGTCTCTCTTTTGCCTCTTTTTGTATTCCTAGGGCTTAGGGCAGTACTTGGCACAGAGTAGGTGCTTAATAAATATTTATTGACTGATTGATAAACCTTATAAATATATAATCCCTATGTGCCCTTTGTTTTTTTTAGTCTCTTTCCCCTCCTGAGATGCTACAATCTGCTTTCCTTTCCCATTGCTCAGTGAGACAGTGGGAATCCTTGAGATCATCACCCATTTGTGTGATTATAGCAAAAGCTTAAGTAGAATGACAATGGACAATTTACAAAGTCCTTTCCCTATATTGAGGAAGTTAATGCAGAAATAATTGTTATTGCCATTTGGGGCTGCTGGTGGCACAGTGGTTAGAGATGTGGGCCTGGAATCAGGAAGACCTGTGTTCAAATCTGATCTCAGATATTAGCTCTTGTCATCCTGAGAAAGACCCTTACTCTCTATTTGCCTCATCTATAAAATGGAAATAATTACAAAGTTTTTGTGGGGATCAAATGAGATATAGTTGTAAAGTGCTTAGCACAATGCCTGGCATACAGTAGCTGGTATAACAAATGCTTATTATAGGAATTGTGAGAAAAATATTATTGCATTGTTAACCTAGGACTGCATGTCTGGGAAACTGAATCATCTCTATGTGCCTTTAACCAAAGACCTTTATTATGCTGACCAGAAAATCAGATCCAAAGACTGATGAAAGGAGTTCTGTCTCAATTGCCAACTCATGTGTCCTCCAAGGACTGCTTCCAGGTTCTTCTGACCACTCCCACAGCTGCCAAACTATGAGTGTGAACTCCTGGATCATCTGAAGATGACCTGCTCCTAGTGGACCTCTGAACCCATTGGGGTCCTTGCTCTTTGGCTTCGTAAGGACCCAAAGAAGATGACATCTGAGGCAGTTGGCACCCACAAGAATCCAGACCAGGACTGCAAGAAGAAGGGCCCCCTCCCCACTTGCGCCCCCCTTTCCTGATCCTTACATGCCATATGCCATTTGCCTGTATCTTCTGACTGCACTAGCTTTGGTTTTCATTTGCTTTGGCTATGTAATTTTCATTAATCATGCACATATTTCCTCTAATCTCGGGCTCCCTTTTGATCTCCTTCTTCACTTGCTTTTGGTTGCATTGCAGTAGTCACTTATCTCTTTGAACAACAGGTCACCTACTCATCCTGCCTGAATTCTTCAATGGGTACATTCCTCCTGCAGTCCTGGCTGGTAGGCAATGCTACTTCCCCCAAAGGGACTGAGAGCACCAATTATGATCTCGGAATATTGACTTTCATCAATCAGGTCCCTGGCTCTCTCATGCTACCACAGACTTTCCCTCCTCTGTAGACTGTACTTGTGGTTGTGAATGCTAATTCTTCAACTCCCTCTCTGATCTGGCTCCATTGCCACTGGGTTATGGTCCAAGCTCTGCTGCTCACCATGGGGAGGGCAGTATCCTGGCCCCTCTCTGAATAGGGAAAGGAGAGTTGATGTCTTTAAATGAGGTTTTCTGGAATCATTCTTGGCAGATGGCAGTCAGGAATGATTAGATAGCTAGATTACTGCCCAGAGTGAGGAGAGAGACTGAATCCATTATAGACTGAATTGAGCCAACAAATTTAAGGACTGTTCCCTTCACCTCATCTATCCTGGCTGTCTTTTAAGGGTTGGGGAGAAGTAGCCCATGCTGAGAGTCCAGGTCCATTTCCTTGAATAGGTGCAGTTTCCCCTTAAACACCAGCTCAGGGTGAGGGAATTGGGGGAGGGAATATAGGGCAGAGGAAAGAATGAGACCAGCTTCTGGAAGCAGCTCCCATGGGAAAGTTTGTGGTCCTTGGCTAAAACATAGCAGGCAGAAGGTTCTTTCTCTTCCTCCTTTTTGTCTCTCTTCTCAATCTTTCTACCTCAATGAGAGCCTCTGAGACAAGTGGCTCCTACAGCAGAGCTGAATTAGGTTCAGTTCTTCCCTGAGGGCAGTGGTGGTCCCAAGCCCATGACTCTGGGGTAGCAGCTGTTCCCCTGTGCTGAAAGGTTGAGCAGCCTGGGAAGGTTTTTGTTCAGTACCAAAACACAGTGGGAAGGATAAAAATTATGTTGCAAACAGTAATAATCTGCCACATCCTCAGCCTCCATAGTACTGATGATGAAGATGAAATCTGTCCCAGAGCCACTGCCACTGAACATGGCAGGGACCCCAGAATGTAGGGAGTAAGCATTAATGATCAGGAGCTTGGGAGAGTGTCCTGGTTTCTGCTGGTACCAGTTCATACACTTGCTAATGCTTAAACTAGCTGTGCAGGTGATTGTGACTCTGTCTCCTGTAGCCACAGATAGGGAGACTGGGGACTGGGTCACTACAATGTCTGCCTGGGATTCTTCGTGGGTAAAAAGAAGACAGAGATTTCAGTGAATAATTCTGTGTGGATACAGTGAATTCAAGAGTAGTTCCCTCACCCTCAGGCTGTATCACCTAGAAAACTCCTCCTATCTCTAAATTGATTCCAACCTATGGCTAATTGGAAGTCTTACCTTGAGGCCAGAGTAGTAGGAGTCAGAGGAGTAAGGAATGGGAGAACATTGTGTCCCTTGCAGAGCTGGAGGTAGAGAGCCCTGAGCTCAGAGGGAGACAGATGGGTGATATTTGTATTGTGAAAGGTCCCTTGGAGATCACTATGCAAAGCAGTGCTGGCCCAACCTCAACTAATCACCCCAGGAGTAGTGATACACACATGGGGGGAGTGGCCCAGTTGTGTTTTCTTGAAGGTGTGACTTCTTGTGATCTCTCTTTTTATTGCTATATTAAATGAACTTGCCTTAGGCTGGATATGGTAGTGTCTGTGGCAAGTGGCCAATTGTGATTATAAATGAGGGAAGCCTCTCTTCCTTCCCAGGAGAGATTAGATGGCTTTGGGTCTAGAGACTAAGACTTGACAAGTACCTATGCAAAGAATAGATTTAAGAAAGAAAGAAAGGAAGGAAGGAGCTGAGGTATAATGAAAACTAAAACTGGAGAACCAACAGAATTTAAAAACAGTGAAGGGCCCAGGCTTTGATGAAATGGAGATGGAGGAGACTGGGAGATTCTTTGGTCTAGAAGGTGGTGTGGGCAGAATGTGTCCCTTGGGTTGTTTGGAGGAGATATTTATTCTTTTCTTCTGTATTTCTGTTACATCTTTATAAATGCTGAAAGGAAGAAATAGTTGATGGTCTCAACTTCTCATTTTGTGTTTGGGGAAACTGAGGCCAAAATGAGCAAAATACTTATTCAGGTGCCCTTTTCCTACTAAAGTCCATCATCTCCTATTCTCCACTCAGAACACTCTCACCTTTTATCAGTTCCTCATCATCTCATGGCTGGACTCTGGCCATGACAATCTAGTTGGTTTCTCTGCCTCAACTTTCTCCTCACTTCAACCAATGCTGCCCCCAGCTGTTATGATTTGTAATTTTTTGCTTTCTCATAAAGTCATTAGTTTCCATCTGCTCCATTCTAATTTTTAAACAGCTATTTTCTTGAGTGAGCTTTTGAACCTCCTTTTCCATTTGTCTAATTCTGCTTTTTAAAGCATTTTTCTCCTCATTGGCTTTTTGGACCTCTTTTGCCAATTGAGTTAGCCTATTTTTTAAAAGTGTTATTTTCTTCCACATTTTTTCAGTTCTCCTTTAGCAAGCTGTTGACTTGCTTTTCATGATTTTGTTGCATCTCTCTCATTTCTCTTCCCAATATTTCCTCTTACCTCTCTTATTTGATTTTCAAAATCCTTTTTGTGCTCTTCCATGACCTGAGACCATTGCATATTTATTTTGGAGGTTTTGGATGCAGAAGCCTCTGATGGTATGTATTATTCTTTCTCATCCAAAAGGATAAGAAAAAACACCTGTTCACCAAGAAAGTCTTATTTTTTCCCCTTTTTTGGGCATTTTTTCCAGCCAGTTACTTGATTTTTGAGTCCTTTGTCAAGAGGAGGATATACCCTGGGGACCTGTAAGTTCTCAGTTCCTCCAAGGTGGCACAATCAAGGGAGAGGAGTTTACTTCTCTTCTGGTCTGTGCACTGGTCTGGGAGCAACCAAAAACTTTTCTGCCCAGAATCTGCAAGTAGAATTCCCTCTCCACAACCATCTCCGGCTCCACCATGCCAGTGCTTCTCCTCACCCCAGGGTGGCCACTCAGGGCTGAGATTCAGATCAGCTGCGCAATTCCCCCTGGGGCTATAGGTGGAAGGCTCCAAAAGTGGACGCTACCTTTATAGTGGCTGCTACTGCATTCCCGTCTCCTGGGTGAAGGAAATTTCTCACTGACTTTTGAAGCTATCTTTCTCATTTGTGGGTTGAGAACTGCTGTGGTCAGGGGTGCCCTGAAGCCTGTTCCAGGTCCTGTCCCTGCTGCACTGCATGGCCCATCCTGGGTTGTGCTTTGCTCTGCTCCTGGTGTGATAGACCTTTCCTGTTTGCCTCCCAGGCTGTCTTGGGTTGGAAAATTCTTTCACTCTGTTGTTTTGTGACTTCTGCTTTCAAATTTGTTTAGAGTGACTTTTTGACAGGTATTTTATGGGTTATGTGGGGGAGCTTCTACATCCATCATCTTTCTACTCCACTATCTTGACTGTGCCCCCCTAGCTGTAAAGCTGATCAAGTGGCAGAGCAGTGCTGACCATGTCACCTCCTACTCCAGAAACCCCTGTCCCTCTTTAACAACTCCAGGATCTAATAAAAAATTTTAAAGTCCTTCAGAACTTGGCCAGTTATTCCCTATCCATTTTCCTTACCCTTCACCCTCTTCCAAGTACCCCATGATCTGATGACCTTGGATAAAGGTCCCTCATCCTGACTCTATGCCCTCTCACTGTTGGCCTCTGTGCCTGAAATGTTCTTCTACCTTACTGCCATTTCCTGACTTCACATGCTTCCTGTTTCCTCAGAAATAAACACGTGGGGTACCTTCCAGTATATTTTGTTATTGGTATGATCTCCTCATCCAGTCTTTTTTTTTCACTCCCAAACTTCATTCTGGACACAGTAGTGTCTCCTCCTGGCTGTGCATTTTTAATTTAAATCTTTTCATGTTGAACTTAAATGCTAAAAGAAGAGCATTTTCATCCCTGCAGCAGAACACAAAAAGAGGATTCTGTGTGAAACCATGAACCTCCTGTTCACTCAGCTGGTAAAACAGGCATATGACAAAGTCCATCCATAATCTTTGCAGACTGCCCCCTTCTCTGTCCTTCCTTCTGAACTTCCTTGTCTTCTCTTTTGTGCTTTAAAAAGATGAGTCCATGGTCTACTTTCTTTTCTCATCATGATCTCTCTTGCCTCATTCCTGCATTAAAAACTGAGAAGAAATAAAGAAACCAAGTCTCCTGTAAGACAGAAACAGAGTCAAGCAGAATGAATCTAGATGGTGGCCGTATCCTCTGCAATTCCATCTCATCTAGACTTGGGGGAAAAGGTTTCACTGCTGGCTTGCTTAAATGGCAGAGTGAGAACAAAGCAGAAGCTTCTTCCCTCAAAGCTAGCAAAGCTACTTTAGCTTCACCAGTCCTAGAAGGAACTCAGTAGAGGTTAACAATTATGGTATCATTCACTCAGATGGAACAGCACTCTGTGGGATAAAAAGACCCTTACTCAAAATTTTAAATAAATGAAGAGGCTTCTCAATAAGAACATAAAGAAAAAGATTTATTACAATTCTCAAGAAAGGGATGTCCTTCCACCAGGTCGGGGAATCTGATGGAAGGAGGCAACTTACAGAAATTGAAGCACAATTTTTATACCCTAATGCAGAGAATCCCACCTCCCCACTATCCTACCTCTCTATTGGCTCGGAGGCAGGTTTACAATCTTAGCACGAAAAACTAGACAATCCCTGGGAAATCTTCACCTATCCCAACACAAGTACTTCATTTAATATATAACTTAACCTCTGATGTGGCTTTAGAAAAGAAGGGAGGGGGAGAAGTGGGAGCTGGTAGCATTAATGTGGCAACAGTACAATAAACAAAGGAGAGATTTGAGTAACTTTCAAGTTTTGGCTACAGCCCACAGCACTTTCACAAAGAAAGCTGGTAGCTGTTAAGGGTTGGGGGGGGGGAACCAACTGACTGTCCACAGGCCCTGGATACCTAAAATTCAGGATTCCAGGGAGAGAGACCTTATGGAAGAGAAATTTTATGTAGAAAATACACTATTTCCCATATTTTTATTATGAAAAGTCTTCACAATCTCCTCATCTCACTTAGCACTGAAGGCTGAAGCTTTTCCCTGGGTGGTCCTGGGACTGGTTGGCTGCAGGACTTACTTAGCTGCACCTCTACAAAGAAGGAAAGGAAGAGAATTTCCTCTGCCTTACTTCAGGGGAAGGTATGGTCATCATACTTATACTGCATTCAATTCCATATTTCTAGTCTTAATATTTACATTGTTAGTCACTGTGTGTACTGCTTTATTAGATCTACTTATTCACTTGATATAAGTTCACATATGACTTCCCATAATTCTCTGCAATCTTAATATTCCCTATTTATTATAATGCAGTAATATTTCACCGCATTCATGTGCCATATTTGTTTAGCTCTAAGTAGGCAGCTAGCTGGTACAGTGGACAGAGTGCAAGCTGTGTGACCCTGGGTAGTCAATTTTTCTACACTTGAGTTTTCTCATCTGTAAAATGGGGATAATAATAGCACCTGTGTTGTTGTGGGGATCCAATAAGCCAATATATATAAAGTCCTTATTAAACCTTAGAGTACTGCGTAATGCATTCCTGTTTAGTCTTTTCAGTTGAGTTCAACTCTTCATGATCCCATTTTGGGATTTTCTTGGCAAAGACACTGGAGTGGTTTGCCATATTCTTCTCCAGCTCATTTTACAGAGGAGGAAAGTGAGGCAAACAGGGTTAAAAGACTTTTCCACAGTCCCAGGTCGGTAGCTGTCTGAGGCTGAATTCAGGGTCCCCTGACTCTGGGACCAGTGTTCCATCCACTGCGCCACCTAAGTGCCCTAAACTATTTTACTTGTACAAAGCCCAACTATAGTTGAAAGTGGGTTGTTGTTTAATTATTTCTGTCACATTTAACTCTTTGTGATCCTATTTGAGATTTCTTGGCAGAGATCCAGGAATGATTTTCCATTTCCTTCTCCAGCTCATTTTTTATGGATGAGGAAACTGAGGCAAGGAGGGGTAAGTGATTTTCTGGGAAGTATCTGAGGTCAGCTTTGAACTCAGGAAGATGAGTATTTCTGACTTCTTGCCCCCATGCTATTGATGGGGTTCAGACTCTGGGAACTTCCTTGAGCTCCCCTTGAATCTCCCCACTTAACCTGGCTTTTTATATTAAAATTTGGGGCCATTGTCTGTTACCTTTGATTGCCCACCTGCTTCCTACCTAGGCTTCCTTTGTCTGATGTCTCCTGATTGTCTCCAGCTGTTTCTAGCCTTTGATCCTCCTTGGATTCCCTCCTTGGACTTCTCCTCAGGACCCCCCCCTAGACCCTTCCTCTCATCACCCTTGACTGCCATACCACCCCTCCCCACCCGGATCCCTCCTATAGTCTTTTCTGTATTTAGTTCCATCTTGCCTCCTTGAAGGTGCTCAGATTCAATCCAGCTCAGACTCTGTCTAGCTGAGATTCTATCTGGCTCGCTTGTGAAAACAAGTGTTACAAATGCTTAGGCTCCTTAAGAGTCAACCCAATTTGGCAGCTCTTTAATAAACTTTTTTTTTCTTTGACTGTAAGAAGGCTTGAGTCGAATTCATTCAAGCACAACCTGGACTGTCGTGTCAGTATTTTGGGGTCCCCATCACTCCTAAACTTCATCACTATCAAATCTACTACTTAAAGCAGACTTTTCAAGATACTTTTTCCATGTCCCTCCCCTAACCTCCTTTCTTAAAGTTCTATTTCCCCTGGCTTTTCTTAAACCTTTCTTATTACATTTATATATATATATATATATATATATATATATATATATATATATATATATATATATATATAATATTATATATATATAGTACAAATATATAGGTTATATATGGACTAAAACAAGCATTCCTCCATAACATTGTATATTAAAAAGATGATTGTACATGAAGCTACTGATCTATTGTACACAACCTGCTACTCCTTTCAAATATACAACAGTTATCATGTAAATTTCTTGGTTTTTTTCTCTTTTTTTCTACCCTCCTCCCCTATTATTCTTTTCAGTCCCATTTTCCTTAGAAGCCTTAAGGGATTTAAGGATGATTATCCCCAATGTTGATGGTCCAGATCCAGAAAGATAAACAAGTGACCACTATGGGGTTGATGAGGTTCAGGGGTTCTGGGGACCCCAAAATACTGACAATCTGGGCCCTAATCAAATGAATTTGACACAAGCCTTCTCAAAGCCAAAGAAAAACAAAGTTTATTAGAAATTTGCCATCTTGGGTTGACTTTTAAGGAGCCTATGCATTTGTAATTCATAAGTGAGCCAGATAGAATCTCAGTGGGATAGAGTTGGAGCTGGATTGAATCTGGGCACCTTCATGGAGGCAAGATGGAACCTAAATACAGAACATAACTGTAGAAGGGATCTGGGGGTGGGATCTGGGGGTGGTCTGGTAGTCTAAGGTGATGGAAGGAGAGGTTTAGGGAGGGTCTTGAGGAGAAGTTCAAGGAGGGAGTGACTGGTCAAATGTTAGAAACAACTGGAGGTAATCAGGAGATACCAGATTAAGGGAGGGCCTGAGCCAGAAGCAGGTGTCACCAGGTAGTCTGGGGTCCCAGGGATGGTCTCCACAGATCAAACCAAGGGAGGATCCTGATGAGAGTGGCTAGTAATAGGATTAAAGGGAGGAATATCAAAAGAATGCTAAATAGAAGATAGGGAGTATCTGGCCTGGGAGAAATGGAAGGGGAATCCAAGGAGCCTCCACCCCCTTCCCCCCCCCCCCCCCCGCAAAAGCCAGACTTTCCGGGGGCCCTTCAGACTAATGGGACAAAAGCCCCCCAATCCAGGAGAAAGGTGTTGGCTTGGGCTTGTACCTCATCAGGGTAACAAGGACAGGAGAGCTAATTTTGCCTGAGAGTTAAATTCCTGGAGTGAGGAGAGAGACTGAATCCATCCTATAGACTGAGTTGCCTCAAGACCCTGGCTATTTTTTTTTAGGACTGAAGTAAAACAGCCAAAGATGAGAGTCCTGACCCATTTCCCTGATTTGTTTGCAGTTTCTTCTTAACCTCCAGCTCAGGGTGAGGAGATTGGGGGAAGTAGCAGATGGCAGAGTAAAGAATGAGAGCAGTTTCTGGAAGCAGCCCCACTGGGAAAGTTAGTGGTCCTTGGCTAAAGCTTACCAGGCAGAAGATTTTTTCTCTTCCTCTTTTTTCTTTCTCTTCTTAATCTTTCCACTTCAATTAGAGGCCCTGGGACAAGTGATACTGCAGCAGAGTTGAATTAGGCTCAATTCTCCCCTGATGGAAGTGGTTGCCCTGAGCCTGTAACTCCAGGCAGCAGCTGCTCCCCAATACTGAAGGGCTGAGCAGTCTGGGGAGGTTTTTGTTCGGGGCTGAAACACTGTGAGAATCTGCCACATCCTCAATCTCCACAGCACTAATGGTGGAAGTGAAATCTGTCCCAGAGCCACTGCCACTGAACCTGTCAGGGACCCAGACAATAGCTTAGAAGCTTCATAGATCAGGTTTTTGGAAGACTGTCCTGGTTTCTTCTGGTACCAGCTCATCCACATGTTAATGCTGGAACTGCCTTTGCAGTGAATGGTGCCTCTGTCTCCTGAAATCATAGACAGTGAGACTGAGGTCTGGGTCAACACAGTGGCTGTCTGGGTTTCTTGGTGGGAAAAGGAAAAGAAGAAAGAAATTTCAATGAAGAATCATATGTAGATTCAGTGAATTCAGGAGTAGTTCCCTAACCCTTAGCCTGTGTCAGAGATGCCCACTGGAAAACTCCTTCTGCCTCCTAAGTGGTGCCAACTTATGTCTTACCTTGAGGCCAGAGCAGTAGGAACCAGAGGACCAAGGAAGGGGAGAGTATTTTCACTCTTGCAGAACTAGCAGAGAGCTCTGAGCTCAGTGAGAAAGGTGGGAGATATTGATATGTCAGATTGAGTTTGTGAAAAGTCCTTTGGAGATCACCATGTAAAACCATGCTAGCCCTACTTAAACTCATGTGCCCAGGAGTGGTGATGTACACATGGAGGGAGTGACCCAGTTGAAAATTTAGATATAGATAGCTTTAATTTCTTCTTCTGAAAACTGCTTGTTTATATCCTTACACCATTTGTCAATTTGAGAATGACTTATATTTTTATAAATTTGACTCATCTCTCTCTCTCTATGAGAAATGAAGTGTTTATCAGAGACACTGGCTATAAAAATTGTTTCCCAGCTTTCTGCTTCCCTTCTAACCTTGGTTGCATTGGCTTTGTGCAAACCCTTTTTAATTTAATGTAATCAAAATTATCCATTTTGCATTTTACAAGGTTCTCCATCTCGTTTGCTCATTAATTCTTCCATTCTCCATAGATCTGACAGGTAAACTATTCCTTGCTCTTCCTATTTGCTTAGAGTTTCACCCTTTATGTCTAAATCATCTACCCATTTTGATCTTATCGTGGTATATGGTGTAAGATGTTGGTCTATGCCTAGTTTCTACCATATTCTTTTCCAGTTTTCCCAGTAGATTTTTTTTGTCAAATAGGCAGTTCTTATCCCAGAAGGTGGAGTCTTTGGGTTTATCTATCAATACATTGCTATAGTCATTCTCTACTGTGCCTTGTGTACTGAACATCATTAAAGCTCATTTGAACCCCAATAAGAGCCAAAACCTGAACTAATCAATTTGACACGCTTTTTGAATAAACTAAAAATGCCCTTTCCTGTGTCAGTAACTAAAGGATGAGGCTGACCAGCAGCCTTCTTCCTGTCTGTAATCACTAAATGACAGGATGCCTGGCACCAGACATTGTCTTGAATACTGGGACTTTTTTTTTTTATCTTGGTATTCTATGGACATATGTTATACAGGGGAAACATAGATATCCTGGGATTGTAATTTCAATTGACACTTGGTCGATTATCTTGTCTTATTGCATTTATAATTTATTCAACTAAGAAACTGCTTTTTTTTCCTCATGCCATGATTAAACACATTTGGAGATCTTAAATTTGAGTGACATAGACATCCTAAGTTGGGATTGTTCTAAAATATATTTAAAGTTTTTTGTTCTTTTATCAGACAGTCAGAATTTAAGTTCTGGCTCCATGCATGTATTCTGCTAGCTTTAAAGGAATAAACAATATGAATTTATATATCACCTAGCCTCTTTTAACCATACTTTCAGGTTGACAGTCCCTAACCTATTCCATTGATGAATCACAGCCTGTTTGCCTCTTTTAACCATGCTTTCAGGTTGATAGTCCCTAACCTATTCCATTGATGAATCACTCTGTTTCTCAGCCAGTGCCACATAGTTTTGAGGACTGCTGCTTTATAATAGTTTTAGTATGGCTAGGCCACCTTCTCTTGCATTTCTTTTCATTAATTCCCTTGATATTGTGGACCTTTTGTTCTTCTAGTTGAATTTTGTTACTATTTTTTCTAGCTGTATAAAATAATTTTTGGTAGTTTGATTGGTATGGCACTGAATAAGAAAATATATTTGGGTAGAATTATCATTTGTATTATATTAGCCTTGCCTACTCATAAGCAACTGACATTTTCCCAAGTATTTAGGTCTGATTTGTCCTTCATTCTTGAGGTGGACCAATCACATCAGGAAGGTAATGTCTTCACTTGTGAGTGAATTGGATTTAAGTGAGGCAGAGCTATGCAAAGTCACCAGCCTCACTCATTTCTCCAGAGTCAACTCGGTCCAGTGGCAAGACATAGATCAGGATGAATGGAGATGGTCCCTGAGACCTCAGAAAGAGAAAAGAAAAAAAGGAGACCCAGGAAAGACTTTTTCCCCACCATATCTATGATCATTGAGCTTGTTGTATTGACTTATGTCTTACCATTGGACTCTGATGACTCTGGAGGAAAGAATCAGGCTGATGACTTTGCAGAGCTCTGCCTCACTTACAACCAATTCACTTGCAAGTCAAGACATTCCCCTCCTGATGCCATTGGTCCTCTTCCATAAAGAAGAATGAGCAACAAACAACAACCATCTTGGAATCTTTCTTTGTAAACAAGAACAGTTTGAGCCAGGTTGTCTCCTGACTTTCTTACCCCTTCTGTTAGGATTCATGGCATAAAGGACAAAACAGCCAGAATGAAGTAAATTTCCTTGCTTACGTCACCCAGGGCAGCTGGCATCTCGTGACCAGTCCTTGATAGCTCCTCTCCTTTTTTCCTAAAGGTATAAAAACTTTTTCATAGGTCTCTAGTTTGGGAAATCCATTGTGCTCTGCATTCAAGAGACATCTCGCAATGTTGCAGGTTTGCTACCCTATGATGTCCATTAAAGATACTTTATTCTTCAACTTGTGGCTTTGATTTATTTTAGGACTTGACACTCCTTTCTTACAGATGACTTTTCAACAAGAAATTTATTAAGTGATTCCTCTGTCCTAGACATTAGGGATACATTGCCTCTGGGTGGTCAACATATTTATACCTAAGCATCTGCAAAAGACATGTGAAGTAATTTTCAGAGGGAAGGTGATGCCACCTTCTCAGGTAGAAGGTAGCACTTGAGCTGAGATTTGAAAGAACCTAGGGATTTTAAAAGGTATAGGCAAAGGACTACATGTGGGCTATCCAGTACAAAAGCATGGAGATGGGAGATGGGAATATTGGGTGTTGGAAGAAGATGATCAGGAATTGTCACCTGTTTCCCTTCTGACTTTCTGAAGGCTATGGGTTGTCTTAAGAGTTTGCTGAGTTTAGATTTTGTGTATAGGATGTGAGACGTGCTTAAGCCCCTCCTTACCCAATAAAGGCCTAAAATATGAACTGGCCAATCTGAATGGACTGAGGTACCAACAATCCTCTGTGATGGGTTTTTGAGTTACCCTGAAATCCTCTTGCTGTGTCAGCAACCACAAGATTGAATTATGCTTGCGCAGACACCTTGAGTCAGGAGGAGTTCCTTCCTTTACAGTTTTTTAACCTAACCCTTTCTTGAGCAATTCCAACTAGCTCTACTTGCATGCCCCTAGTTTAAGAGAAATAAATCTCCATACAACATAATTCAGCTTGTTGTTCTTAGACTGAATTTTGGGGTGGCATTTTTGATGCTATATCTCAGGTAAGATAGGCAACTGCCAACAGCTCTGCATCTTGTTGCCAGGACCTATTCTTCTGAAGTTCTGGTCTTTATGAAAGGGCAAGTCCCTTCTCTGCTCCCTGCTCCTATACCTCTCCATGTTTTACTCTAAGCTGGTTCTGGGAGCAGAGACCATACTGTCAGACAGGTCTCCTTTGAAGGTAAGAATACCTTCTGTAATTTGGTCTCTTTGTATCTCTGGTTTTTGCATGCCCCACATCAACTAGGTAAAATTAGATTTGTGCACTTTGTTGTTTATATTTGTCTTGTCATTATGTCTGTTTCTGTCTTCATAAAATGTCTGTGTTATGTTTGTGTGTGAATTAGATTTTGTTATCTTGGAAGATTTAAAATGTAGCCAGCCAGAAAAATGTCTAAGTGTTGTAGCTAGAGAAAAGACTGGGAAAGATTAATGAACTTTTTTGTCATTCTGTGGTCACAGCTGAAGTAATTGTTTCAGTAGTTAGGACTAATTACCACCTTAGGCTTTCTGTGGGAGATTAGGTTATAAGAATGAAGGAAAAACCTGTAAGACATTTCACAACATTGGTCAAGTTGGTGAAGTGGACATTATTCCTCCCTGGGCCTCTAGGTGGAGAGATATCTGTTAGGTTACTGGGCAGGGTTGGATAACCTGCCTAGTAACAGGTTTTTGTTTGGGCCCCTGTCAAAATGTTATTCCCCTTTGGGTTGTGAAATATCTTATGAATTGTTAACAGTCATTTCTTGTTTAGTCTATTTGCATGGTAACCACCTGTGCCCCCCTAATGTTAGACCCCCTTACCAGGCAATGAGCCCCCTCCCCTTCCTGACAACTACTCTATGTTGAATGACAAGCAGTCTGTGATTGGCTACCTCTCCTGGCACCTCTCCTCTGTTGGGGTCCTTTGCATAGTAGCACCCTGACAACCACCTTCTGTTTGGGGGTTCTTGCCTAGCAGCAAGCCTCCCTCTTGCTCTGTCAGAACTCTGTTTGTTGTGGAAACTGCAAGGCTGTACCAAGTAGCGCCAAAATTCTTAAAATGCACTCACCCACCTCATTTCAGGGCTGTCTCCTCTGGGTCTCTACATGAGGCAGCCACCAGCCTGGCTAATAAATGATGCTCTTGAAATTCCCAATTAATTTTGCCTGTGATTTATTAACTCTGTCTATTTCAGTTGGAACTATGAAAATAAATTAGATAATCAAAATTGTAGAACTGCTAAAAACATCTTAGCAGATTCTGGTGATTTGTAGATCAATTATTAAGGAGTTTGGAATTTAATCTTTTTAAGATGCCAGGAAAGAACTCCTGAGACTTTGGAAAATTAAGTAAACTCCTCTTCCTTCCCCACTTTCTTTGTGAGATTTATTTAATCAAATGGGAAAATTCAAGGAGAGTTCAAGGTGGGGTTTTCCAGGGATCGTGGACAAATGGGACCCAAATTCTTTTGGGGTAACATGCAAAAGTCTTGGCTTGGGACTCTACGAAGGCAGCAGAACCTAGCTTGGCAATACCAGGTGGGGGAAGCCAGTCAGCCTCTGCTCTTGGTGATCTCACACTTCTCTGTTCTGCTTACAGAACCCTATTTCGCTACATAACTTTAGCAAGTTATCTTATCTCTATTTGCCTCAATTGTCTGATCTGTAAAGAGAAAAATAATGTTGATACACACCTCCTAGGGTTGTTGTTGTGAGATTGTAAAGTGCCTACCATGGTGACTGGCATATGCTAAGCACTGTATTATTATTAATTTTTTAAACAAATGTGATCATTCCATTCATGATGACTCCAAAGTGGTTTTAAAATACCAAAGGCAATAAGACCAATGATTTTTTTTATTACATGTGATAATTTGAAAATGTAACTGATGTCATCTGAAGTTTATTGTTTATGTTATTACTATATTCCTAAATTGTATTGTATTTCTAAATTTATATTGCAAAATTTGAGAGATCATTGCAAACCAGAAATGTTGTTAGACAAAAATTTCCCTTTTAATCTGGATGCTATAAGATTATGAATTAGACTTTAAGAGGATCTGGTACATATATATATACACACATATGTTAGGGACTCCGGGAGTTTGGGCCTGATCTCTCTGGCCCACAGGCTTATCTGGCCAGCAGAGGTGGAGTTTAGCTGTAAGCAATGACTGAGGCGGCAGACAAGATAGTAAGAACTCCATTTATTCAAGCAGTGAGTGGTGCTTTTATCTCTTCTCTGACACTAGTGCCCTAAGTGAACCTATCAGCTAGTAGTTTGCCCTTATATGGAAGTAATTTACCTTTAGCCAGGACTGCCCAGGGTGGACACGTAGCCCCTAGAAAGAAAAACATTTTTGCCTTCTTTGTTCTCTGGAAAGCCCGGGAAAATAGCCTTGAGCAAAACAGGGGCGGAACCCTTCCTCCCAGCGCCATCTTGTTCATGCCTTACCAGTCTCCCCTCAGTTTACCTGAGTCGTGACTAGTGAATGCCATCCAAGAGGCTGGGGGTTGGCAATTCCCTTACACACATATATGTAAACATTGTTAAAAATATAGTGAGATATATTTTGTTAGAAGGCCAATAATAATGATAGATGATAGCAAATCTTCATTTGAAATCTTGGGTATTCTAGAATGTATAGCTCAGATTAAAGATATAGCTTCAACATATTAATAATGAGTCAACAATGAGGTATTTGCTTTTTGTGTGAAGCCCAGAATATAGCTAGTTTTAATTTATAAGCAAAAGATAAATGAAATGTTAACCATTAGGGAAACATCAGAAAGGATATTCCAGCCCTAAGTTGTGGCTAGTAAAATTTTGCCATTGAAGGTAAAAATTCTTGGATCTATAATTTACTGTTGTTTTGAGGTTTGATTACAGGGATAGTTTTTTGAATTGTCATGAAGCTAGTAGTAGAAAATGGCATGTGCCACAGTCTGGGAACTGCTAAAAGTGAATGTCTGTACCAGGGAAAAGTTTTGGGGACTATAGTAGCACAGCCACCTGACTCTATTTCCTCATTTTTGTATTTCCTTTCTGAGAAGGAAAATTCCTACCTGGTTCATCCTGAACTTTGCTTTTATCACCTTGTGACTACATGAATAATTGTCAGATATGAGTCATGCCTGAAATCAAACATAGTTTAGGGACTTTTTCCCTTCTCTTATGATATAGGACACTGTTAAAACTATGTCACTCTTTTTCCTTTTGTAGCAAATTCTGATAATCAAGAAATTTTGAAAGTACATACTAAATCTATTAAATAATAACTTGATGCTTTAACATCTTTGCGTTACTATAATAGCATGCAAGCATGAATATATTACAATTCCAACCTATATTTGTGGTCAAATAACTATATAGGATACCTTCCTAAGGGGGAAATGATTAGACAAAGTGATAAGACAAAGATGTAATGTGATAGTTTTCTAATTAAATGGAATAGTAAATTCTGAGAAAAGCAACAGGATTAGACTGATTTCTCTAAGAACTACATGTAGATGTATATGTTTGGCTTCCAAAACTTATCTATAATGAAAATCCAGTCTATCAACATGTTTTGGTTTCAGGTTCTCAGAATTGGATTTTACACAGTATGGATAATGATAAAAAAAAAGTGCAATTACTTTCCCATTATTAAAGTATCTGTCTGATAATTTAAAAGGGAGAAGAGCTCATTTTATGGTTGGACCCTGAAATTTTTAAAAGTTTCTTATATCAGGTGCAGGATTTAGGTAAGGATAGAAACAGCAAACAGTAATCTGAAATTCTCTGATACTTGAAAATTGGAGAACTAAATTTAAGCAATTGTACTAAATTCTACTGAATCAGAATTCAATAGGATCCTCTAGATTTGGAACCAGAGAAGCAGAACCTCCTTCAGCACTGTCCTGAGAATAAAACCTATTGTCCAAGAAAAGACATACGGGGAAAAAATAATTACATGAGACATCTGGGACTTAAAAAGTGCTGATTAAATGGACACTGAGAATGGGTTAGTGGGCTACAAGGAAACTTGATGTTAGTTAACATTGGTGATAATGATTGTATTGTTTACATGGCTTATGTTTAGGTTTTCTTGGTTACCTTGGTGGCATATAAATCTTCGTTCTCAAAATTATTCCATTGTGAGTTTCCTGAGTATTTTAATCTGTACTGGACTTAATACAATTATACAATTATGGGAACTGTGAGAAAAATATTATCGCATTCTTTGAAACTACCTCTGTATGACTGGGAAACTGAGCCATTTCTATGTGCCTTTAACCAAGGACCTATGTTATGCTGACTAAAAACTCAGACACAAAGATTGGTAAAAGCAGTTTTCTCTCAATTGTCAGCTCATATTGTGGGTATGGATTCCTGGGTCATCTGAAGATGACCTGCTCCTAGTGGACCTCTGAATCCACTGGAGGCCTTGCCCTTTGGCTTTGTAAGGGCACAAAGAAGATGACATTTGAGGTAGAGGCTCCCCCAAGAGTCCAGACCAGGCCTTCAAGAGGAAGGATTCCCTCCCCACTTGAGCCCCCCTTTCCTGATCCTTACATACCATATACTGTTTGCCCATATCTCTTGACTGCATGATCTTTGCTTTTGTGTGATTTTTGTTCACTATACCCCTCATTCCTCCTACCTTGGGCTCCATTTTGGTATCCTTCTTTACTTGCTTTTGCTTGTGCTTCCTTATCTCTTTGAGCAGCCAGTCACCCATCCAACCTTCCTGAAGTCTTCAGTGGGTACACTCCTCCTACAGTCCTGGCTGTTAGACGATGCTACCTCTCCCAAAGGGATGGTGAGCACCTATTGTGATCTGGGATAATTGACTTCCATCAATCAGGTCCCTGAATCTCTTATGCTACCATCTTCCCTAGATATGTTTTTCATGTGTGCCCCCCCGCTTCTTCAGATTCACCCTCCTCTATGAAATGGTCTGTGCACCATCATTTCTGTGATGCCCAAACTCTGAGATTACATATATTTGAGAGCACTCTGGTCCCTTTGACCTCCCATGTGCTTGTGGTTGTGAATACTATTTCTTCAACTTCCTCTGTGATCTGGTTTCATTCCCACTGGGGCGCTGTCCAGGCTCTGCTCCTCATCATAGGGAGGGTAGTATACTGATATCTATGTCAGCAGGGAAACGGGACCTCATATCCTCAAATGAAGTCTTCAGGAATCAATCCTAGCAGATGGCAGATATGAATGACTGGATAGTTAGAGTGAGTTACTAGAGTGAGGAGAGAGACTGGATCTATCCTATAAACTGAGTTGCCTCAAGAACATTAGTGACTGTTCCACCCACCTTGTCTATCCTGGCTATCTTTTTAGAGGTGGGGGAAAAGTAGCCAAAGTGGAGAGTCCAGTCCCATTCCCCTGAATTATTTCCAATTTCCTCTTAACACCAGCTCAGGATGAAGGACTTGGGGGAGGGAGCAGAGGGCAGAGTAAAGAATGAGAGCAGCTTCCGGAGCAGCCCCTATGGGAAGGTTATTGGTCTTTGGCTAAAGCTTACCAGGCAGAAGGTTCTTTTTCTTCCTCTTTCTCTTTCTCTTTTTTCTCTTCTTAATCTTTCCACCACAACCAGAGCCCTGGGACAAGTGTTTCCTACAGCAGGACTGAGTTAGGCCCAATTCTCCCCCAAGGGCAGTGGTGGTCCCAAGCCCATGACTCTGGGGCAGCAGCTGCTCCTCTGTGCTGAAGGGCTGAGCAGTCTGGGGAGGTTTTTGTTCAGGGCTGAAACACTGTGGGAATGGAGCACTATAATATTGAAAGCAGTAATACTCTGTAGCGTCATCAGCCTGCACAGCACTGATGGTGAAGGTGAAATCTGTCCCATAGCCACCACCACTGAACCTGGCAGGGACCCCAGACTGCAGGGAGGAAGCAGCATAGATCAGGAGCTTGGGAGTTAGGGCATTTTTACATATGACTATGGATAGCTTTAAACTGGCTGTTCACGTCCTTTGGCCATTTATCATTTGGGGAATAACTTCTATTTTTATAAATTAAATTTCCTTTAATTAAATTAAATTAAGTTCTCTGTGTGTTTGACCAATGAGGTGTTTATCAGGGACATAGGCTATCAAACTTGTTTTCCAGCTTTCTGCTTCCCTTCTAATGTTGATTCCATTGGGTTTCTTAGTTTAGTGTAATCAAAATGATCCATTTTGCTTTTCATAATGTTCTCTGTATCTCGTTTGGTCATAAATTCTTCATTTTTCCATTGATTGGACTACACTTTTCTGTCCTAATTTGATTCTAGTTTCATCCTTTATGAGTGAATCCTGTATGCATTTTGACCTTATCTTGGTATATTGTATGGGATTTTGGTCTGTGCCAATTTCTGTACACAGTTTTCCATTATTCTCAGTAGTTTTTATCAGATCATGAGTTCTTTTTTTAAAACAAATTTTTCTTTTTTCACTTTTCTGCTGTCACTTCCATGAGTCTTAGATTTTTCTCCCTCTTCCTCCACCCTCCATCTCTGAGACAGCATGTAGTCTTGTAAGGGTTGTACACATAAATTCGTATTAACCACATTTAAACATTAGTCATGTTTCATAAAAAAATGTTAATGAATGGGAGATATCATGAGAAAAAAAACCAAACCATAACAAAACATAACACAAAAGAAATTAGTATGCTTCATTCTGAATCCTTCAAATTGTGAGTTCTTAATGCAGGTACTGGAATCTTTAGGTTTATCAAACAGTAGATTGCTAGTCATTGACTACCATGTCTGATGTACCTGGCCATTCCACTGTTTCACCATTTCATTTATTTGGCATTACTAAGCAGTTCTGGTGATTGTTGCTTTATAATAGTTTCAGATCTGGAATGACTAGGATACTTTCTCTTGCATTTCTTTTCATAAATTTGCTTGATATTTTTAAACTTTTCCTCTTCCTGATGAATTGTTACAATTCTTCCAGCTGTATAAAATTATTTTTGGTAGTTTGATTAGTATGACACTTGATAAGTAAAATAATTTTGGTAGAATTCCCATTTTTACTTCATTATCATGGCCTACCCATGAACAACTGATATTCTTCCAATTATTTAGGTCTAATTTGTTTTTCATTTTTGAAGAGGACCAATGACCTCAGAAAGGTGATGTCTTGACTTGTGAGTTTATTGGATTTAAATGAAGTAGGGTTGGGCAGAGTCACCAACCTCACTCTCTCCTCCACAGCCACCTGGCTCCAGTGGCAGGACATAGATCAGGATGACTGGGGATGGTCTATGAAATTTGAGAAAGAGAAATGAAGAAAGGACATCCAGGAAAGACCTCTCTCCGACCATATCTGTCGCCATTGACCCCGTTATCTTGACCTATGTCTTACCACTGGACTCTGATGATTCTGGAGGAGATAGTGAGGCTGATGACTCCACACAGCTCTGCCTCACCTAAACCCAACTCACTTTGAAGTCAAGACAGTCCCCTCCTGATGTCATTGGTGCTCTTTCAGATTGAAGGATGAACAATCAACAGCAACAAGTCTGTACCTTGGAAACTTTCTTTGTAGACACAATCAACTCGAGCCAGGTTGGCCCCTGATGTTCTTACCCTTCTGTTAGGATCAATGGCATGAGCGATAAAACAGGGAGAATGAAGTGATTGTCTTTGCTTAGGTACCCTAAAGGCAGTTGACTTCTCATGACCAGGCCTTGTTACCTTTTTTCCCTTTCTTCCTAAAGGTATAAAAACTTTTTCATAGGTCTCTAGTCTGATAAACCCATTGTTGTCTTCAGTCATGGGAGAACCCCAGGGTGGCAGGTTTTCTCCCCTGGAATCTCTATTAAAGACACTTTATTTCTCAGCTTATGCCTTAGATTCCTTTTAGGTCTTGATACTCCCTTATTAAGGATCACTTTTCAATCAGGGATCACTCAACAAGCAATTTATGAATTGATTCCTTGTGCTAGACATTATGGATGCATTGTATCTGAGTGATCAACATATTCTGTCTGCAAAAGATATATGAGGTAATTTTCAGAAAGAAGGTAGTGTCAGCTTTTCTTGCAGAAGAAAGCACTTGAGCCAAGATTTAAAAGAACCTGAGGATGCTAAAAGGTAGAGGGGAAGGAATGCATGGGGCTTCTTCATCCCTCAAAATAAACACACAGAGAAACTTCTAGTATATTCTCTTGCCAGTGTCATATCCATATGTAATCTTTTCTTTTGTGCCCTTACTTCATACTGGACACAATATTGTCCTTTACTGGCCATGGTTTTTTAATTTAATTTTTAATTTAAATCTTTTGAAATTGAACTCAAATGCTAAAAAAAAGCCTTTCCATACTTGCAGCAGAATGGAAAAAGAGGATTCTGTGGGGAAATATGAATCTTCCTTTCACATCTTGTAAAACAATCACACAGTAAAGTCCATGTCTTTGCAAACTATCCTCTTCTCTATCCTCCCTTCTGAACTTCCTTTTGTTGTTTTTGTGCCTTTATAAAGGTGAATCAGTGGTCTACTTTCTTTTTTTCATTATGATTCCTCTTTCCTCATCACTGAAATAAAAATTGAGAAGAAATAAAAATACAAATCACTTGTAACATAGAAGCAGAGCCAAGCAGAATCTTGCACCATCTGATGGCCATATCCAAAAATAAGGGTCTCTTTTTGCATCTTGTGTCCATCTTCTCTTTGTCAGGAGGTGGTTAACATGTCCTTTCAGAGTTTCTCTGCAGATGTGGTTCAGAGTTGTCTTTATGATGCTGATGTCTTTTTACACATTGTTTTCCTGGTTTTATTCATTTTAGTCTGTGTCAGTTCTTACTGCCCAGCACTTTGTGAAATGGCCTCTTTCATCAACACTTATAGCTCAGTGATGTTTATCGTATTTATAAAGCACATTTTATTCAGCTATTCTTCAATTATTTAAGTGGAAATCTAAGACATTTAATTGTATTTTTTACTCCAGGGTCTGGGTATTTTTTTTGCAGTAGATAGAACACTTGGCCTGAAGTCAGGCAGACCTGAATTCAGATCCAGTCTGTGATACTTTTTGGCTATGTGACTCTGGGTTAGGTTCCTAATCGTGTATTGTGTATACACATGGACACACACAGACACACACATACATATACACCCATATATGTTTATTTGGAGGTTTGTGAATTCCATATTCACTGTCTATGTGAGATTCCAGAATGTAATTATTTTCTTAATTTCTAGTGATACATCTTAGGGCAAGACAAGGAAAGATACTAAGTAAATTATTAAAGGCCTGGTTAACTTTGTGATAAAGCTTATTTAACTGGGTATCTTCTTTCTGGCTTTTGAAAACTTAATCTTCTGTGTATTACAACACTTATTTGATTGAGGAATTTTGGGATACCAGTAATTCTATAACAACTTCTTTGGGAAGTTCTTTATGTTACTCAAGGACATTTTATACCAATGTAGTTGAGTAACTTCCAATTTTAAAGGTTTAATTTTGCTTTAAAGTAGAAAAAGAGAGATATCTACCATTTTTGAAATTTCCAACTCATTTTCACCGTACATGTGTAGTGATTCTCATCTTTATTTTTAGTATCAGGATAAATTTTAAACTGTTTCAAAAAAGGGAAAAAAAGGTTTTGAAAACAATCTTTCTCTGATTTTCTACTAAATTTTCATTTGCAAGATAATTTAATGCTATATTATTATGATAAGTTGTAGACCTGAAGAGATCTTGCTGTTTCGATCAAAATTTGTAGACATCCCATGGCTTAAGCAAGTATTAAATTAGTGTTTGCACTTACCATATGTATATAATTCAATTCAAGAAGTTCCTCATTTTCCAGAGTGAGTATATTAAGAGAAGCATAAACAAGTTTGTGAAAGGTGTGAATCTATCAAGTTGTACGGTTAAAGTCAGGAGCATCTTTGTTTTTGTTTAAGGAACAGTACTTCATTACAGACATATGTTAGTGAAGAGCAGTATCTTAGGAGCTATCCTGTGTTGTCTTAATGGGAAGCCTAATATTACTTTTTCTTTTGGAATTAGAAGATGTGGAGAAATGTATGGAAACTGCTAAAGGCTCACAGTAAAGTATTCCCATTATTGAAAGGGATTCTGAGTGCAATATTATTTTTCCCATGATGAGTGTCTGACTGTTACCAATGTGAGATTACATACTTATTGTCTGGAATGTGTGCTCCTTGAGAACTGAACTCACCCTAAGCTCTGAATGCTGAAACTTGTTCTTTAAGACTTTATTTGTGGAACTGTAATTGACTATAGTTTTGACCTTTGATTACAGACTTGTCTGAAATATCATGAAATCAATATCATGTGCTACAGTTTAGGAATAGATGAAGATCAATGTCTGTGCCTAGGAGAAGTTTTGGGGACAACCTTGGACATGATCTAGGTAGGATCTTCCTGACTCTTTTTCCTAATTGCGCTATTTAGTTTCTGCAAAGGAAAGTTCTCCACCTGATTAATCCTGAGCCCTGCTTTTAACATCTTGTTGCTACAAGATTGACTGTCAGATATGACTTATCCCTGGAATCAAACAGAACTAAGGAAATTTTTTCCTTCTTTTATGATATATGACATTGTTACAACTGTTAACATCTTTTTCCCTTTACAGCAAATTACTATAATTTAGTAGGTTATGTTAGTACAATATGAATCTCTTAAATAACAGATTGATACTGAAAAATCTCTGAGTCACTATAGTAGGCAACAGGAATGCAAATCTTACAATATTACCTTATATTTGTGGCCAAATAATAATGAGAGGTATAGCATCCTCTGAAGGAGGATATCCTTGGGCAAAGTAATAGGACAAAGATGTAATATGATGGATTTTTATTATGCAGAATAGCAAACTTTGAGTGAAAAGCAATAGATTAAACTGCTTCCTCCAAGAATTATATACAGGTATAATGATGTGGCTTCCAAAATTTATCTATCATGGAAATTCAGATTTTAGGCATGCTTTGGTAATAAGTTTTTAAATGTGGATTTTTCTATTACTAAAGCATCTGTCTGATAATTTTAGAAGGCAATAGAGCTCATTTTATGGTTAGATCCTCAAATTTTAAAATATTCTTTTATCAGTACAGGATTTAGATAAGGACAGAAACAGCAAATGATACATAAAATGAAATTCTCTGAAGTTTTAAAATTGGAGAACTAACTTTAAGTGATTGTACTAATTAAAACTAAGTCCAAATTATCTAGGAACTTTGAGTTCTGAACCTCAGAAGCAGAACTCCCTTTTAGAACTGTATTGAGAATAAATTCTACTGTCCAAGAAAGGATAACTAAGGATTACCTGGGACTCAAAAGATGTTGCTTAAATAGACATTGAGAATAGGGTACTGGGTTACTTGCCTAAAAAGGGTTTTTAGAAGATCTTTAAAAATATTTTTAAAATCAAGTGAAAGAGATGGAGAAAAAATAAAAAACATAAAAATAATCCAGGAAAACAAGTAGGTTATGAAAGGAAATTCAACCAATTAGGAAAGGAGATCCAGAATTTTAAGGAAGAAACAGATATCCTGAAAATGAGCAAAATGAAGTCAGCAAAAGTGAAGAGATCAAGAAATACTTAAATAAACTTGAGTGATTCTAAAATAGAAGAGAAAGTGAAACATAAGAAAAACAGATTTGGAGAATAGATCAAGGAGAGAAAAAATAGAAAATAATCAGACTAACTCAAAGTTACAATCAGAAAAAGAATACAAGAAGTAATGAAAGAAAATTGTCCTGAAGCATTAGAACAAGTGGGGGAAATAGAAAAAATCCATCATCACAACTTAAAAGAGATCTTATAAAGAAAACTCATAGGAACATCATAGTCCAATTTGAAATCACTGGTTCAAGGATAAAACATTAAAAACATCAAGATTGCAAGAATTCGAATATGATTGAGTCACAATTAGGATGATACAAGTCCTAGTAGCAGAGATATTAAAGGAGTACGAGTCTTGAAATGCAGTATATCAAAGCACAAAGAACTGAGGCTTTGCCCAAAAATATTACACTCTGCAAAGTTAAGTATTATCCCAAACGAAAAAGAAATGGACATTTAGTACACTCTCAGACTTTCAAAACTTTTTCAAAAAACCATGCTGAACTCAATAGAAGATTCAGCCTACAAGAACCAAGAAAAAAATATAAGGTGTATTGCAAAGACTGATTATAAAGAATTCATAAGGACAGACTGTATGCCTTTTATGTATGTAAAATATATGTCTAAGATTCTTAATAATAATTAGGCAGCTCATCACAAAGATTGGGGTAAATCTGACCTTGATATTAATTTGAAAAGTGAAACTATTTAGAAATGGCTGAAAAGAGTAATTATTTAGAACAAATGAGGTGCAAGAGGAAGCCTTGAAACAGAGAATTTAGATGGGGGAGGAGGCCAGTTCATTGGGAATGGGTTTAAGAAAGAACAAAATATATATATTTAGAAGTGTGCAAAAATCTTTTGAAGGCAGAGGAAATGAAACTGTAGGGGCATAGGGAGGGGGAAGAGGACAAAAGAGGGATCTTTAGAGGTGAGGTAATAGGTAAAAGGGGGGGTGTAGAAGTGTGTTGAGATTTATGTGAATGGGAGGATAGTGGTGGGACCCTTGGATGGGGGGTAGGCAAGTAATAGGAGGGCAAGGTAGGGGTGGTAGTAAAGCAGGAGGGATAGGAAACAAGAGATATGCACAAACACAAAAACAAAGATTAGGAGTAGAATATTGTTGGGAAAGTACATGTCTATGTATGTATGTATGTATATATCTATAGCTGTAGAGAAATCTATCTAAACTTTATTGTAGCCTTCTGGAGGGATGGGGAGAGGAAAAAAAAGAACAAGGTAAAAAAAGTCCCCAGCAGAGAACAAAAGGAAATTCACAAGGAAACAAAGAGGAGATGGACAGTTCCCAATGCCACATGTATTATTCATCATACAGGCTTTCTTGAAATGAAAATTTATTGTTATGTATTTTGAATCCTCTCTTATGTTCCACTATACAAATGATATGCTTTTTTCTTTTTTTTTTTGTATTTAAGTTCCACCATTAATGTTATGATATGTTTTTTTTTTCCTTTTCTCTGTTCTCTATTTGTGATTTGGTCCTTGAATGCAAAAGTAAGAGAAAAAAAAAAAAACAGAGAGGAGTCAGTGTCCATCCCAAGTTTCCCAGCTCCTTTCTGGAATGAGAGCTTTCATGTTCTTATGATAGCAGTACCTGTAGGCTGAAAGGAAGAGCCATTCCTTCTTTGTGCCCATTCCCCATATTTAATTATTTGTCTTTTTCTCCTCCACCCCCATCTTGGCTTCCTGAAGCCTTAAGCCCTCCTTTTTCAAGGCTCTCTTCCCTTAAGCTTTTAGGTATAGACAAGGCTAAGCAATACTTCATATAACAGAATCTTTCCACACCCTATGGTTTATTTTATCTACATTCTTCTCTGCTGAATTCCTTTTGATACTAATCTTTTAGAAAATTTTTTCTGTCTATATTTCTTTGTAAGCTGTCTCCCACATTAGATAGTGGACTCCTTATTAAGGCAGAGTCTGTCTTTTGCCTCTTTTTGTATTGCCAGTGCTTAGCAGAGTGCCTGGCATATTCTTGGTGCTTACTAAATATTTCTTGGCTGACTGATTGATAAACCTCATAAAAATGTCATCATCACTCCCCCTCTGTTTTTTCAAGTCCTTTTCCTCTCTTGAGATTCTACAATCTGCTTTCCTTCCCTTTGTTCAGAGAGACAGTGGGAACCCTTGAGGTCATCACAGTTTTGTGTGATTACAGGAAAAACTTAAGTACAATAGCACTTGCACAATTTGCACAGTCATTTCCCTGCTCTAAGGAGATTAACGGAGATATTAATATTATTGACATTTGGGCCAGCTGGTGGCACAGTGGTTAGAGAGGTGGGCCTGGAATCAGGAAGCTCTGTGTTCAAATCTGTTCTCAAACATTAGCTCTTGTCACCTTGTGAAAGTCCCTTACTCTCTATTTGCCCCAGTTCCCTCATCTATAAAATGGGAATCATTACAGAGTTGAGGTGAATCAAATGAGATACTGTTGTCAATTGCTTAGCACAGTGTCCGAGTTGTATAATAGCATTCATAGAAATCCTTATTACCTGTTTTGTAGATGAGGAGTGTCTGATTCTGATTTACTTCTGGTCACCTCACTGAAAAATGATATTTTTTGGGTTCAAACCGTGTCTTTTGACCTCCTAAGTTCAGGGCTTTGAAGATAATACCATTGTGCCTGTCTTTCTTCTATCTAGGAATGCAATGCTGCCTAGTGATTAGGATATTGCTTTTGGAGTCAAGAAATTTTGAGTTCAAATCCTGCCTTCAATTTAAAAAATTTCATCTCTGGGAACTCTGGAATTTGGCTATTATATTCCTGGGAGTTTTCATTTTGGGATCTCTTTCAGGAGGTGATCAGTGGATTTTTTCAATTTCTCTTTTATCCTCTACTTCTGCAATATCAATGCTATCTTCCTTGATAAGTTCTTGAAAGATGATGTCTAGAATCATGTTTTTGATCATGACCTTCAGATAATCCAATAATTTTTAAATTCTCTCTTCTAAAACTGTTTCCTAGGTCATCAGTTTTTCCAATGAGACATTTTACACCTTCTTCTCTTTTTTCATTATTTTGGATTTGTTTTGTGGTTTTTTGATTTCTCATAAAGTAATTCTCTCCTGTTTACTCCATTCTCATTTGGAATAATTATTTTCTTCAGTGAGCTTTTGACCTCCGTTGTATTTGTCCCATTCTGCTTGTTAAGACTTTTTCCCTCATTGAGCTTTTGGACTTCTTTTACCATCTGGGTTAGTCTATTTTTGAAGTGTTATCCTCTGCAGTGCTTTTTTTGTCTTCCTCAGTAAGTTGTTGGCTCACTTTTTATGACTTTCTTCCATAGCTCTCATTCCTCTTCCCAATTTTTATTCTACCTGTTTTACTTAATTGTCAAAATCCTTTTTGAGCTCTTCCATGGCCTAACAGCAATTCACATTTTTCTTGGAGTCTTTGGAAGTAGAAACTTTGACTTTATTGTCTTCTTCTCAGTATGTGTTTTGATCTTACTTGTCACCACAGAAACTATCTGTGGTCCGAGAATTTTTCCATTGTTTGGTCATTTTCCTACAAACAATTATCTGACTTTTACCTCTTTGTTGATGTAGGGTTCTGCTTCCAGGGTGAAGCACACTGTCCCAAGCTTCAAAGGTTTGGTACAGCTCTTTTCAGAGATACTTCTAAGGATGTATAAACTTTCCTTTCTTCCAAGTTGGTATGATCTAAGGAGAGGTGTTTACTACTCTTCTGCCCTGTTCTCTGTTCTGTGAGTGACTACAAGTCCTCTTATTTGTCCTGAAACTGTGACAGATGGAGGGAGTGGATCAGTTATATTTCCTTGAAACATTGACCTCATGTGACCTATTTTTTATTGCTAATATCAGTGGATATGTCTTAATCTGGACATGGTCATGACTTTAGAAGGTGGCTATGAATGGGGGATCCTATATATCTTCCCAAGAGAGATCAGAAGTCTGTAGGTCTAAAAACCAAAGGTTGACAAAGGTCCTCCCTCCACTATGACTATATCCTCTGCTGTGTTAGCGCTCCCCTTGCCCTGGAATTTCTCCCCAGGACCTATATCTGAGAATGAAAAAAGCAACAAATTCCTGCCTCAGTGCAATCAGAGACCTTTGTAATCTCCTTATAATCAGTTGTTTGACCATTTGTGGCCTTAGAACTCAAAAAGGAGCCCCTTCTACTGCCCCAGTTGATCAGTCATTCCCAAGGCATGCATGTGGTTGACTGTGGTCAGGGCCATGTTGATGTGCATTCCATACTCATCCAGTTGAGTCACTGATCTTTCGTTCACATCTTCTATGTTGTCTTTGGTATCTGGGACTAAGAAGTCTGGAACACACTACTTCTGTCAGTGATTTAGTTTCCCCAAGTCCTGCTCTGAGTTTGCTGGGGCCCAGTCTGTACTGGTGAGGCCTGCTTAGGATTGTGCTCCTCTCTCACCATTGTACAGCAGACCTTTCCTGTTGGCCTTCATATTTATCTTGTGGTAGAAAATTGTGTCACTCCATTTTTTTTTTGAGTTTTGTTACTCTCAAATATGTTTATTTATTTTTAAAAGGTTTTTTAAAGGAGTTTGGGAGAGAGCTCAAGTGAGTCCTTGCCTTAACTCTGCCATACTGGCCTCACCTCTTTCCTCAATTTTCTTTTTTCATTACATTAATACATATATATGGAATGAAATAAGCATTTCCATAACATAGTACAATAAAAAGATGATGGTCCATGAAAGTGCTCATCTGCTATGCACAATCTTTAAAATACACAGGGAAATTATCATGTATGTTGTTTTTTTTTTCTATTCTCCCTCCCCTATTGTTCTTTTCAATCTCATTTTCCTTTGAAGGCTTATGGGATCTTTATCCCCAATGCAGATGGTCCAGTCTCCAGGAAGATGAACAAGTGACCACCATGAAGTGACAAGAACGGGAGATGTAGTGTTGCCTGAAAGTGAAATTCTCACCCTGAGGAGAGAGACTGGATCCATTGGACAGTGAGTTGCCTCAAGAGCTTTAGGGACTGCTTCATTCACCTTGTCTATCCTTCCCACATTTTTAGGACTCAGCAAAATTAGCCAGAGCTGAGAATCCAGGCTAATTCCCCTGATATGTTTGAACTTTCCTCTTAAACATCATCTGTGGGGAAAAGAATTATGTTATGTAGCAGAGAACAGAGTGGAGATTGAGAACAGCTTCTAGACACAGCCCCTATAAGAAGGTTTGTGGTCCTCGGCTAACACTTACCAGGCAGAAGATTTTTTCTCTTCTTCTTTTTCTTTTTCTTAATCTTTCTACCTCAACCAGAGCCCCTGGGACAAGTGGTTCCTGCAGCAGAGCTGAATTAGGCCCGATTCTCCCCTGAGGGAAGTGGTTGCCCTTAGCCTATGACTCTGGGGCAGCAGCTGCTCCCCTGTGCTGGAGGGCTGAGGGTCTGGGGAGGTTTTTGTTCAGGGCTAAAACACTGTGGGAATGGGTAACTGTCATATTGCATACAGTAATAATCTGCCACATCCTCAGCTTCCACAGAACTGATGGGGAAGGTGAAATCTGTCCCAGAGTCACTGCCACTGAACCTGTTAGGGACCCCAGATTGCAGGAGGGAAGCAGCGTAGATCAGGCGCTTGGGAGACTGTCCTGGTTTCTGCTGAAACCAGTACATAAAGATGCTAATGCTGGAACTGGCCTTGCAGTTGATGGTGACTTTGTCTCCTGGAGCCACAGACAGGGAAGATGGGGTCTGTGTCATGACAGTAGCTGCCTGGACTTTTTGGTGAGAAAAGAACAAAGAGTTTTCAGTGAATAATCCTATGTAGAGACAGCGAACCCAGGAGTTGTTCTCTCACCCACAGGCTGTGTCAGAGATGTCCCCTGAAATATTCCTACTGTCTCTAAAGTGGTGGCAACCTGCCTCTCCTTGGGGGTCTTACCTTGAGACCAGAGCAGTAGAAACCAGAGGAACAAGGAAGGGGAGAGCATTGTGAGCCTGCAAAGCTGGAGGCAGAGAGCTCTGAGCTCAGCGAGAAATGTGGCAGATATTTGTATGTGAGTCTGGGTTTGCGAAAGGACTCTTCGTGATTCTCATGCAATGGGAATTTGCATGTTCCATGCAAATGTTCCAGCCTGAACTCTAGGTCCCCATGAGGGGTTATATGCAGATGGAGGAAGTAGATCAATTATATTTCCTTGAAACATGTGACCTTATGTGGCCTCTTTTTTATTGCTACTTGCAGTGGATATGCCTTAACCTGGACATGGTCATGACTTTGGAAGGTGGCTATGAATGGGGGATCCTATATATCTTCCCAGGAGAGATTAGAGGTCTCTAGGTCTAAAAACCAAAGGTTGACAAGTGTCTGTACAAAGATCAGAGTTAAGAAAGAGAGAAAGTAACTGAGAAAGAAAGAAAACGAAGACCCAGTAGCCAACAGAACTTGAAGACAGCTAAGAGTTCAGTCTTAGACCAAATGGACATGGAGGGGACTTGGAGATTCTTTGGTCTAGAAGGTTGCGTGGGCAGAATGTGTTCGTTCAGTTGTTGTTGGGGAGTAGATGTTCATTTTTCTCTATTTCTGTTCCATCTTTCTAAATGCTGAAAAAAAGAAAGGATTGTTGTTCTCAGCCTCTCATTTGGTATTTGAGGAAAATGGGGCCAAAAAGAGCAAAATGGTTGTTCAGAGCCCTTTCTCTTGTTAAAGTCCATCATCTCCTATTCTCCACTGAGAACACTCTCATCTTCTGTGACTTCCTCATCCTTTCATGGTTGCCCCCTTGCCATGGCTGTCTCTTTGGTTTCCCTGCCTCATCTGTCTCCCCACTCCAGCCAATGCTGCCCTCAGCTGCCCAACTGTGACCATGTCACCTCCTACTACTCCTGTCCCTATTTACCACCTCAAAGTTCTAATAAAAAATCCTTTAAAGTTCTTCACAGCTTGGCCAACTCCTCTGTGTCTACTTTCCTTACACTTTTCCTACTCCCAAGTGCCCCATGATCTGGTGGCACTGGATCAAGGTCCCTCCTCCTGCCTCTGTGCCCTCTCCCCGTTGGCCCTTGGACCTGGAATATTCTTCCACCTCACTGCCACTTCCTGCCTTCACATGCTTTCTATTTCCTCAGAAATAAACACATGAGGCAGCTTCCAGTATATTCCCTTGCCCATATGGTCTCCCCATGCAATCTTTTCTTGTACACCCATACTTCATACTGGACACAGTTATGTCTCCTCCTGGCTGTGATTTTTCGGTTTAAGCTTTTTAATGTTGAATTTGAACGTTAAAGAAAAGCATTTCCATTCCTATAGCAGAACAGAAAAAGAGAATTCTGTGTGAAATTATGAACCTTCCTTTCCCGCAGCTGGTAAAACAAATGTATGACAAAGTCCATCCATGTCTCTGCAAACTATCCTTTCTTTCCTTCTGAACTTCCTTCTCTTCTTCTTTGTGCGTTGAAAAGATGAGTCAGTGTTCTACTTTCTTTTTCTCATCATGATTGCTCTGGTCTCATTCCTGATTTAAAAACTGAGAAGATATAAGGAAAACAAACTCCTGTAACAGATAAGGAGAGTCAAGCAGAATGAATCTATATGATGGCCGCATCCTCCGCAATTCCATCTCTTCTAGACTTGGTGGGAAAGGTTTCATTGCTGGTTTTCTTAAATGGCAGAGTGAGAACAAGGCAGAAGTTTCTTCCCTCAAAGCTAGCAAAGCTGCTTCAGCTTCAGCAGTCCTAGAAGGAACTCAGTAGAGGTTGACAGTTATGGCAGCGTTTACTTTGATAGCACAGTTACTCTGAGGCTGAACTCAGTTTCTTCTAACTCCAGAAGCAGTATTCTATCCACTGAGCCAACAAAGTGCCCTCAAGTGTTTCATTTGTACAAAGCCCAGCTACAGTCTAAAGTGGAGTGTTGTTCAGTTGATTCAGTCATGTCTCACTCTTTCTGACACCATTTGAGGTTTTCTTGGCAGATATCCAGGAATGGTTTGCCATTTACTTCTCCAGCTCATTTTTATAGATGAGGAAACCGAGGCAAAGAGGGTATAATATCTTGCCTAGGTTCACATAGCTGTGAAACATCTGAGGCCAGATTTGAACTCAGAAAGATGAGACTTCCTGACTTTATGCCCCACATGCTATCAAATCTGCCACCTAAACAAGCTTAAAGCTGAGTTTTCAGGATGCTTTCTCCCTGGCCCTCCCCTAATGTCCTTTCTTAGAGTTCTTTTTTCCCCTGGCTTTTCCTAAGCTCTTTTTTTTATTACATTAATATATATTTATGGAATAAAAGAAGCATTCCTTCATAACACAGGCCAATAAAAAGATGATTGTACATGAAGCCCCTATTCCTTTAAAATATGCAACAAAGTAGCCATGTAAATTTCTTATTTTTTTCTCCTTTTTTCTACCTTCCCTCCTGCTTTGTTCTTTTCCCTCTCATTTTCCTTAGAAGCCTTAAGGAACTTAAGGATGACTATCTCCAATGCTGATGGTCCAGTTCTCTTAGAAGATGAACAAGTGGTTACTGTAGACCCCTCCCCAAACCATTTTGAATCCCCAATATTGAGAAAGTCCTTAAACCTAGATTGTTCAGTCAGGAGTGGCATGGTGGCCCACTTTTGAGCTCAATCTACCATAATGCTTTGCTGCTCTGGCATAATAGACATGCTTTGCTCTCTGAGTAAATTCAAAATTCCCCATTCCTTTGTCAACACTACAAGGCCAGATTCTTGTTGACCACGTTGACCAAGAGCATTCTTTTTTATGATTACCGAGGACAAGCCCCCTTGATCAGACGCTACCTTGAATAATGGGGTATTTTATGGACATATACAGTTATTCTGGGACTGTAATTTCAGCTGACACTTTGCTAATTGTCTTGTCTTACTGTATTTACAATCTATTCACTTGAGAAATTCCTTTCTCGTATCATGCCTAACCATATGGAGGCATAATTTTGGCTGACATTGGCATCCTGAGTCAGGAAGCATGGGAGTGATGATAGGGAATTGCTCTGAAGATATAAGGTCTGCTTTGTCTGACCATCTTGGAGTTCATTGTCTCATGATGAGTTCTCATGCATATCTCTGTATGTGTATTTCATAAGCTTTGAGAGAAATAAATGCTCACTTTCAGACTAATTTTGTTTGTCTTTTTACAAATGAACTTAGTAGTGGTTGACACCACCAAGGGGTGACAAGGATAGGTGATCTAGTCTTCCCTGACAGTTAAGTTCCCATAGTGAGGAGAGAGACTGGATCTATCCTATGATTGAGTTGTTTCAAGAATTTAGGGAACGTTCCATACACCTTAGGGGTGGGGAAAAGCAGCCAGAGCCCAGGTTCATTCCCCTGGATTGTTTGCAGTTTCCTCTTAAACACCAGTTCAGGGTGAGGAGCTTGGCATAGGGAACACATGGCAGAGTAATGAATGAGGGCAGCTTTTGGAAGCATCCCCCATGGGAAGGTTTGTGGTCCTTGGCTAACACTGACCAGGCAGAGGATTCTTTCTCTTCTTCCTTTTTTTTTTCTCTTCTGAATCTTTCTACCTCAATCAGAGGCCCTAGAACAAATGATTCCTGCAGCATAGCTGAATTTGGACCAATTCTCCCCTGAGGGCAGTGGTGGCCCTGACCCTGTGACTCTGGGGCAGCAGCTGCTCCCCTACTCTGAAGGGCTGAGCAGCCTGGGAGGATTTTGTTCCCCTTCCCAGGCTTCTCAGCCCTTCAGCATAAGTCTGTCTGCCACTGGCACTCACTCTGGGCACAGAACATTCAGTCCTGGATAAAAATGACCTGGTACAGAAGGCCACATTGGCTGAGCAGGCTGAGGGATATGATGACATGGTAGCCTGTATGAAGTCTGTAACTGAGCAAGATGCTAAATTATCCAATGAGGAGAGGAATCTTCTCTGTTGCTTACAAAAATGTCATGGGGGCCTGCAGGTCATCTTGGAGGGTTGTTTCAAGCAGAATCTAGATGAAACAGACCACAGGGTCAGGCAGATTCTGTTACCTTAAATATTGGTCAATCTTGTCCACAGCTCTAGGGTTTCTTTGCTTTACAAGTAGGACATCAGGGCTGACCCAGAAGCAGAAAACTCTCTTCATGAGGAAATGAATGGAAAAGTGCTGAGAACAGACAAATATTCCAGAAATCAGTGCTAGCTTCTCTTTAGGAACAAAAACAAGCTAGAGAGACCCTGGGATGGTCATTAAGAGTTCAAAGGAAGAAATATGGGATCCAGATCACAGGGTGAGAATTGGAGCAAGAGGTCACAGTTCATTTTAATATGCTTCCTGCTAAAAGTGTGAAAATCTTTCATGTCTTGGGTGTTTATACTAGGATGATAATCCTTCATCTGATAGGGAACACAGAAAGTCTGTTGATTTCTGGTTGCACCAATTCTATTACCTAGAAAGTGTTCTATTACCTAGAGAGAGGGAGAAACAAAGCTATGTCAGCACCAAAGGATTTAAGACTGTCTCCACATTGCAGCTATCCAAGTGATTATTCCTATACACCAAATCTAATCTCATCAAACACTTGAAGCATGCCATAGCCTACAGGAAATCAGAAGGTTTTTTACAGTGGACAGGTGACAATTACTGACTATTGTTCTTCTACGCACACAACATTCACTTTGCACTGTGTAACTTCCATGCCTAGAAGGCAGTCCCTCCCCACTACCTGTTAGAATCTCTAGGCTTTTTCAAATCTCATCTCAAGTGCCACTTTCTACATGAGAAGGTGGCACCACCTTCTCCCTGAAAATCACCTAATATTTCTTTTCCAGGTGCCTAGTTAAGAGTATGTTGATTACTCATGTATGGCATGCATCCATAATGTCTAGCACAGAGGAATCCCTTAATAAATTCCTTGTTGATTAATTGAAAAGTCATCCTCAACAAGTATTAACCTTGTAGAGTTTGTTCTAAGGAAAACAAAATTAGGGGATATACTCATTTTTATTTCTCTCAAAGTGGTAGACATGCATGCACCCATGCAAGGGAATTCATTCGGACATTAACTCAAAGAAAGGTTAGTTGAAGGAGACTATATGAGGATCTATTCCCTCCTCCTTTTTGAATCAGGATGCCTATGTTAGCCAAAATTGTAGTTATCATAGAACAAGAGAGTGCAACAACGATGTCTGAGTTCTGTCAGCAGTGAAGAAATGAAAGTCATAAAATATGAGAGAGTCATAAAAAGAGAGGGCCATAAAACAAGATAAGAGATTTGCCATTCATCAAGACAGTATCCAGTTCAAGACATTTGTCCTTTATCGGTCATAAACAGGAGAATGCTCCAGGTCAGCTTCATCAGGTCTTGGTTTGCTAACCTGGCAAAAGAACCTGGGTTTCACAAAGAGAGAATTGCATGAGATTATTAATCAGGGCTCAAATCGTCCTTTCCAATCAATGAGTCCAGGGCTTATTCAGGTGATGAGGGGTACACATGGGTGTCACACAAGAGAGTGTCAAGTCCTGAAATAAATCAGAGCCATAGGCTGAAGATTAAAGCATCTTTAGTTGAGATAATAGGGCAGCAAACATACTGTTCTGGGGGAGTTGTCCCATGAATGTAAAGTACAATGGATTTCTCAAACTAGAGATCTATGATAAAGGTCATATGCCTTTAGCAGGGAAGGGAGAGGAGATACCAAGACCTGGACATGAGATGCCAGTCACCCTGGATAATCTGAGCAAGGGAAACCTCTTCCTTCTGAGTGTTTTGTCCTTCACATCATGAATCCTAATAGAAGGGGTAAGAACATCAGGGGGCCACCTGGCTGAAGCTGGTTTTGTTTACAGATGAAGATTCCAAAGTAGGGGCTGGTTGTTTCTTCTTCATCCTTCTTTCTGGTAGAGTACCAATGACGTCATGAGTGAGATGTCTTGATTTGCAAGTGAACTGGATTTAAGTGAAGAAGGGCTGGGCAAAGTCATTAGCCTAACTTTCATCTAGAGTTATCAGAGTTCAGTGACAAGACATAGATCGGGATGATGGGTGTGATGGGTTTGATGGTCCCAGATCCAGTGAGAGAGGTCTTTTCCAGGTCTTGGTTTTTCAATTCTCTTTCTTAGGTTTCAGGGACCATCTCCAGTAAGCCTGATCTATGTCTTGCCAGTGGACCCAGATGGCTCTGGAGGAGAGGCTGAGGCTTATGACTTTTTAAAGCCCTGCCTCACTTAAATCTAATTCACTTGCAAGTTGAGACCCTCCTCTTGACATCATTGGCCTCTTCAAGGATGAAGGAAGATCAGTGATCTGGGAGGAGGAGGAGGAGCTGCAGTTGGCAATGCTCCTTTCTTCTTTCTTTCCTGCCTTCCTTCCTCCTTTCCACCCTCCCTTCCCCTCTTTCTCCCCATGGAGAATCATGCATTGACTTATGAGTGCTCTGCACAAAGGAACAGCAATTACTTAAGATCAAGTTCTAGAAAACCAGGCTTTGATGAAGCCCATTCAGATTCAGATGGAACTACTTCACTATGCCTGAAATCCCAATCTTGCTCTTACTGATTGGCCAATAAAACGACCCAGCCCAAGCCTCTCTTAGCCACTATTTGGGTTTTGATGGCCCAGAGTGAGTGTAAATACCAATTCTTTCTGCTCTGGGCAGAAGACCCTTAGGGTCTTCCCCTCCAAATTATTGTGTGATTAGATCTCTCTATCTCACTAGGCTGGAAATACTACAGGTGCAACAGACTTGAGTGGTGGAAACTTTCCAAGGGGAAGAAAGGAGATGGTGGGCTTTGATTGGAAAAAGGAACCTCAATAACCATTTTGCTCCTTTTGGCCTTAGTTTCCCCAATGACAAAATGAACAGTTGAGACAAGTAAGCCCTTTTTTTTCTTTTTAACTATTAGAAAGATATAACAGAAATAAAGAAGAGAAAAATAAACATCTTCCCAGAACAACCCAAGGGACACATTTTCCCCACACCACCTACTAGACCAAAGCATCTCCAAGCCCTCTCCATCTCCATTCCATCCAAGCCTGGACCCTTAACTTTTCCAAAATTCGATTGATTCCGCAGTCTTAGTTTTCCTTCTAATTTTGCTCCTTTCCTTCTTAATTTTATTCTTTACATAGATACTTATCAACTTTTGGTCTTATTGACCTGAAAATTTGGTTAAAGGAGGCAAACAGGCTAGGTGATGTGTAAATCCATATTGTTTATTGCCTTAAAGCTAGGGAAAGCTAGTGAATTTGTATATACAAGGAGTCAAAATGGATATTCTGACTATTTGATACAAGAATGACCAGGCTTTAATACATTTTTAGAACAATCTTAACTCAGAATGGCTGTGTCACTCAAATTTATGATCTCTCTATATGATTAGCCATATTATGAGAAAAGAATTTTCTTAATTGAATAGGTGGTAAATACAATAACACAAGAGAGCTGACAAAATGTCAATTGAAATTACAACCCAGGATATTTGTATTTTCTTTACCATTAATGTGCCATATCATAGTATCTGTCCACAAAATATTGAGATTCAGAAAATTATTCAAGATGTGTCTCAGGTTAATGGGCTCATCCTTAATGGTTATAAACAGGAAAGAAGGCACTTAAATCAGTCACATCTGGTTTTGTTTACAAAGAGAGAGGTATTCTCTGAGGTTACTCAGAGAACAAAGAGGTTGTTAGGTCCAGGCCCCTCTTGGGGATGATTAATTCATGCTGAGGACCTTATTAAGGTCCAACAATGATATTAAATAATTATTGTTCTCCAAACCCAGAGTCATCTGATCTCTCCTGGAAAGACAGAGCAAACTCCCCTGATTATAATCACAGTTGACCACCTGCCACGGTCACTACCATGTCCATCCTAAGTCAGGTCCATTTAAAAAAGCAGTAAAAAAAGAGGCCACATGACATGACACCTTCAAGGAAACACAACTGGGTCACTCCCTCCATGTGCATATAACCACTTCTGGGGTCATGAGTTGAGGTTGGACTAGCACTGTTTTGCATGATGATCTCCCAGGGACCTTTCACAAACCCAGCCTTACATACAAATATCTCCCACCTTTCTCACTGAGCTCAGAGCTCTTTGCCTCCAGCTCTGCAAGGGTCACAATGCTCTCTCCTTCTTTGTTCCTCTGGCTCCTACTATTTTGGCCTCAAGATAAGATTCCCAGTGAGATATAGGTTGGCATCACTTTAGATTCAGAAGGAGTTTTCCAGTGGGCATCTCTGACCCAACCTGAGGATAAAGGAACAACTCTATTCACTATATATATAGATAGGGTTCTTCACTGAAATCTCTTTTCTCTTTTCCTTTTCCACCAAGAATCCCGGACAGTCATTGTTTTGACCCAGACCCCAGCCTCCCTGTCTATGGCTCCAGGAGACAGAGTCACCATCAGCTGCAAGGCCAATTCCAGTGTTAGCAACTACTTGGAGTGGTACCAGCAGAAACCAGGGCAGTCTCCCAAGCTCCTGATCTATGATGCCTCCTCCCTGCAGTCTGGGGTCCCTGCCAGGTTCAGTGGTAGTGGCTCTGGGACAGATTTCACCTTCACCATCAGTGCTGTAGAGGCCGAGGATGTGGCAGATTATTACTGTTTGCAATATAGGAGTGCTCCATTTCCACAGTGTTTCAGCCCTTAACAAAAACCTCCCCAGGCTGCTGAGTCCTTCAAAATAAGGGAGCAACTGCTGCCTCAGAGTCATAGGCTCAGGGCAACCACTGCCCTCAGGGGAAAATTGGGCCTAATTGAGCTCTGCTGCAGGAAACACTTGTCCCAAAGTCTCTCATTGGTGTAGAAAGATTCAGAAGAGAAAAAAGAAGAGAGAAATATCTTCTATCTCATTAGCTTTAGCCAAGGACAACAAATCTTCCCATGTGGGCTGCTTCCAGAAGTTAGTCTCATTCTTTTCCCTGGTCTCTGCTACCTAACACAATTCTTTTTCTCTCAGCTGGTGTTTAAGAGGAATCTGTAAACAATTCTGGGGAATGAGCCTGGACTCTCAACTCTGGCTATTTTTTCTCAGCCCTAGAAAGGCATCTGGGATAGATAAGGTGGATGGAACAGTCCCTAAAGGTCTTGAGGCAACTCATTCTATAAGAGGGATCCAATCTCTCTCCTCACTCTGTGGATTTAACTCTCAGGTAAAACTAGATCTCCTGTCCTTTTCATTTTGTGGTGGTTACTTGTTCATCTTCCCAGAGAGCTGGACGATCAGCTTTGGGGATAATGATCCTTAACTTCCATAAGACTTCTAAGGAAAATGGGAGTGAAAAGAACAATAGGGTAGAAGGGTAGGGAAAAAAAATCCCAATGTACATGATACGTCTGCTGTATATGTGAAAGGAATAGCAGGTTGTACATAGTAGATTAGCAGTTTCATGTACCATCATCTTTTTATTGTACTATGTTATTGAAATGCGTGTTTTATTCAGTAAATGTATATTATTATAATAAAAAAAGAGGATTAAGAAAATTCAGAAAAGAGGTGTAACCAAAATGGCAGAGTAAAGGCAGAGACTCACTTGAACTCTCCCCCAAACTCCTTTAAATGCCTCCTTCAAATGCCTTTTTAAAATGACTGAACAAATTTGAGAGTAGCAAAACTGTCAAAAAATGGAGTGGAACAAGTTTCCAACACAAGACAAGGTTGAAGGGCAACAGAAAGGTTTGTTCCACTATGGTGAAAGAGGAACACAGTCCAGAGCAGGCCTCACCAGCACAGACTGGGCCCCAGCAAAACCAGAGCAGGCCTTGGGGCAACTGAATCAGTGACAGAAGTGGTAGTTTACAAACGTCTTAGTTCACAGACACCAAAGACAACTTAGAAGATCAGAAAGAAAATCAGTTGCCCAACTGGATGAGAGTGGAGTGCATGCCACCACTGCCCTGACCACAGAAAAGTAGGGGCAGGCTTTGGGACTGACTGATCAATTGTGGCAGCAGAAGCAGCTGCTTTCTAAGTTGTAAGGCCACAAATAGTCAAACAACTAGTCAGAAGGAGATTACAGGGGTCTCTTTGCTAGGAGGCAGGACACTGTTGTTTTGTCCATTTTCAGATCCAGGTCCTTTGGGGGAATCCCAGCACAAGGAGGATCATTAGATAGTGGAGTTTGTAGTTACAGTGGAGGGAGGACCCTCCTCACAGTTCCAGGGCAGAAAAGAGGGCTTGTGGTCACTCACAGATCAGAGCACAGGTCAAAAGAGTGGTAAACACCTTGGAACAACTAAAAGCTTATAGGTGCCTAGAATTATCTTTGCAAAGAACTATGCCAAATGACTGAAGCTTGGGACAGTGTGCTCCACCTGGGAAGGAGAGTCCTACATTAACAAAGAGATAACAGTCAAATAATAGTGTAGCAAAATTACCAAACAATGGAAAAAACACTCTGAATACAGAAAGTTTCTGTGGTGACAAAGAAGATCAAAATACATATTCAGAAGACAACAATCAAGTCAAAACTCCTACATCCAAGGCCTCCAGGAAAAAGGTGAATTGGTCTCAGGCCATAGAAGAGCTCAAATTAGATTTGAAAATCAAGTAAGAGAGGTAGAGGAAATGATGATGCAAGGAAATCATGAAAAATGGGTCAACAGCTTGCTAAAGGCCACACAAAAATACACTGAAGAAAATAATACCTTAAAAATACACTAACCTAAATGGCAAAAGAAGTCCAAAAAGTCAAAGAGGAAAAGAATTTCTTGACAAGCAGGATGAGAGAAATGGAAAAGGAGGCCCAAAAGCTTGTGGAGGAAAATAAATCCTTCAAAATTAAAATTGAGCAAATGGAAGCTAATGACTTTATGAGAAAACAAGATATCAAAACACAAAACCAAAAGAATGAAAAAATAGAAGACAGTATGAAATGTCTTATTGGAAAACAGATGACCTGGAAAATAGATACAGATGAGAAAATTTAAAAATTATTGGATTACCTGATAGTCATGATCAAAAAATTATTCTAGACATCATCTTTTAAAAAATTATCAAGAAGCACTGCCCTGATATTCTAGAATCAGAAGATAAAATAGAAATTGAAAGGATCTACTGATTACCTCCTGAAAGAGATCTCCAAATGAAAACTCCCAAGAATATTACAGTCAAATTCCAGAGTTCTCATGTCAAGGAGACAATATTGGAAGTAGAGCTAGAAAGAAACAATTCAAGTATTGTGGAGTCACAGTGAGGATAACACAAGATTTAGCAGCTTCTACTTTAAAGGATTGCTGAGTTTGGAATATGATATTCCAGAGGGCAAAAGAGCTAAGATTACAACCAAGAAGCACCTACCCAGCAAAACTGAGTATAATCCTTCAGTGGGGGAAATGAATATTTCCACACAGGACTTTCAAGTACTCTTGATGAAAAAACCAGAACTGCACAGATAATTTGACTTTCAAATATGACTCAAGAGAAAGAGAAAAAGGTAAACAGGAAAGGGAATTCATAAGGGACTTAATATAAGTTTCAACTGGCTGTATTCCTACATGGGAAGATATTTGTAACTCATGAGAACTTTCTCATTATTAAGGTAGTTAGAAGGAGAATATATAGACAAAAGTCATGGGTGTGAGATAAATATAAAGGGTTGATAGCTAAAAAAAACAAAATTAAGGACTGAGAGAGGAATGTGCTGCAAGAAAGGGAAAAGGAGAAGTAAAATGAGATGAATTATCTCACATGAAAGAGACAAAAAAAGCATTTACAGCGGAGAGGAACAGGAAAGATGTGAAAGAGAATGAATGAACCTTACTCTCATCGGAATTGGCTAAAATAGGGAATAACATATACACTGTGATGGACATAGAAATCTGTCTTACCCCATAGGAAAGTAAGAGGAGAATAAAATAAAACATGAGGTGGGAGAGTAGGGGACTGATAGAAGGGAGGCCACATAGGGCAAGGGGATAGTCAGAAGCAAAACATCCTTGGGGAGGGATAGTATGAAAGGAAAGAGAGAATAGAATGGAGGGGAATATAGTTAGCAGTCATAACTGTGAAAAATTTTGAAGCAAGTTTCTCTGATGAAGGCATCATTTCTTAAACACAGAGAACTGAATCAAATTTATAAAGAAAAGAGTCACTTCACAATGGATAATTGATAAAAAAATCAGTTTTCAGTTGCAGTAATATTTAAAAATGCTCTAATTGAGTATTGATTCATAAAATTCAAATTGAAAAATTCTGAGGTACTACCTCCTATCTATTAGAATGACTAATAAGGTATAAGAAATAAATCACAAATGTTGAAGGGAATGTGAGGAAAAGGAGATATTAATGCACTGTTGGTGGTGGTGTGATTCAACCATTCTGTAGAGTAATTTGGAACTATGCCCAAAGGGCTATAAAACCATGCATACCCTTTGATCTAACAACATCACTACTAAATCTGCAGTCCAAAAGAGATAAAAAACAAAAGGGAGAAGGACTTTATACGTACAAAAATATTTATAGTATCTCTTTTCTGGGGACAAGTAATTGGAAATTGAGGGCATGCCCATCATTTGGGGGATAGCTGAAAAAATTGTAGAGTGTGATTGTGATGGAATACCATCGTACTATGAGAAATAATGAGTTGGATGATCTCAGAAAAACTTGTAAATACTTGCAGGGGCTGATACAAAGTAAAATGTACTGTGTACCAACTAACAGCAATATTGTAAGTTGATCAGTTGTGAAGGACTTAGCTATTCTCAGCAATACCAAGATCCAAGGCAACTCTGTAGGACTTATGAAAAAAAATTCTAACTATGCCAGAGAAAGAACTGTTGGTGTCTGAATATTGATTGAAGCATCCTTTCTGTTGTATTTTATTTTTCTTGAGTTTTATTGCTATGTTTTCTTTCACAACATGCTGATTATGGATATGTGTTTGCATGACGACCCCTATATAACCTATATTGAATTGCTTGCTTTTTCAAGGGGAGTCTGGGAAAGGAGATAATTTGAAACATGGGTAAAATAAAATACTAAATAAACAATTAAAGAAAAGCAAGAATAAAAAAGAATTATGTGAAATGAGGTTAGAGAAGTAGCAGGGAGAAAGTATCCTGAAAAGTCTGCTTTTAAACTTATTTTAGGTGATAGATTTGATAGCATGTGGGGCATGAAGTCAGGAATACTCAACTTCATGAGTTCAAATGTGGCCTCAGACACTTACTAGCTGTGTGACCTTGGGCAGGTCACTTAATCTTCTCTCTTTCTTTCTTTCTTTCTTTCTTTCTTTCTTTCTTTCTTTTCTTTCTTTCTTTCTTTCTTTCTTTTTCTTTCTTTCTTTCTTTCTTTCTTTCTTCTCTCTCTCTCTCTCTCTCTCTCTCTCTCTCTTCTTTCTTTCTTTCTTTCTTTCTTTCTTTCTTTCTTTCTTTCTTTCTTTCTTTCTTTCTTTCTTTCTTTCTTTCTTTCTTTCTTCTTTCTTTCTTTCTTTCTTCTTTTCATCCTTCCTTAATTCCACTCTTTGCTTAGACATTTGTCAACTCTTGACCTTTAGACCCAGATCTATCTGATCTCTCCTGGGAAGGTAGAGAGGCCTCCCCCATTTATAACACAATTGTTCCCATGCCACAGACACCACCATGGTCAGGCTAAGACAGGTTATAGCTATAAAGAAAGAGACCAAATGAGGTCATACCTTCAATGAAATACAATTGGGCTACTCCCTCATGTGCATATAACTACTCACATGGTCCTGGAGTTGAGGTAGGACCAGCACTGTTTTGCTGGGACTTTTCACAAACCCAGCCTGAGATTCAGATATCTCACACCTTTCTGACTGAGCTAGAGTTTTCTGCCTCCATCTCTGAAGGGTCATAATGCTCTCCCCATCATTGCTCTTCTGGCTCCTACTGCTCTGGCCTCAGTGTAAGACTCCCAGTGTGCCATAGGTTGGCACCACTTTAGAGAGAGAAGAAATTTTCCAAGGGGCATCTCTGACACAGCCTGAGGGTGAGGGAACTACTGAATTCACTGTATCCACACAAGACTCTTTACTGAAATCTTCCTTCTTTTTCTTTCTTTTTTTAAAACAATTATTTATTTAAGTTTTTAACAATCATTTCCACAAAATTTTCCACAAAATTTCCAAATTTTCTTCCCATCTTTCCCCTCCTCCCACCCCAAAGTTCCGAGCATTCTAATTATCCCTACCACCTATCTGCCCTCCCTTCTAACATCCCTTCCTTCCCTTATCCCCATCTTCTCTTTTGTCCTGTAGGGCAACATAAATTTCTGTACCCCATTACCTGTATTTCCTGTTTCCCAGTTGTATACAAGAACAGTACTCAATAGTTGTTCCTAAAACTTTGAGTTTCAACTTCTTCTCTTTCCTCCCTCCCCACCCATCCCCATTGGGAAAGTAAGCAATTCAATATAGGCCATATATGTGTAGTTTTGCACAAGACACAAACCATACAAAGCAATGCAATACAATCTTTATTATCAATGCTTACTCACATTAAGTTTCCTTGTGTCTCAGTACCCCATTCTCAATGTCTATTTAAGCAGCATCTTTTGAGTCCCAGGTGTCTCATGTACTTAGCTCAGAGGGAGTGTAAATAGCAATTGTTCCTGTGCCACACAGAAACCCTGAGGGTCTTCCCCTTCCAAATTGTTTGGTGACTACATCTCCCTATCTCTCACTAGGCTGGAAATAGAACAGCTGTTCACAGCCTTGATCCCACTGTTGATTGTCATAGAAACTTACTGACTGGAGTAAAGGGGATGATGGACTTTAATGGGAGAAAGACATCTGAATAACTATTTCTCTCCCTTTCGCCTCACTTTCCCCTTCAACAAAATGAAATCTACAGGGTTTTTTGTTTCTTTTTAGCTTTTTGAAAGCTATAACAGAAATGCAGAAGAGAAGAATAAACATTTCCCTCCAACAAATTAAAGAACACGTTCTCCCCACACCACCTAGAATACTCCAGATTTCATCTAAGCCTAGGTGCCTAGGTCCTTAGTTGTCTTTAAACTCTGTTGGTTGCCCAGTCTTACTTTTCTTTCTTAATCAGCTCTTTTCTTCCTTCCCTCCTTATTTCCCCTTCCTTCCTTCCTTCCTTCCTTCCTTCCTTCCTTCCTTCCTTCCTTCCTTCCTTCCTTCCTTCCTTCCTTCCTTCCTTCCTTCCTTCCTTCCTTCCCTTCCTTCCTTCCTTCCTTCCTTCCTTCCTTCCTTCCTTCCTTCCTTCCTTCCTTCCTTTCTCTCAAAGCCTGTGAAACAGTATATAGTGATATGCATGGGAGCTCATCATGAGAAAATGAACTCTGGTTGCTTACAGTTGATGTGTCTTTCAGCAGGTCACCACCCATCTCTGGGCCTTAAGTGCTTATTTGTAAAATGAGGGAGGTGGAGTCAGACCTTGGGATCTCTTCTAGCTGTTGATTCAGAGATCCCTAGAACCTGGTGTCTCTCCCTGGTTGGAGGGCAGTGTTCTAGTAAGGAAACCCTTAATCTTTTGAATGTTCAGAGAAAAGTAGGAGGGAAAAATCAAGTCACATTCTCCCCTCACATGCCAGTGCTTTTATCTCCGCAAGACTCCCTAACCAAGTGTCCAGCTTTCAAAGGCTGCGAAGCTTCTTTACAGATGGGTCCCTGGACAGTTTGGGCACATCAGAAGATGCCCCCTCCAAGAGGCATTCCACCTCTGACCTCTCAGATATTAGTGATATTAGGAGAGAAGGTTGGTTATATTTTAAACAGATCCTCACCAAGAAGGGAAAGAATGTGTGTGGTGGCCTGTGCTAATGGAAATGTGTCTATGTTGCTCTCTGGACACACTCACACTCCCTGGGCAAGGAATGGCAGGAAGCAGGCACTGTGGCCACGGCAGGTGAGGAGGGGACAGCACCCTTCTACATCGACTGGTGCCTGTTGGACATCTCCTGCAGCGAGACCAATAGGAGGCATGGATTCTGGTTCACCACCACTGACTTCTGTGAGTATCTCTTTCGGGCTGAGGACCATGATGATAGGTTGGGCTGCATCAGAGACATCCGGGAAACAGCAGGGCCGAGGGTGAGAACCCTGGCTCTGCCAATCAAGCTCTGATCAGCAGGATGCTTAATGACTACCGACAAGTAAGCCATATCTCTGGTTCCAAAGCAGACTCTTCTCCCAAGAGCTTCCGAGAAATAACAGGGCTCAAATCAGAGCTCCTGAAGCAGAATGCTTCCCAATCTCCTAGGACCCAGGATCCTCCTTCAGGGACCACAGATGACAGTGCTACCACCTCAAGAGCCCCCTGGGGCATCAACATCATGAAAAAGAATAAAAAGTTCTCCCCAAGGGCATTTGGGGTTCATCTTGAAGAGTGCCAGCCTGCTGCTGAAAGCCAGTGGGTACCCCTGATTGTGTCAGAGTGCTGCCGGATGGTGGAGGCAAGGGGGCTTGAGTCCATGGGCATTTACCAAGTGCCGGGCAACAATGCTGTCGTACCTAGTCTGCAGAAACAGTTAAACCAAGGGCTTGGGGACATCAACCTTCAAGATGAGCCATCAGCAATCTCCTCAAGTCATTCTTCAGAAAATTGCCAGAGCCTCTGTTCCCTGATCATAAATACAATGACTTGATTGAGGTCAATAGGATCGAAGACTCCAGAGAGAATGAAAACACTGCAGAAACTGATCCGGGATCTTCCTGGTCACTACTATGAAACTCTCAAATTCCTAGCGGGGCACCTGAAAACCATTGCTGATCACTCAGAGAAGAGCATAATGGAACCTCGCAATCTCGCACTGGTATTTGGGCCCACTCTTTGAGAACATCTGAAGACAACATGACGGATATGGTGACTCACATGCCTGACCTGGTACAAGATCGTAGAGACGCTAATCCAGCAATGGAACTGGTTCTTCAATGATGAAGAAAAGAGAGAGAGAACTCCAGTCAATGAAAAGGAATCCCAATCAGTACCCAATACAGAGTACTTACCTCCCAACATTGGCAGGACGGTGCCCCCAGGAGAGGCAGGTTCAGATTCTATCAACTGTGGTTTGTAAGTCCAAGGGCTCGTGGGCCACAAAAAAAGGGCCGTAAACGCTGGAGATGCTGACGGCGATCTCCTTCACCTTGGCGGTCAACCGCAAACGCAAGAAGAGGTGGGAAGCTCGGGGGCTGAGGAGCAGCAGGGACGACTACACAGCAGGAGGCCCACAAGTCACGGACTTGCCTGCCGTCTGCGGTTCAGGACGGACCCCGGGGCAGCCACTGGAAGCCAGGGACGCCGGGTCTCCGAGCCTCCATAGCCCCCCGAGGGTCTCCAAAGAGGGAGCTGGCTAGTGGCCCGCCGCCAACACCCACTCCATGGTCTCGGGCTACGCCACCCTATCCACCATGGATCGCAGCATGTGCTCGGGGGCCAGAGGCAGCGGCGGAGGCAGAGGGGGAGCGGGCGACGAGGCCGAGGACGAGCCCAGTGAGCTGAGCAACGTGGAGACCAACACGGAGGGCGGCGGTGGGCCGCGCCCGGGGCCCGAGGACCGGCTGCCCTGACGGCCATTCTTCAGCTCTCAATACCTGATGTGCTGCTACATCCCGGCCCGCCTTCGCCAGTCCGGTAGCGGACCCGATGGAGACCACAGGGATGCCGTGGGCGGGGCTCCTCACTCCTCAGCCCGCCGACCCCTCCGCTGCGCCTTGTCCAGCAACCAGGAGTGGCTGCGGCCCCAGCTCGCCGCGGGAGGAAAGGCGGCCCTTATCGCCCGCCCCTCGCTGATCCAGCAGCTAAGGCTGCGGCTCCGGGGCTTGGCCAACGACATGTTCGGGGTGAAGCTGCGGAGGCGTCTGTCCCCCGAAACCTGACTGCGCCGCAGCAGCTGGAGGCGGCAGATCGCGGGGATGCAGAACCCCCTGACAGACCTCAGCTTCAACGAGTGAAAGGAGCTGGTGGACAGCGGCTCCCTGACCCCTGGAGAGGGGGACCCGGCCGCGGCTGCACAGTGACCGTAAGGACTCAGGTCTCGGCAGTCTGGAGTCCACCAAGGCTCGGCCCTCCTCCTCTTCCACTTCCCTGCCGCCCCAGGTCGGGGAGCTGTCCAGCCGCGCAGCCAGGCTCCCCAGAGAACAGCTACGTCGCGGCTCCACCAGTGTCTGTGACCCCTGCGCTCACTCCTTAGCCACAGAGCCGCCTTTCTGTTCTTGAAATTCCCCAACTGTCCATCCTGGGGTGAGGGAGCTGCTTCTGTCCATCCTAGAGTCACCTTTATCTTCCTGCTTGATCAGAAAGCAGGGAAAGGCAAGTGAGGTCTCTTGCGTCTACGTTTTTGTGCTGGAATTGGTGAGAGAGAAGAAAATGGGAAGTTGGGGGACAAAGTGAGGGAGTGTGAACAGGACAGGGAGAGAGAGAGAGAGAGAGAGAGAGAGAGAGAGAGAGAGAGAGAGAGAGAGAGAGAGAGAGAGAGAGAGAGGGAGAGGGAGAGGGAGAGGGAGAGAGAGAGTGAGTTACTGACTTGTGACCCTGGGAAAATCTCCTAACCCTGTTTGTCTCAGTTTCCTCATCTGTTAAATGAACTGGAGAAGAATATAGCAAACCATGCCAGTATTTTTGCCAAGAAAACCCTAAAATCGGGTCATAAAGAGTTGGACACAACTGAAAAGTAAAGCATTACGTGGCACTTTAAGATTTAATAGGCACTTTACATCTATTAACTTTTTGGATCTTCACAAGAACATAGGTGCTATTATTATCCTCATTGTATAGGGGAAAAAACTCAAGTGTGGAAAAATTAAGTGACATGCCCAGGTCACACAGCTTGCAGTCTATCCATTGGGTCAGATAGCTGCCTACTTAGAGCTAAACAAACATGGCACATGAAGGTAATGGAATATTACTGCATCATAATAAATGCGGATTATGAAGGTTTTAGAGAATTATGGGAAGGCTTATGTGAACTTGTATCCAGTGAATAAGTAGAAGTAAGAAAATAATACACACAGTGACTAACAATGTAAATATTAAGACAAGAACAATGGAATTGAATGCAGTATAAGTATGATGACCACACCTCCCCCTGCAGGAAGGCAGAGGAAATTCTCTTCCTTTCCTTCTTTGTAGAGGACCATTGAGGGGAAAGGTCCAGCCTCCAGCGCTGTCCTATCTGAGTAAATGATGCCATAACTGTCAACCTCTACTGGATTCCTTCTAGGACCGCTGAAACTGAAGTAGCTTTGCTAGCTTTGAGGGAAGAAACTTCTGCCTTGTTCTCACTCCGCCATTTAAGAAAACCAGCAGGGAAAAATAACCTCCAAGTCTAGACATGACTGAGTTGCAGACAATATGGCCACCATCTAAATTCATTCTGCTTGACTGTGCTTCTGTGTTACAGGAGATTTGGTGTCTTTATTTCTTCTCAGTTTTTAATTCAGAAATGAGGCCAGAGCGATCATGATGAGAAAGAAAAAAGTAGACCATTAACTCATCTTTTTAAAGCACAAAAAAGAAGAGAAGAAAGTGCAGAAGGAAGGATAGAGAAGAGGACAGTCTGCAGAGATGTGGATGAACTTTGTCATATGCTTGTTTTACCAGCTGGGAGAAAGGGAGGTTCATAGTTTCACACAGAATCCTCTTTTTGTGTTCTGCTGCAGGGATGGAAATGCTCTCTAACACTGAAGTTCAACATTAAAAACTTAAATTGCTAAAAAAATAAAAACCTTTTCACAGATCTCTAGTCTGGGAAATCCTCTGTGCTCTGCACTCATGGATAGCCCCAGGGTGGCAGGTTTGCTCCCCTATGATCTCCATTAAAGAAACTTTATTTCTCAACTTGTGGCTTTGATTTATTTCAGGACTTGACACTGCCTTGTTAAAGATGGCTTTTCAAGAAACAATTTATTAAGTGATTCCTCTGTGCTACACATTATGAATACATTGCATATCAGCAATCTACATATTTCATGTGCAAAAAAATGAGGTAATTTTCAGAGGGGAGGTGGTGGTAGAAGTTAGCAGTTCAGCTGAGATTTGAAAGAACCTATGGATTCTAAAAGGTAGGAGAAATGACTACATGGGGGCTATCCAGTGCAAAAGCATGGACATGGGAGATGGGAATGTTGTGTGTAAGAACAAAGTTAGGAATTGTCACTTCCTGAAGGCTATGTGATGCCTGTAGATATTGCTGAGCTTAGATTTCATGTATAGCATGTGAAACCTACTTGAACCCCTCATTACCAAATGAAGACCAAACATGTGAAATGGCCACATACCACCTCCATACTACTTAATTCTGCTTGTCTTTCTTAGACTGAACTCTGGGGTGACATTTTTGGTGTTGTGACTCAGATAAGAGAGGTGACTGCAGACAGCTCTGCACCTTGGTGCCAGGACCTATTGTCCTGAAGTTCTGGCCTTGGTGGGTGAGTGAGTCCTTTCTCCATTCTCTGTTCCTATCTCTGACTCCCACACTATTGTTAGAAGTCTACATTTCTCTCCATGTTGGCTCTTGGGGCAGAGACCACACTATGTCAGAGATGTCTCCTCTGAAGGTAAGGATACCTTCTGCAATTTGGCCTCTCTGCTTGCCTCTGGTCTGTGCCTGATTCTGGTCTCTGTATCCCCTTGGTCCATTAGGTTTAAATTAGATTTGTTGTTTGTATTTGTATTTGTCTTCTCATTTTGTCTGTGTCTCTGTTTTTGTAAAATGTCTGTTATGTTTGTACTTTGAACTAGACTCTGTTATCTTGAAAGATTTAAAATGCATCCAGCCAGAAAAACATCTAAGGGCTTTAGCTAGGAAAAACACTGGGAAAGATTAATGAACTTCTTTTATTTTGCTACTTTGAGGTAATAGCTGAAATAATTTTCTCAGTAATTAGGTCCTTGAAACTCAGCACAGGACCTTCCTCTCTGGGAAGTAACAACCTGAAGCAGAGGAACCCAGAAGAAACAGAAAGTATAGGGACTCTGAAACTCTGAAGCTCTGAAGGAATTGAAACTCCAGGTGGTAGGTGTTTGTGGTTGCCAGTCAGGTAAGTTATGTACTCACAACCTGGAGGTAAACTCTCGTGGCTTCCCTAAGCCAGACCACGGTGGGGGTCACCCACCTACCAGCAGTCCCCCAATATCATCCTCAGAGGGTCCTTTCTCCTTGAGTTCTGCAGTCCACTAATTTGGTTGGAAGCCATCACCAGTCTTCCCGAGTCTAAGACTCAGAAACTGACTCCCAGACCCATGAATTCTAAGGACCGTTGGAGAAAATCTCTCAACAGGCACCTGCCCTTGAACCAAAGCACTGACAATCTCTCTGGGAAGTCATGTGATTCCAGAAGAACCCCCAAGAACTGTGCGGGATGGCGAGACCCCCTAGTCAAATTGACTACTCAGAGGCATTTCAAAGTACAAACAGAAAGTCCTTTATTTGGTTCTTGTAAGAAGCATGTGGTCCCTTCACCAGTTTCCTGGAGCAGAAAAGTACCTTATAGAAGCAGATGCTGAGTTATTAAGCTAAAAACCACAAACTCCTCCCTTACCCTTTTGGTCAAGAGCCTGAGCATTCTTTATTTTCAGAAATAAGGAAATGGGAGTCAGTGAAACTGGGGAGAGGGGCGACAGATGGTTTTACAACTTCAAGTTTCCCCACATCATATGATTTTTGATAAATTGAACCTCAGACCTTATGTCTGCTTTACTTTATACTTAGATCCCTGAGAAGTCTTCACTGACTTAACACATTCAACTCTGTCTCCTGAAGCCACAGATAGGAAGGCTGGGGACTGGGTCAACACAATGTCTGCCTGAGATTCTTGGTGGGGAAATAAGAGGACAGAGACTTAAGTAAAAAAAAAATTTAAGTAAAAAATTCTCTAACCCTCAGTCTAGTCAGAGATAGCCAGTGGAGAATTCCTTCTATCTCTTAAGTGGTGCCAACCTATGGCTCATTGGGAGTCTTACCTTGTGATCAGAGCAGTAGGAGGCAGAGGAACCAGGAAGGGGCATGCATTGTGACCCTTGCAGAACTGGAGGCAGAGCTCAAAGAGCTCTGAGTTCAGTGAGAAATGGGAGAGATATTTGTATGTCAGGCTGGGTTTGTGAAAGGTCCCTTGGGGATCACCATGCAAAACAGTGCTGGTCCAACTTCAACTCTAGGACCCCAGGAGTGGGGATATGCATATGGATTGAGTGGTCCAGTTGTGTTTACTTGAAGGTATGATCCCATGTGGCCTCTTTTTTATTTCTATATTATATGCACCTGCCTTAGGCCATACCTGGTGGTGGTTGTCCTAGGTGGTCCATTGTGGATATAAAGGGAGGGGCTGGTGTAGTGTGGAGAGACCTCTCCAGCTTCCGAGGAGAGATGAGATGACTCTGCTTCTAACGACAAAGAGTTGACAAGTGTCTATGCAACAAATGGGAGAAAGGAAGAGAGGAGGGAAGGAAGGAAGAAAGGAAGGAAGGAAGAAAGGAAGGAAGGAAGGAAGGAAGGAAAGAAGGAAAAGAAGGAAGGAAGGAGAAAAAAAGGAAAAGGAAGAAGAAATGTAGGAAGGAAAGAAATAGAAAGAAAGAAAGAAAAAGGAAAAAGAAAGGAAAAGAAAACAGAATGAAAGGAAGGAAAGCAGGCAAGAAGAAAGGAAAATATAAAGGAGGTAAGTTAGAATAAAAACTACAAGTGGGGATCCAACAGTATTCAAGGACAGTGAAGCACCCAGGCTTAGATGAAATGAGTATGGAGGGGACTTAGATATTCTCTGGTTTAGTAGGTGTTGTGGGGAGAATATATTCCTTACTTTGTTGTGGAGATATTTATTTTTCTCCTTAGTATTTCTGTGAAATCATTCTAAATGCTGAAAAAAAAAATAGGATTGCTGATCTCATCCTCTCTCTTTGTAGCTGGGGAAACTGAGACCTAAAGGAGCAAAATAGTTATTCAGATGCCTTTTTCATCTCCTATTCTCCACTAAGAACACTGTCCCTTTTCGTCAGGTCCTTATCATCTCATTATTGGACTCCTGACATGGCCATCTGGTTGGTTTCTGTGCCTTCACTCTCTTCCCACTCCAGCCAATGCTGCTATCAGTTGTTAAATTGATCATGTGACAGAGCAGGGCTGACTGGGTCACCTCCTACTCCAGTCTCTCTTTATCACCCCCAGGATCTAATAAAACATCCTATGAAGTCCTTCAGAACATGGCCACTTCTTCCCTTTCCACTTTTCTTTCACTTCACCACTCTCAAGTACCCTATGATCTGTTGACTCCCCCTGACTCTGTGCCCTCTCCCTGCTGGCCCTTGGACCTGGAATGCCCTTTTTCTCACTGCCAATTCCTGCCTTCATGTGCTTCCTCCTTTGTCAGAAATAAACACCTGGGGCAGCTTCCAGTATATTCTCTTGCTGGTATGATCTCCCTGTGCAGTCTTTTCTTGTACATATACACTTCATGCTGGACACAGTAGTGTCTCCTTAGGCTGTGCTTTTTTAATTTTAATTCTTTAACAATGAGCTTAAATGTTAAAGAGGAGCATTTTCATCCCTGCAACAGAATACAAAAAGATAATTCTGAGCAAAACTATTACCCTCCCTTTCCCCCAGCTGGTAAAACAAGCATATGACAAAGTCCATACATGTGTCTGCAGACTGTCCCCTTATCTATCCTTCCTTCTGAACTTCCTTCCCTTCCTTTTTCTCCTTAAAAGATGAGCCAGTGGTCTACTTTCTTTTTCTTGTCATAGTTAATCTTGCCTCATTCCTGATTTTAAAATTTATAAGAAAACATATAAAACAAATCCCCTGTAACATAGAAGCACATTCAAACAGAGTTGATCTATACAGTGACCCTGTCCAAAATAAGAGTATCTTTTTGCATCTTGTGTCCATCCTCCCTTTGCCAGGAGGTGGTTAAAATGTCTTCCCAGAGTTCTCTAAAGTCGGGGTTCAGAGCTGTTTGTCTTCACAATGCTGGTGTCCTCATTTGTTCTTTTACTCTCTGTTTGTTCATACTACCCAGGTTTATGTGAAATAGCCTCTTTCATCAGCTCTTACAGATGAATAATGTAGCATTATGTAGCATTCCTATTATTGAAAGGGAACTGTGAGGCATTTCCTTGGATTCTGTTACTCCAGGATCAGGGCATTTGTTTTGCAGTAAGTAGAACACTGGGTCAGAAATCAGGAAGATCTGAGTTCAAATCCAGTCTGAGACAATTTATTAGCTGTGTGACTCTGGCCAAGTCACTTAATCCTTTTTTGTCTCAGTTTCCTCATGTGTAAAATGAGTTGGAGAAGATATCAAACCACTTCCAAATTAGATCAGAAAGGGTCAAACATGACAGAAACAACTGAATAAGAACAACAAAGACCCAATGTAGAGATTTAACTGACCAGGACAATACCAGTTAAAATATAAGCTGTGAACCATTT